>CAMRHE010000294.1:1800000-2115000 GCA_947044405.1 Leptodactylus fallax | reverse complement strand
TATTTGTCCATCTCAAAACTTGGAAAATTGCTCCTGCTACCAGAGGTGCAAAATTTCCAGAGACCCCTGGCAGTGAAAGGTACAGTAGGGTTATTTAATTGAAACAAGATAGTGGTACAATATTTAGAATTTGGTTTCTTCCCGAATACCCTCTTTAAAGAAGATCTGTCACCAAGTACAAAATGCTAAATTCCATACATCATTTGATTCTCACATGCAGGAAGTTGGCGCTGTGCTGGAAAGGGCATGTAGACGTCTTGCAAATCTATGTTCTAATACAACCACAATCGGTCACTATACCACTGAAGAAGGTGTGTGTATCACCAAAACATCTGGAAACCGACATTACCTGGTTGTTCATTTGCTGTATTTATCCTTGACTATTTATGCTGTCTGGATTTGGTGGTCTGTAAGTCGCACAATAAATCTTTGTGCCGCTTTTGCATCTAATGGAGTGCCTGGATTAATTCTATATCATCATTTTATGTTGGTCACTAAACAGTGAATTAATAAGGGGGCAAGTCCCATGAATATTAAAGGGGTTGAGCATCATGGACACTTATCCCCTATTCACAGGGGATGAATGTCTGATCAATCAGTGATCAGGAGGATAGTGGACCAAAAGTCCCCCTAAAACCACCATGTGAATGGAGCACCAGTGTACTTGTGTGACCGCCACTCCATTCACTTCTATGGGGTTGCCAGCACTGTAACCTCCGGCAGGGCCAGCAGGTCCATAGAAGTAAATAGAGCGCCACAAGCGCACTTGTACTCCCATTCACAAGGAGGCTTTAGGGGGACTTTCAGTCTCCTGTCCTGATCACTGGGGGCACCTGTCGATCAAGTCCCCAGCGATCAGACACTTATACCCTGCCTGGTGTCCACAGTGGCACAACCCCTTTAATTGTTCCATGCAAGGCAGACCCAGGGGACAAAATACACACTTCTCTCTTACTGGACTTAAGGATTACTCTGGACATATACAGACTCACAAAAATTCCACTGACAGTTATATACAGTTAGGGCTTTCATTACAAATATCTGATGTCTCCTACATGATAGAATACAGTGGTTGAGTTTTACTTCAGTGAAACAATTTTCTGTTCTGAAGCAAATCCCATGGAATGTGATGAACCAAGTCATTGTGGATTTTACAAACCCTGGTACCCCTTATGGTCTAAATGAGAATGTGAAATGGACCAAATGATCGGTATTAAAATTTTATAATAGAAATAGAATTTCCGCAGAATTTTGGTTATTCACATATCAGCAATCCTAATTGGAGAGTGTACAGTTAATGACATATCCGTTAGCCAATTGCAGCGTCAGACAGGATGGCATGGATGCAAAATAATTGAAATTATAAATATAAGCAAGTTCATATAGATTAATTTTACTGACTTGCAATTTCTGCTATGTTTCTAATAATTTGCCAGCTCTAACGTGAGGAAGATATTGTATCTATGTCATTTCCTGGACTTGAGTAATTAAAGAGTGTTATGTCTGCTGAATATGTTTGATGCTAGGTTCAAACCTGCGCCTTGGTTTCTGTTCTTCGGGTCCGCTTGGGGACCAGAAGAGAAACCTAACCTGCTTAAAAAGTGGTTACCCGCAGACCCTATAGCCTATAATGATGGACAGAATGCCCAATATTTTAGCCTCTGCCTCTTTCTGCCATTTTGCATTTTTTACAGAAATGTTTTGTATTCCCATTGTATTTTTGCTTGGACTGTTATTGACTGTTGCTATCATTCAATAAATACCTTTGAAACTAAACAGGGCTATAGTTGGTGACATACCTGTTTGAGACATTTTGGAGCATCTGTAGAACACCGACATGATCCAAACTCCACCCCCCACACAACTCTCCCTTTTACTCCCTAGCTGTTCAGTTATTGTGTCTTAGCCCTGGTTAATAGGTCATCAAATTTTCCAACTTTGCGACCGTTTGATGCGTTTTGACTATAACTCTCTAAAACTGGACATTAGCTCATTAAAAACCTAATAAAAAGCAGCACCATGCATGCAGACAATGCCAGGAGCAGCCCACATCAGGAAACAGCTGACCTGCAGTGGTCCCTAGTCTCCTGATGATCTAAAATTTGTGGCCTATGTTTAAGAGGTAGATAAACCCTTTTCAAACACAATCTGGTGAGTTTAAGAAAAGGGAAGAGAATATACTTACGCACACAGAATTCACTTGGTTCAGACCATGTATAGTTGTTAAGGCAAGTGATGCTGTTCGAGCCAGCTACACGCCTATAACCTGGTACGCAATTATAGGTGACTGTTGTGCCAGGAAGAAAGATATCTTTATTAAGTTCACCATCTTTTGGCACTCCAAAACTGATTCTTCCAGGAACACCACAGGCTCCTAATAAAAAGAAATACATACATGAAAATGTAAATAAATTAATCAAAACACTAAACACAAAAAAACAAAAACAAAAGCATTTGAGAATAAAAATGTTTTTTTAGGAAAAAAATAAACCTTGAGGCTGTATACACAGTGATCGGGATGGCAGGGAAGGTAATAAACCTTGAGCAATTATGAGAACAGGGGTCCTGAAGTCCTGTTCTTTTAAACACAAAAAAAAAAAAAAAAGGAAGAAAGTCAACAAGCATGAATTCAATACTTGGTAAAAGCAAAAAAGGGTAAACCTAAATACTATGTTACATATATGCAGTAATACACTAAATGGCCAACAGCTACATCCCCAACCTCACCATCTGGTTACACATACACTTTTATTCAGCTTCACCTGACAGGTGCACCTGAGAAGGTACTATTATTATAAAAGGCACATGGCCTTTGGCTCCCAAGCATAAAATTTTAGGAGCTGAACCATATTTGTGTTGGTCATTAACAGGTCTCCATAAATAGGCTGACCTATGGTGCCAATGAGGGAATAGAGATTTGAAAAGAGTATTAGGCAGTATCTCCATATGGCAGTAAACAAGCACTTTAATAGCAAGGCGTCTCTTCTACGCTAGCGAAATAACCCAATAACCCTCATCTTTTACACGATTACATCTGTTTATTCGGTCACAGAGCATATTCAAGTGGTCAGATTCTCTGCCACATTCATTTGTGTACTGGTATTTGGCAACTAACTTTGTTAGAAATTATACATAAAGTAGTTTATATTTCACGCACCTATAGTATACATGTGGAGTCAGCTATTAAATTTGGAGAATAAGCCAACAAAGTATATTAAAAGTACTCCAGAAAGGCGATAAATAGCAAAAAAAATGTGTATAGGTACATTGACACTCACTTGCACAGAACTTAGAGAATGGTGACCATGCGCCATCATCTTGGCAAGTAATGGTTCTACTTTTGTCAGGTAGTTCATAATATCCAGCTTCACGATTACACCTATAAACAACAGTTGCTCCTGGGGCTCCAGATGTCTCTTCAACAGGTAGTGTGTTCTCTATGGTTGGAGGTGTTCCGCAATCACCTGCGAAAAATAAATAAAAACTTTATAGCAAATAAATCTTACAACTATCCCAAAAACTGCTGTGGAATTTCTGGAGTCCGGTATGGATGCCACCTATAAATAAGCCTATATTTTTGCTGTTTTTTTATAGAGTAAAAAAGCTTGTTACTGGTCAAATTAAATATATGCCAAACTCAATGTGTTGTAAAATAGAGCCATTAGAAGAAGCACATTCCCATACAGAGGTGACTGGGGTAACGGCGCCACCCTCACTGCAATGCTCCACACTTCACTCCCTCCTTCCCAACTCTCTTCTTTGAGTAACAGGGCCAGGGAGCTAAGAAATCTTGCCTGGCCCTGCGTTTGCATGTTTGTGCTGGTGAAGCAGTGTGGGGCATAGCAGTTTGGAGCAAAGGACCCACCCTGGAAACACACAAATATCCGACATGCTGGAGGTTTAACCCCTTAATGATGCAGGGTAGTTTGTACATTAATGCTTGTCGACATTTTTCATATTTTTTCCCCCCTGTCCTCTAAAATTCATAGCTTTTTTATTTTCTGTCCACATAGCTATGTAAGGGCTTATACTTTGCGTGACGGGATGTACTTTCATTTACCACCATTCTGGAGGTACATATTTTTTGATTAAATTTTATTTAGGGTTTTTGGGGGTCCATGTGAAATAACACAAATTAACTCAAATATTTTGCATTCTGTTTTTATGGTGTCCACTCTGCATTAAAGTGACATGGCAGATTTGTCTAGTGGGTTATTCCAATTTATATTGGTTTTACTACGTTTTACCGCTTTTACAAATAAAACGGCACTTTTTGGAAATGAACAATTTTCCTGGGGTCACCGTATTCTGATGTCTCTAACTTTTTTACTGCACTGTTGACAGAGATATGTCAGGGCTCTTTATTTGCGGAGCAAGTTGTCCTTTTTATTGGTACCAATGTTTGGTATGTATGATTTTCTGATCACTTTTTATTGTTATTTTTTTGGGAAAGCAATGTTACCAAAAGTTACTGTGGTATATTTCTTATTACGGCGTTCACTGTACAAGATAATTAATGCTATTTTAAAAATAGTGTGGATTTATACGCACATGGGGATATGTAGCATGCTGGTTTATTTTTTTTTCTTATTATTTATTATTTTATTTTTTTTTGCCGAGGAGCAATGGGGGGTGGGTTGGGGTGGCGGTGGTTGGGGGATCTTGTTGCAGGACCGGAAGTAATGCCACAGGTACAGCTCCTGTGTCGGCAGCATTACCGCGCTGTACTATTACGGCACTGAGCGTTAACTATACGCTCAGTGTGACGTAATAGTACGGCGGAGAGTGTTAAGGAGTTAAAACCCACAAAGCAGATCACTATGTACATATGTTATTCACATGCTGCGACTAAACCCTGCAGCACAAATTTCATTCAGTATGTCGCTACTGTATACCTCAATGGGCTAGCTGCTGGGAGTTTGTGATTTACAGTAGTGTGTCCCCAGCCTCAAATGGATTTTTTCACACTAGTGTTTTTTTCATGCCCATTATTATTATTATTATTCTTTCTTTTTTTCTGAAAGAAAGCAAGTCAACAGATCTGTGTAGCCACAGTTTGTAGTGTCTGCATAGTACACACATGAATATTTGTGTATACGTTTTTCATCATATTTCTGCAACATTACAAAAAAAGGAAAAAAGTTAATCCCTTAACAATAAAAATGGAACAAACTACAGATGACAATATATATTTATATATATATATATATATATATATATATATATATAGATATTTTTTTAATATAGTTTTGGCCATCTGCATATCACCTGCATTTTAATACACAAGTCTAAATGGGCACATTTCTATGGAGTTGCACATACTACAGTACAGTACTTCAGATCTGTATCAAAAGAACAGCTATCCAGTTGAGAAGTTTTAGCTGCCACAGTCCTATACAGGTAAGGAGAAAGCACAACAAAGAGAAATAAAGTTAGACCAAAACACAACTTACCCCTAATACAAATCATTAGTGACTGGAAAATCAGCAGAACAGTCCACATCCTTCTAACTATATACGGCACAGGTAACATTGTAACAAAGTCTAAAAAGGAAAAAAAAAAAAAAAAAAATAAAAACGCAAGATAAAAATGTATTCACTTTTGTAGGATGTAATCATCGAAAAAAAATTCCAGCTGCATAAGAACCAGTGTCTAATAAATAATTAACAGAACTGATGGTGGAGGTAGTGAAGTGTTCTCTTCAGCATCACATTAAAAAAACATTCAAGCTCAAATTGACTGACCCTTGCTACTTACTGGTCTCTCCCCAATTGAAAGAGTTGCACTAATCCAGCAAGGTTATTACACAATGTATGGAGCAGTTCGCTTCCAGCTCTGTACACTATGTACTTCCGGTACTGATGCCTGATCATCTTCAGCTGACTGGTAGGGAACCAGATACTCATTAGGATAGGTCATCAATATCTTTAAGGCTTACTGCATGCAGCACATTTCATGTATATGCGGGACAGTACCACCCTGGGAGAATACCTCTCAGCAGTTTGAGGGAGGTGGGGGGGAGGGACGACACCACCTCAGGCCCAAGGAAGTGGACACCATACTATGGATGTATACAACACATGTCCATAAATTTAGCTGTGCGTATTAAGCCTTAAAGGAACTGAAAAAACAGGCCCAGCCCTGTTTCTGCTTTATTTGTGTGACATTCTGATGAAGACCTACCGACATTCTATTTTCCGCCACCTCATCAACATGGCAAGGGTGTAAATCTCAGCACTATGTATGTGAGGATCGCACGAATATTTAACCCCCTTAAGGACAGAGCCCAAAAGTGCATTAATTTTTGTATTTATTTATATTAAAAAAAATACGAAATTTGGAAAAATGGCAATTTTCAAAATGTGAAATGGTCTACTTTTCAAACTGATAGTCATAACACACAAATACATTAATAAATATCATCTACCATATCTCTGCTTTATATCGGCATCATCTTTTAATCGTCCTTTAATGTATTTAGGACATTATAAAGCTTACAAGTGTAACCGATTTTCCAGATTTACAAGAAAATTTCCCAAACTAATTTTTTAGGGACCAGTTCAGTTCTGAAGGGGATTATAAAGGCGGCCTATATATTAGAAACCTCCATGAATCACCCCATTTTCAAAACTGCACCCCTCAAATAATTCAAATCATCATTTGGGATGATTGTTAACCCTTTAAGCATTTCACGGAAATTAACACAATATGGAAGTGAAATTTAAACATTTAATTTTTTTTTCAATAATACATTCATTTAACCCTAAAATTAACATGCTCACAAAAGGTTAAAAGAGAAAATGCATCTCACAGTTTGTTATGCAATTTCTCCCGAGCACAGAAATACCCCACATGTGGGTGTAAACTGATGTTTGGGCACACGGCAGTGCACAGAATGGAAGGAGCGACACTGGACGTTTGAAAAGCAGATTTTTCTGGAATACTTTTCAGTGCCATGTCTCATTTGCAGAGCCCCTAGAGTACCAATACAAAGGAAAACCCCAAAAAGTGACCTCATTTTGGAAACTCAGAATTTATCAAGCGGCATAGTGAGCATTTTGACCCAACAGCCTTTTCACAGATTTTATGAACATTGGGATGTGTAAATGAAAAATTACTAAAATGTCACTATCCCCAAAGTTTTCATTTTCACTAGGGGTTAAAGGAGAAAAAGCACCCCACAGTTTGTTAAACAATTGCTCCTGAACACGGCAAAACCCCATATGTGGTCATAATCTGCCGTATGGGTAAATGGTGGGGCTTGGAATGGAAAGAGCGCTATTTGGCTTTTGGAGGGCAGATTTTGCTGGAATAGTTTTCGGGTACCATGTCGCATTTGTAGAGCCCTTAGAGTACCAATACAATGGAAACCGGCAAAAGTGACCCCAATTTGGAAACTACACCCCTGACAAAAAATATCAAGGGATATAATGAGCAGTTTGACCCTACAGCTGTTTCACAGATTTTATTAACATTGGGACGTAAAAATGAAAAATTACTTTTTTTCCAATAAACCGTCAATTTTGTCCCAAATTTTTTTTATTTTCACAAGAGGATAAAAGGAGAAAAAGCTCCCCAAAGTTTGTTTGGAATAGTTTTCAGGTGCCATGTCACATTTGCAGAGCCCCTAAAGTACCAATACAATGGGAACCCCCAAAAAGTGACCCATTTTAGAAACTACACCTCTCAAGGAATTTATCAAAGGGTATTATCATTTTGAGCCTAAGAGTGCCTCCGGCAAATAAGGTACAAAGTGAAAATTTTACTTTTTAAAGAAATATGTTATTTCGGTGCCCAATATGTTGCGCCCAGATTGTGTCATCAGAGGGAAGCACTTCTAAAACTATTAAGTGGGCTATCCCGGGTAGAAAGAAGTTATAAATGTGGGTGTAAACTGCTGCTTGGGCACACATCAGGGATCAGAAGGGAAGGAGCAATGTGCTTTTTAGGTTTTGAAGTATAGCTTTAGAAGGATTTCCTGGACGCCATGTTGTTCTTGCGGTGCCCAGGAGGTTCCAGTAAATTGAAATTCCCCAAGAAATGACCCCATTTTGTAGGGGCATTTTTAGAGTCTCTACAAAGGTGACATGGCATCCAAAAACCAGCAATCTAAATCTGCGCACCAAAACACATAGCGCTCCTTGATATCTGCGCCCTCTTGTGTGCCCAAACGGCAGTTTATACCCACAAGTACAGTATGACACTGTTGTACCCAGGATAATGTACTTAATGCCATATGTGGGTATAAACTGCTGTTTGGGAACAGCCGGGCACAGAAGGGAAGGAGCGCTATTTTGGTTTTTGGAGCACAGTTTGGTTTTTGGACATCCTGCAACTTTTGCAGAGCCTCTGAATGGGCAGTAAAGTGGAACTTGCAGACACATAACCCCACTTTCGAAACTACACCCCCCAAGGGATTTATGAAGTGGTATAGCGAGCATTTTTAACTGATGAGCGTTGCATTAATTTAATTTCCAGAAAGAAATGCGCAGCTGATAATGAAAATTGCAATTTTTCCAGAGATACACCATTTCAGTGCCCGATATGTTGTGCCCAGCTTGTGTCAGCAGAGACACACACTCCAAAAACGGTTAAGCAGGTATCCCGGGAACTACAGCCTTTGGAGCATTCGTCTCCGATACAAGCTGGGTACAACATATTACACACTGAAATGATGTATTCCTGGAAAAATTGTCATTTTCACCTTTCACCGACAGCTACATATTCATTTCTGGAAAATTAATTAATGCAACACTTAGGGGTTAAACACTGTACCCCTGGAAAAATTCCTTCAGGGGTGTAGTTTCCAAAATGGGGTCATGTGTCAGGGGATTCCATTTTATTGGCATTTCAGGGTTCTGCAAAAGTGTAATGGTGTCCAAAAACCAAACAGTCTAAATCTGTGCTCCAAAAGCCAAAATAGCGCTGCTTCCCTTCTGTGCCCGGCTGTGCCCAAAGAGCAGTTTATGCCACATATGTCTTTTCCCTTGCAAGCTGTAAATTTGGGGTGTCCCCTGATATACACTCGCACAGCTTATACATTCTCTTCCTGCTGCAGCCAGTTTTGTTCTAATGATTTAGCGATTTTTGGGGTTTTTGTCTTCACATTGTACAAGTTATATGTTTTTTATTTTTCTGGTGATGTAGCCATATGAGGGCTTGTTGCTTGCGGGGTGAGATGTATTTTGTAATAACAACATTTTTGGGTGCCTATAACATAGAATAAATTTTATTAACTCTTTCTTGATGGATTTAAAAAAACAAAAAAAACAAAAACAATTCTGGTATTGCTTTTTACCTTTTAATTTTTTTTTCTACGCAGCGCACAGCACAAGTAACATGTTACCTTTATTCTGCAGGTCGGTACAATTACGGCAATACCTCTTTTTTTTTTTTTTTTTTTTTTTCTTTGGGGAAAAAAGTCAATTATTTTTGCATCGCCATCTTGCATCGCAATTTTTTTTTTTTCAGTTGACAGTTGGTTGAGGGCTTATTTTTTGCAGGACGATCTGTCCTTTTTATTGGTACTATTTTGGGGTACATATGACTTCTTGGTCATTTTTTACAGCATTTTAAGGCGAGAGTGAAAAATCATTATTTCCTTTAACTAATTAATTTTTTTTTTCATACAGTTCAGTTTTTGTTTTGTTTTTTTACTTTTTAGTGATGTCCCACTAGAACAGGCGTAGGCAACCTTTTTTGTTCGGCGTGCCGATTTTAATTAAAAAAAAAAATCAAAAGATGAGATACTCGGAGTGCCGGTCAATAATTGTAAGTCTGACGACCCCTAAACTAAAGTCATGTACCACAAACCATAACACAGAAGTGCTGCCACCAGATGCTTTAGGACACATGCGTTTACAGCTATTTTCTGGGGCGCACCTGTACTTTCCGATTAGAAGAAATGAAAGTACATGTGCATCCCGCAATTAGTGGTAAATGTATGTGTCCAGGAGCACCGTATGGCAGCACCTTATGGTGAAAACACACTATGTTTCTAGATGCAGCTATATTCTTAGGCCATTGGAACTTTTACTTCAATATAAAACTGCGTTCACATGGTGCATTTTTGCACAAAAAAAAAAAACCAAAGCCTGAGTTTTCTGTGCAAAAACACATCCATAATACAGAATAATGTCCCATAGTGGTTCCTGCACACGGTATTATGTCCCACAGCCATAGCGGTCCCTGCACACGGTATTATGTCCCACAGCCATAGCGGTCCCTGCACACAGTATTATGTCCCATAGCGGCTCCTGCATATGGTATTATGTCCCATAGCGGCACCTGCACACGGTATATGTCCCATAGCAGCCCCTGCACACGGTATATGTCCCATAGCGGCCCCTGCACACGGTGTATGTCCCATAGAGGCCCCTGCACACGGTATTATGTCCCATAGTGGCCCCTGCACACGGTATAATATTCTAACTTTTATAATATTCCAATTTGTGCCACTCACTAGTTATTATTATACTGTGGGGTCTCTTCAGACCATATATGGTAAGGTCAGAGACTGCAATGGAGATATCAGGGACCAATCTATTAGATGGTGGAAACAGCAGTAGTTCAGTCTTTGAGAGATTCAGTTTCAGATAAAGCGAAGACATGATATTTGAGACAGAAGAGAGGCAGTCACTGTTGTTCTGTATTAGTGCAGGGGTGATGTCATGGGATGACGTATATAATTGGGTGTCATCAGCATAAAGATGGTACCGGAAGCCAAATCTAGCGATGGTTTGTCCAATGGGGGCTGTGTAGAGGGAGAAGAGCAGAGCAGGACAGAGCCCTGAGGAACCCCAATGGCAAGGGGAAGAGGAGAAGAAACAGAGCCCGCAAATGATACACAGAAAGTGCGGTCAGAGAGATAAGAGGAGAACCAGGAGAGAGCAGTGTCTGTGAGGCCGACAGAACGGAGCATAGTGAGGAGGAGTTGATGGTCAACAGTGACAAATACTGCTGAGAGATCTAGAAGAATAAGAAGACAGTAATCACCTTTGGATTTAGCCCTCAGGAGATCATTGGAGACTTTTGTGAGGGCCGTTTCAGTAGTGCAGAGTGCGGAAGCCAGATTGTAAGGGGTCAAGAAGAGAGTTAGCAGAAAGATAGCGGATTAAACGAGAATAGACTAAGCGTTCCAAGATTTTGGAGATAAAAGGGAGGTTAGAGACAGGTCGATAGTTAGCAGCACAGGACGGGTCAAGGGAGGATTTCTTCAGTAGTGGGGTTATGACAGCATGTTTGAAAGAGGATGGGAAAATTCCAGAAAAGAGAGAGAGGTTAAATATTTTAGGTAAGGTAAGTCGTGACGGCAGGCGACAGAGACTGGAGAAGGTGTGAGGGGAAAGGGTTGTAGGGCGAGAAGAAGAAAGTAGCTGAAATACTTCCTCCTCTGTAACAGGTTCAAAAGATGAGAATGAACAGTCTGAAGTGTAGCTGGTGAGGGGGTCAGTGCCACCTGGGGATTGGGCAGTTATTTCCTGATGGATGTTATCAATTTTATCATGGAAATAAGTGGCCAGGTCATCTGCGCTAAGGTCTGTGAATGGCATCTGCACCTTGGGAGTGAGTAAGGAGTGAAATGTTTCAAAAAGCCTTTTAGGGTTACAGGAGAGAAAAGAGAGAAGAGCAGTGAAATAGTCTTGTTTGGCTAGGTGAAGGGCAGAATTATAGGTTTTAAGCATAAATTTAAAGTGGAGGAAGTCTGCAGGTGTACGTGATTTTCTCCACAGACTTTCAGCACACCTAGAGCACCGCTGAAGAAAACGTGTCTGTGGCGTGTGCCAGGGTTGCTGCCTCCTGCATCTAACCTTTCGAGTGGAGGGGGGAGCTGCCTCATCCAATGCACTCCAAGGGTTTCATTATAGTGACTGGTGGCTAGATTGGGGCAGGACAGTGAAGAGATGGGGGACAGAGAGGACTGTAGAGTATCAGAGGTGCTGGGTGTTAATAGCATGTAAATTCCTATATGTATGATGAGTAGGTGTGTCCTGTGAAGGAGAGAAAGCACTGATGGTGAGAGACAGAAGGTTATGATGAGAGAGTGGCAGAGAAGAGTTAGTAAATTTAGAAACTGTGAGGAGTCGATGGAAGACAAGATCAATGGTGTTGCCATCTGGTGTTAGCATGTACTTCAAATGAGGGGAATGGGGAATGTGAGTGAGGGTACCGGTGGGATGGCCTGAAAAGTGCACTGCGGTGACAGAAGTAACCCTACCCCTCCACCCTTCCTGTTGTCAGGCCTAGAGGTGTGTGAGAAGCACAGCAGGGGAGGCTGTATCAGACTGCTTGATTCAGGTTTCAGTAAGCCCCGCTGCTGCAGCGGGAGCCTGGCTGTCAGATACACCCGGGCTCCCGCGGTGATCACACGGGCTCTACTTCTGAGCCCGCTCGATCACCGTCACATACCTGTACGTGGGGATTCGTAACTATCCACATTCCCTGATGTACATATATGTGAAATAGCGTTAAGGAGTTAAAGCATTTAGGCCGCATCCTTCTTAATCAAGCCTCCGCTCACTGACCATTCATTGATGGAAAGTAATGTCCCTAAATCCCTTTTCTGTCCATTTGCTTAGCTACAAAGGGACGAATTTTACAAGAATGGAGCAGTGGTCCTGAATAAGAAATACATTATTGTAAACTGTGCTGACAGCCCTACAAGGTACTACTGGGATTAGTTTGTATCTCAATTTTGTGCTGATCGACTCCCTTTAAAGACAACAAATAAGATCATATATTGATCTTTAATATATACCCTGTATGGTACAGGGCTTCATATTGATACCATTGTAAAGACTAGGAGAAAGAAAAAAAGGAGGGAAACTGGCAAAATTTACATTACACAAAACACCCAAATTTCTCATTAAGGCCATCAAAGAATGTATGGGCTTGAATTTAATCTTACAAAAGGAATGTAATTGAATATATAATCTATCCCAATCGCCACCCTTATATGAGGATGGTATAACTTGGTGACCCTCTTTCTTTCCAGCTGCGAGGATACATCATGCATAATTGCCGCAATGGCAAGAGGTGTGTCCTGTC
Source organism: Leptodactylus fallax (assembly GCA_947044405.1). NCBI lineage: Eukaryota > Metazoa > Chordata > Amphibia > Anura > Leptodactylidae > Leptodactylus > Leptodactylus fallax. The sequence continues at coordinate 2,101,953 of CAMRHE010000294.1, read as the reverse complement.
TGTTAATGAAGCTATTCTAATGATCACACACTCAGTGTTTAAAACTAACGCTTAGTTTTTCCCACTTAGTCAAGAGGACAATTGCATTGTGCCACATATATTACTCCTTAGCTTTTGCAATAAATTCTTTAAGGGTATGTTCACATGGCGGAATTTGCTGCGAACATTGTTTTCAATGGGAGGCAGAGATCGCAGCAGGACGCAGAAAAAAGAAGCGTCCTGCTTGACCTTACTGCAGAGTCCGCGGCTCGAGATTCCCTGCCAACTAGGCCCATTTCATCTAATCAGCAGCGGACTGTCGCAACAAAATACCGAAGCCCCACATCAGCATTATGTCCTGGCTAGACCACGGCCGAATACACGTCAGCGGAAAATGAAGAGGAACTCCTCTTCATTTTCCTCCATGTGAACATAACCTAATAGGGAAAGATTGGTGGTTCAGTGGTTAGCAATGCAGCCTTGCAGCACTGGAGTCCTGGGTTTGAATCCAGGACAACATCTGCAAGGAGTTTGTATGTTCTCCCCGTATTTGCGTGGGTTTACTCCCACACGCCAAAGACATACTGGTAGGGAACGTAGAGTGGCAAATTTAAATTTTTGTGCAATTTTTCTTTGTAATCTGTTTTCTGCAAAGTTGCATGAAGGTGGTTGTATATATGAAATATTAAGTTGTGATGTTATATATGGTATGCTGTGCAATCTCAAAGTAGTTAGATTTTGGTATCACAGTCATTTTGCTATGTGCAGTATAGATTTTTAACATATTAGTGAATAACAGCAAAATATTGCTCGTCTTCTGTATCAGAGTTTTTGAGAGTATGAGCTCTTGTTGTAGTTGATGTTTGCAGTATATATAAATTGATCTATTTTACATGCTGTGTGTGAATGCACGATTGAATATGAGTTTTAGGTGCAGATATGTTTTAGTGCACTTTTTCAAAAAATTATTTGTTTGTCACAAAGTTACAGGTAGGTGGACATGGATATTGATAACCCATTGAGACACATGTAATCTTTGTTGTCTACTTTCAAGAAATATATAGGGTTTAGGAGTGCACTTGCTTTTCACAGTGTTTAATCCCAACATTTTATAGGATGATTTTTTTTTTTTTATATTTCCAGCTTCAAAGCAGATTTTTGTTACTTCCAATTCTGGTGAATTTATGAAGATATGTGCATGCAGGTGTAGGCATTAGTGATATGCCCTTAGGATTACTGCCATTAGCAATTACTATTGCCAAACCTTACTTGTATATACTACCAGTGAATTGCATTGTTTACGTATGTACATATGTGGTGTTTGTGAGGTGTCCAGGACTAAGACATTGTTACAACCACATAAATAAGAGGACTCTAAGTTTCCCAGCAGAATACCACCCAACTGCCTCCACTGGCCTACATTCTCCTCATAAAAAAAAAACCTGATTCCTAAAACTAGGCTGACTTTTTCCACTGCTCCATGGTCTAGTTATAATGTTTACAAGCCCACTGTAGGCAACTTCAGTGATGAACAAGGGTAACAGAAATTATATACAGCAATACATGTTGCACTGTGTTGTATCATAACCACCATTAACATTTTTATGCTACATTAGCCTTCTGTGGGAGTAGATGAGATGTGCTAATCTAATCTAATTACCTACACGCGCCAATGAGTCTTGGGTATCCATGGACCTGTCTCCAATTGTCCCTCCTACTGCATACTAGGAAACCTCCCCCCCCCCACAAGATCAGTGTATATACATGCATATACCAATAAGTCATAACACTCATACAAACATCAGTTAGGGCTGCCCTAAAGATGGGATCTTATTTATTTTCAAACTTACAGATGACTCTGTATTTAAAGAGGACCTTTCATGTCCTCATGCATATGCCGTTTTATATACTGCTAGAAAGCGGACAGTGCGCTGTGGTATGTGCCCCGGGGCTGGAGATAACGGTGCCGTTAGTTTTGGCACCGATGTCTCTCCAGTGTCAGAAGGGCGTTCCTCACAGCCTAGGGCGGCCCTTCCTCTGCAGGGCCTAGTTGTTTATTAAAACCTGGGTAATCTACACCTGACTACCTGGAAGTTGAGAGGACGATTTTAGCGGCAAAAGGCTTTTCTGCCTCTGTTATAGAGACTCTAATGGTCACTCACTCGTAAGTCAGTCACTATTTCTATTTATCAGAAAATTTGGAACAGGTTTTGTTCCTAGTGTCATGCTCAGATCCCAGATACTGCCAAGTCAAATAATATGCAAATTCTGGATTTCCTGCAAGCAGGCCAGGAGAAAGGCCTTTTCCTGAACACCCTAAAAGTACAGATCTCTGCCTTAAACTCTATTTTTGATATGTGCCTCAACGGACACTGGATTTAGAGGTTCTGCAGAGCCATTGCTAGATTAAAACCAAAAATTTCTAACCTAACTCCACCCTGGAATCTAAATTAGGTCCTTACAGCAACATCTAAGGATTCTTTTGAATCCCTAGATAAAATTTACCTGAGGCTGCTTAGGGTGGGTTCACACTTGCAGCGGCACTCCGTCTGCTGCAAATACGACCTAAATGTCGAAAAACTGGATAGGGAAAGGTTTGCGACGCTTTGCTTAAAAACCCATTCACTTGAATGGGTTTTTAAAGCAATGCGCGGGTGTGCGCTTACACTCTCTGCGCCGTGAAGACAGTTTTTTTCATCGGAAACAAAGTCGGAAATACAGTACTTTATGTCCGACAAAAAAAACTGTCTTCGTGGCGCAGAGGGTGTAAGCGCACACCCATGCATTGCTTTAAAAACCCATTCAAGTGAATGGGGTTTTAAGCAAAGCGTCGCAAAACCTTTCCCTATCCAGTTTTCCGACATTTAGGTCGGAATCGTGGCGGACGAAGTGCCGCCACAAGTGTGAACCCACCCTCACTCTCAAAATGATGATTTTGGTGGCAATATCTGCAAAGAATCCTAGGAGAATCAAGGAACTGCAGGCTCTCTCAACAAAAGAGCCTTATCTTATCTTGCTTGACAGGGTCATTTTGAAGACAAACCTAAAAGGTAGTGACAAATTTTCACAGATCCCAGGATGTGATCCTTCCATCCTTTTGTACTAACCCCAAGTCCAGTAAGGAAGAGGAGTGCCATACCCTTGATGTCAATGGCTGTATTCTAACTTATCTAACAACAACTAGACCATGGAGAAGGGACACATTTTTGTTCAGTATCAAGGGGCCAACAAAGGCAAAAAGGTTCCCAAAACATTTATCTCTAGATGGCTCAAGCAAGCGATCTGTGAAGCCTACAAGGCAATTGCAAAGATTCCCCCTAAATCTTTTACAGCTCATTCAGCAAGGGCAGTTTCATGGGCTGAGAGATCTTCAGCTTCCATGGAACAAATCTGCAAGGCAGCAGTCTGGTCTAGTCCTCATACTTTCTCTAATCAATATAAGCTTGATATCTCATCCTCACAAGATATGGCCTTTGGAAGAAAGGTCTTGCAAGCTGTGGTGACCCCCTACTAAGTATAATTAGGCATTTCTCTGGTGTTTGGTGCTGTCATGGTGCCTACTGAAAACAGAATTAAAAAGGTAAGAATAACGCTAACCTTTTTTTTTCTATTTTATTAGCTCTCCTAGGGGGCTTGAAACTGCAATCTTTTGATTTCATGTCCCATAGACAGCAATACAACTGTGATAGACCATTCACAATAGCTATATTACTATGACAGTACTGGGGGCATTCATTAGGCTTCTGGCTGCTACAGTAACATAATCGTTCGCTGTGCAGTTGCCATGCTGCAAAGGTATGGGTGGGCCCCAGGGGCTTTTGATTACTGTGTTTTTTTTTGTTTGTTTGTTTTTTTTTTTTTAACACTTGCACAGCAGATATTCCAGCACAATCGCAGAGGGGGCGCAAGTTTAACAACCAGGCTCCAACTGCAATAATCCCAGTCCACGATAACACCAATTGTGGATGCTTAAACCCGTTGATGCCACAGTCAATAGAAACTGCCACATCTATAGGTTTAAATCCCCATCCTCCGTGTCCATACCAACTCAAGATATTAATCTGTCATTTTATTTAACCTGTACAGTAGATGCCAGAAAAAAAAGTTTTTACAGTTTAAAAAAAATTTAAAAATGTCAATTGGAAAGTCATATGTACCCCAGAATTATACTAATGAAAAAAAAGTCAAATTCTGCAGGAAAAAAAAAAAAAAAAAAGCCATCACACATCTTCAGTCACGGAAAAATAAAATAAATCATCTCTTTAACCCATTCCCAACATCCACCATACTACTACAGAGGATGTCGGTGTCACATAGGGGTCATCCTAGCACATGATGTGGGTGTGGTTGTCAGGGGTGAACTCACTACACTCCAGGCTGCAAATTGAGTGTAAATCGCACCCCAACAGTCCACGCACCCCAGATTACACGCTGCCACCACCACTGACTTGACAGGCTCAGTCTAAACCTCGCTCTGATATTTACGCATCTCTCCAACAACCACACCTCCGTAGAGGGAATTCTGCCGGCATGTAGAGCGGTATAATGTGGTCTGAGCATGCATAATCTATATTATACCGTGCGGGGGCCACTGTGGGGCATATTATACCGTGCGGGGGCCACTGTGGGGCATATTATACCGTGCGGGGGCCACTGTGGGGCATATTATACCGTGCGGGGGCCACTGTGGGGCATATTATACCGTGCGGGGGCCACTGTGGGGCATATTATACCGTGCGGGGGCCACTGTGGGGCATATTATACCGTGCGGGGGCCACTGTGGGCAGGGGGCATATTATACCGGCGGGGGCCACTGCTAACGAGGTGAACCGTGAGGGGGCCCTGTGGGGCATATTATACCGGGCGGGGGCCCTGGGGGCAACCGGGGGGGGGGGGGGGGGGGGGGGGGGCGGGGGGGGGGCAGCCGGGGCACTGTCCGTCACTGTCGGGGGGGCGGCATTTTTACTATTCAATGAAAACCAGCCCAGAACAGGCCGCTTTAAAAAAAAAAAAAAAAAAAAAACAGAGCTGAGCGGGGCCTGTCCTGGGCTGGTTTACGAGATGTCGCATCACAGCGCAGGCGGCGATACAATGACATCATCACGCCGCCTACGCTGAGACACAGACAAGAAGAGGAGGCGGCGGCGGCTCCATCAAGGCATTGCAGGTGAGTATAACATATATATATATATATATATATATATATATATAAAAATAATATACTATATATATATTATATATATAAATATATATATATATATATTATAATTGTTCATGGGTGGGACACTATGGGGCATAATACCATGTGCAGGGGCCACTGTGGAGCATAATACCCTGTACACTGGGCCCTGCTTTGTTTCTTCATCATTGCGAGTCTTCGGTGCGAACTTGCAAGCGCTCACTACTCCGTTTTTTGGCCCTCGCTGCCTGTGCTTGCATTCCGCAATAATGGAAGCAAGTTGAACCTCCTCCCCTTTCCCTCTGGATTTTAAAGGTCAATGAGATCATGCGCATGGAAAACCTCACGTCCTTCGTGCATGACACAGTTGAAGTCTTCAATAAAACCTGGTTTTATTGGTTGGAATTCCAACATTCTGGAGAGTATCAGACGCTTCTGGGCTCTGGGCCTTCCTCTACAGCCAGAGCGTTATACTCTGTGCAGGGTGTCCACCGTCAGCCATGGTGCTATTGCTGCAGTTATGCTAATCTCTGTCCTTATGTTACTGATTATAGGTCCTTCTGATGGGGACCTTACATGGCTGATTCCCCGAACACTCATTGGTTTGTTTTCTGCTCACCCCCCTACTCATGGCCTTTAGCTACATCCCCCTCCCCCCTTTTTTTTCTCTCTCTTATCTCTCTCTTCCTCTGCCTTATTACCTTTTTCTAGTTTTCCTCTCTTCTACTTTCACTCTTTCCTCCTTTTCTTTTTCTTAATATCTCTGTAACCTTGTTGGCTGGGTCCGTCTGGGGGTCTATTGGTCTGTTTCAGACCTTGTTGTATTATTATAAAACTGCAATAAAAATTTGAAAAATTCAGTTATGTGCCATTTCCTGATTTTGGAAACACCCTACCCTAATCTTTTGCCTAGAAATATGGAATGCAGGGTTCAGAAATGAAGAAGAACCATGTGCATTTGAAGCCTAATATGTTTATTTACACTACACTGGCAAGCAATTGCAGAGTGTTTGAAGGGAAAAAAAAAAAAAAAAGCTGCAATCGGACACCTGCGCATTGCTTTAAAAACCCATTGAAGTGAATGGGTTTTTAAACAAATCGTTTCAAACCTTTCCCAATCCTTTTTTCTGACATTTAGGTCGAATTGACGGCAGATGGAAGTGTGAACGAAGCATAAGAGGCACAGCATTTTTATTTTTCTGCTGACAGAGCTGGTTGAGGGCTTATTTATTGCAGGACGATCTGTGTTGTTTATTGGTACCATTTTGGGGTTCATCTGACTACTGGACAACCCCTTTAACTTTTAAATCAGCCGGGGGCAGTGAAAAATATATAAAAGAAATGCATACTCCCCTGCCCTCCCATCGCAGTCCGGTCCTTCTGCTCCGGCGTCTTCTTAAAGTGAAACTTTCAGCGGAACTCCGGAAAGAGGCCCATTGAGCAGAAGAACCAGAACGTGCCGGGAGGACACCAGAGCAACAGGGCAGTATGAATTTTTTTTTTTTTTTTCACTGCCCCCGACTGACTTAAATGTTAAAGGGGTTGACCATTTTTTCCTGAACAACCCCTTTAAGCCGCCAGAGTTGGAGAATTTGAAGATCTTTCCTACTTCTGGCTGACCCTGGCCGCATTTCTGGGAGTCCACAACCTTTGGCCTGTGCTATAGCCATTAACCCTTACGTCCTGGTGCGTGTGACTAAACATGGCAGCCACTCTGAAACAGACCAGCCGCACTGTTGCCGGATCTGTGCTGTTTCATACAGAAGGGACCCGGCAGCATTGCCCATGATCAGAGATGACTCTGATCACAGGCATTTAACCACTCAGATGCCGTGGTCAAATGCGACCATGGCATCTGAGTGGTTACTTTCACTTTCTATTTGCTTTTCAGTAACAGGACCCTGCCTGCAGCAGGCTTCAATAGTTAACATAGCAAATCTGCCATAGACTGCAATACAGCAGATTACATGTTCAAGCCTAACAAAAAGTTTTAAAAGTCACCCCCCCCCCCCCTTTCCCTAGATCACATATAAATAAAAGTAAAAAAAACACATTAGGTATCCCCAGGTCTGAAAATGCCCAAACTATTAAAACACGTGTCCCATACGGTAAATCTGCCGTAGCAGGAAAATAAATCAAAATGGCTGATTTGGCATTTTTTCACCAAATTACCTCCCTAATAAAATGGAATAAAAAGTGATCAAAACATCATACATTCCCCAATATTGTATCAATAAAAACTACATACTGTCCCGCAAAAAAAGACACCTTACACAGCTTCGTACGCTGAAATATAAAAAAAAAAAAAAAAAAAAAAAAGTTATAGGGGTCAGAATATGGTGATTCAAAGAATTTATTTTTTTCTTCAAAATTTTGAATTTTTGTAAAGTAATTAAAACATGAAAAAAACTATATAAATTTGGTATCACCGTCATCATACTGACCTGCAGAATAAAACTAACATAGCATTTTTACCGCAGAGTGGATACCGTTTAAAAAAAAAAAAAAAAAAACAAAAAAAAAAACACACAACACATAAGAAAACAGCGGTACTGCATTAATTTCTCAATTCTACCTCATTCTGAATTTTTTTCCCGCTTCCCGCTACATTGTACAAAATAATAAATGGTACCACTTTGAAGTACAACTTGTCACACAAAAATCAAGCCCTCATATGACTACAGAAAAATGAGAAAGTTATGGTCTCCATACAGGTCGACATCAAATTCCCAAACAAACTAAAAATTAATTCAGACCAAACTCCTACATTAAAGCATGAACAAAATGAATACAGTCCCCCATATTGTGCCAACTCACGCAAAAGCAGACAAGGGAGGGTGACTCCACCCATGTTATATTTGAGAGTGTAATTACCATATCAGGCACCAAAACTAACTACACCAATTGCTCAGGAACAGTGGGGGCTAGAGAACTAATTCCAACTGTTCTGCACTCATGCAAAAAAAAAAAAAAAAAACTGAAGTTGGTGAAGGTGGTGAAAAATCCTCTTTAACCCATTAGTGACTGACCTATAAACTTTCTACATCTGTAAGTAATGATCCTTATCCTGCATAGAACGTCAGTTGCAACAGAATAATGCGGGGTCTTCCGCACTCACAGCCAGGCACCTGCTCTTAATGCCCCTTAGACAACACGATCAAAAGCGAGCATGGCATCTAAGGGGTTTTAGAGGGGGGGGGGCTCCCTTCTGTGGACTTTGGCACACCTGCCAGAAGCACTGCGTAATAAACTGCCTGTCAAAAAACGACATGTAGTATAATACATTGCACTATATAGGCAGTGTAACGCATTACAAAAGAAATAGGAATATTGCAAGTTAAAAAGTCCCCTGGGGGGGGGGATGTAACAGAACTTTAACACATTAATCCCATCCCAAAAAGTTAAATAATTGAAAGGGTTAAATACAAGCCAGAGACCACCCACAAGATAAAATACCCCATCTGCCATAAGTCTGCCCAGTGTATTTTCTTAAAACAGGTGCACAAACTAGCACCAACCCATTGGTTGCATAGCAAAAACCAACACACCTGGCAACTGCCATAAAACTCCTTTCTATTCCAGAAATTTTCATAAAGCTCCATCACCATGCAAGACTTCACACCCTGCCATACGTACGTAGAAGGAGCCCAATCCCATGGCGCAGTATACATTACTAGCGATCTAACACATTCTTAGCGCGACCACAGCAAGACATTACAGACGACATAAGGGTGTGCCCGCAGGATCTGCGCTCATGGCCTCACATGTCAGCTACTACGACTGCCTGTACGTATGTTAATGTATATCCAAACAGCCCAGCCAGCAGCCCCAGTGACAGCGCTAGGTATATAGTACCTCAATGACACCCCGCAGATAGCTTGCTCTCCACCCGGCTTGTCCACACCGCTGCTGCACCCGGAACTGTGCTGAGGAGAAGCCTGGCACCACCGCACACAATACTGATCCGCCCCCTTCTTCTCAGAAGACGGCCCTTCCAGGTCACTGACGGGTAACAAGGCGGGACTGGAGGAGTAGCAGTCAGGCTTGTGGCAAGTGTACAGTTACTTTATGGTGGGCAGAGCCTGAAGAGGACCTTTCACGTCCTCTGGCACTGGCGGTTTTATATACCGCTGGAAAGCTGACAATACGCTGAATTCAGTGCACTGTCAGCTTTGCCGGTAAGCGCCCGGGTACCGGGGATATTGGTGCCGTTAGTTTCAGCACCGATATCCCTTCACCGTCAGAAGGGCGGACCTTAATGCTCAGCGTCATAGCTGGGCGGTAATGGACAGAGCAGTGCGCGTTCCTTTCCGTCTAGCTATGACACTAAGTAGTAAGGCCCGCCCTTCTGACAGTGGAGAGATATCGGTGCCGAAACAGCGTATTTCCTGCACCGGGGCGCACATCGGGAAAGCTGACAGTGCACTGAATTCAACATGTTGTCAGCTTTCTAGAGGTACAAAATCCCAATGGTGCCTTAAAGGGGTTGTCCGGGATAAATTGAAAATGAATCCCTAAACTAAATCCCCTCCCCTGTCTAACTTCTAATTAACTTCATTTAAAAAAAAAAAAAAAAAAATCTATATTTAGATTTCTGATGATCCAGCGACGTTCCATTTCCGGAAACGAAGCGTCACCAATACACCCCCCTGTCCCCCCATTCCCATCATACTTACCTGTCTTCAGTTTTCTGGCAAGAAACGTCACTTCTTCCGCTTCTGCCGGTGTCTGCGCAATAGAGCTTTATTGTACACTCACCTGTAGAAGTGAAGAACGCATACCACGCATGTGCAAGAAGTTCACATAAGAAGATGCCAGCGGGACCCAAGAAACTGATCTCCAGGACAGAGAAGACAGGTAAGTATGATTGGGGGGGATTGGGGCTGAGTTAGATAGATACAGTGCCTTGCGAAAGTATTCGGCCCCCTTGAACTTTTTCAACCTTTTGCCACATTTCAGGCTTCAAAAATAAGGATATAAAATTTAAATTTTTTGGTGAAGAATCAACAAGTGGGACACAATTGTGAAGTGGAACGAAATTTATTGGATATTTTAAACTTTTGTAAAAAATAAAAAACTGAAAAGTGGGGCGTGCCAAATTATTCGGCCCCCTTAAGTTAATACTTTGTAGCGCCACCCTTTGCTGTGATTACAGCTGCAGTTTTGCACATCGAGAGACTGAAATTCTTGCCCATTCTTCCTTGGAAAACAGCTCGATCTCAGTGAGGTTGGATGGAGAGCGTTTGTGAACAGCAGTTTTCAGCTCTTTCCACAGATTCTCCATTGGATTCAGGTCTGGACTTTGACTTGGCCATTCTAACACCTGGATACGTTTATTTGTGAACCATTCCATTGTAGATTTTGCTTTATGTTTGGGATCATTGTCTTGTTGGAAGATAAATCTCCGTCCCAGTCTCAGGTCTTTTGCAGACTCCAACAGGTTTTCTTCCAGAATGGTCCTGTATTTGGCTCCATCCATCTTCCCATCAATTTTAACCATCTTCCCTGTCCCTGCTGAAGAAAAGCAGGCCCAAACCATGATGCTGCCACCACCATGTTTGACAGTGGGGATGGTGTGTTCAGGGTGATGAGCTGTGTTGCTTTTACGCCAAACATATCATTTTGCATTGTGGACAAAAAGTTGGATTTTGGTTTCATCTGACCAGAGCACCTTCTTCCACATGTTTGGTGTGTCTCCCAGGTGGCTTGTGGCAAACTTTAAACGAGACTTTTTATGGATATCTTTGAGAAATGACTTTCTTCTTGCCACTCTTCCATAAAGGCCAGATTTGTGCAGTGTACGACTGATTGTTGTCCTATGGACAGACTCTCCCACCTCAGCTGTAGATCTCTGCAGTTCATCCAGAGTGATCATGGGCCTCTTGGCTGCATCTTTGATCAGTCTTCTCCTTGTTTGAGATGAAAGTTTAGAGGGACGGCCGGGTCTTGGTAGATTTGCAGTGGTCTGATACTCCTTCCATTTCAATATGATCACTTGCACAGTGCTCATTGGGATGTTTAAAGTTTGGGAAATCTTTTTGTATCCAAATCTGGCTTTAAACTTCTCCACAACAGTATCACGGACCTGCCTGGTGTGTTCCTTGGTCTTCATGATGCTCTCTGCGCTTTAAACAGAACCCTGAGACTATCACAGAGCAGGTGCATTTATACGGAGACTTGATTACACACAGGTGGATTATATTTATCATCATCAGTCATTTAAGACAACATTGGTTCATTCAGAGATCCTCACTGAACTTCTGGAGTGAGTTTGCTGCACTGAAAGTAAAGTGGCCGAATAATATTGCACGCCCCACTTTTCAGTTTTTAATTTTTTACAAAAGTTTAAAATAACCAATAAATTTCGTTCCACTTCACAATTGTGTCCCACTTGTTGATTCTTCACCAAAAAATTTAAATTTTATATCCTTATGTTTGAAGCCTGAAATGTGGCAAAAGGTTGAAAAGTTCAAGGGGGCCGAATAGTTTCGCAAGGCACTGTAGATAGGGCTAGTAGTCCGGAGGCTAGCTAGGGAAACAGGGAGGGGGTGTGAGAGGGGGCTCATGGGAGTTGTAGGCTAAGACAGCAGGAACCTAGGGATACATGTAAACAAATGCAGAGGATGCTCCCAGAGAAAGCCAGAAATCACTCAAAACATTGCTAAAGGTATTTTTGTGCAATTATTAACCCCTTAATAGCACTAAAATACCTTTTTTTAAAAATGTTTTTTTTGCCCAGAAAACCCCTTTAAGTACCCGCTGTCACATACATACACAGTAACTTAGGAAGTCTCAGCAGAGGGGACTTAAAGGGAGAGATCAAAGTTTTACTACGACTTCTTATACAAATTTTATTGAGCTTCATAAAGCCAGAGAACATACAGACCAGTATCCCTTTTACACTGCATGTACATATGCGGAGATAATTGTATGAATGAGGCTGTGTTCACACGATGCTTTTTTTTTTTTTTTTTTAAGAGCAGACCAGGGAAGGTGGAAAAAAAAAAAAAATCAATTGACGTCCTATGTCCTTTACTTAGGCTGCTGATTGGCCTCATGTGGAGTCATGTGTAGTGGGGACTTCCGCCGGAACAGGCCCCCAGGGCGCAGCGGGACCAGATAGAGGCCTAGGACAGGTGAGTATGTTTGTTTTGTTTTGTTTTTTTCACCTTCCCAAGCCTTCAGAGAAAAAACAGTTTTTTTTCCTGGAAAACCTTTTTAAGGACATGGCGAAAAACCGCCTTAGGCTAAGGGCCTGGAACATAGCTAAAAAAAAAAAAACGCAGAAAAAAATACAGCGGAAATGCATTGCATTTTCTTTCCGGATTGCTTTTCATTGTGTTTTTGCTGCGGTTTTTCTTACCTTATTAAATCTATAGGGAAAGCGTTTCTGCAGGTAAAATTGAAATGCTGCATTTTTCAAAAACATGGCTTTTCCACAGCTTTTTATTTTTCCCCCAGTGTTTGCATGGGATTAGGCAGAATCTCATTCACTTTGCTGGTACTGTAAAATGCAGCGATTTTTTTTTTTTTTCTGTTGCATTTTCGCAGGAGGAAAAACACTGCATTTCTCAAACGTGGCTCCTTAGCCTTAGGGATATGGCCACATTTTTCAAAATTGACATGTGTCAATTTATATGCCAATAAATTTGAGATGCTTTAATTTACTCAAATTATTTTTAGATTGTTTTTTTCGTGACACATTGTAAACATTGATCAATAACTATTATCTACCATATCTCTGCCTTATATTGACATCATCTTTTAATTGTCCTTTAATTTATTGTGGACGTTAGAAGGCTTACAAGTCTAACAGCAATTTTCTAAATTTACAAGAAAATTTGTTAGGGACTACTTCAAATCTGAAGGGGATTTAAAAAGCTTATATATTATGGCCCTTGCACGCGACGGAGTCCTGTCAATAGGCAACGGTCTGTCTGTGGGTGGTAGGACCCTTATTGAACTTGGTTGTGTGCATAGGAGTAATGGTATCAAAGTCATGGGCAAGGGGCAGTTCATACTCCATGATGAATATATTCGTCATGGTGATAGTATGGGCACTGCCAGTGTACCCGCAAGATCACCAGCAGGAGCTCAGTTGACACAGCCGGTTCCCTGTCGCAAAGGCTGGGGTTGGATAACTCTGATCCCTGGCAGTTTAACCCTCTATGTGTTGCTGTCAATAGCAATCACGGCATGTAAGGAGGTTAGACAGAGGGAAGGGGTTCCCTCTGCCAGCCCCTCAGCCCCCACAGTATGACCGCGGGGTGCCGAGGGGCTGCCTTGGCAGCTGTAGTTACCGGAGGTGGGTCTCTACATGGACTGCTCCGGATACCGTGTCCCTAGCCTCTAATATCAGCAGCAGTTACCATAGATGCCGGAGGTGTGTCCCCACGTGGGATGCTCCGGCACCTGTGTTCACAGCTGGTTGAGGGCATTTAGCGTTGTGTGTTCTTGCCTGCTTTGCTTCTTAGAACTGTGAATGTCCATTACTTGCCTATGTGAATGTGGCCTTAGGGCTAGGTGGTGGTTACCTCTTGTTCATCTGTTTCATATACACATACAGACTGATATATTTATAACAGAGAGGCACATTCTTCTTCATCAGTCAGATTTTTGCTATATGGGAATAACAGTAATCAATACTGTATACAATAAAGGTGGTGTATCTACCTATGCATAGTATAGTCCTTCTATTCCTACATGGGATAGGTGATGATATACAAAATTAGGGAGTTGTTTTTTTTTTGTTTTTTTTTACACCTCCCATAGGATAGTTCAGTACCAGCCCTTCCTTTTCTCAAATTTCCAGGTAAGAACCAAATTTGTATTTCTTTTTTGTTCTGCGGCAGCACAGATGGGACCTAGCTAGCTACTTAAGGGGGTGGGGGAATCATCATTTGGAAACCGTATTAAGTACTGCTGTGCCAAAGGCTGAACCCTTAAGTGTGGATGTCCAGTCAATAATGCTTGATGAAGGTAGAGGAAGAACTCCAGGAAGCAGCATTACAGATCTCCTGGATGGATACTTGAGTATTTTCAGCCCAAGAGGCTGCCATGGAGCGTGTCAAATGCGCCTTTGGTGTAGATAACAAAGGGATATTTGCAGGCTGTAGGCTTCAAAAATAGTGGACTTGATTCATCTGGCCAATGTATCTTTAGAAGATTTCATCCCTTCTCTAGTGCCTGAAAAAAAAGAATAAATACATATTCTTCTTTCCTAAAATCTTTGGGTTTCTCCAGGTAGGCCAGAATGGCTCTTTTAACATCTAAGTCTAGGTTCACACCTGTGCCCGGACTCCGCTGGGGAATTCTGTTCCCCATTCCGCTTTAAAAATGCGGAGAGAAAAGTCCTGCAAGACTATGGGGTCCACGGGTTTCCGAGAGTAACCACTTAAAGCGGATTAGGTTTCCACTCGGGGGGGTCCCCAAGCGGAACCCCCAAATGGAAACCTGAACGCAGGTGTGAACCTAGCATAAAAAGTGTGAAAACGTATTTGTTCTTCCTTCTCAGGACAAGGATAGAAGACTGGTAGAAAGAATTCTTTATTGATATTGTGCAAAGAAGGAACTTTTGGTATAAAACTTGGCAAGGTTCTCAATAGAACTCCATTGGGTAGAATTCTTAGATGCGGACTTTTCAAAAATAAGGCTTGCAATTCTCCCAGTCTCTTAGCACATGTAATTGCTATCAAAAAAGCTACTTTTTTGATAACCATTAAGGTCTATGTCTTGAATGGGTTCAAATGGATAAGACGTTAAGGCTTTGAGAACAATAGATAAATCCCAGATAGGTACAGGTGTTTTGACCTCTGGTCTCAAATTTCAGATCGCTTTGAAGAATCTTGTTACCAAAGGATGACCAAAAAATTTTCGTACTTTAAGTGTGTTGACCTTAAGGCTTTTCTGAAACCCATCCTGCAGAAATTGCAGAATGCTTGGTATTTCTACTGAATGGAATTCAGAGTTGCTGAGCTTGGAGAACTTATACCATATTTCATGATACTTTCTATTTGTAGAGTCCTAACGGGCTGCCATCAGTGATTACTGATGAAGACAATTTGCAATGATGAAAATTTACTGATGAAGTCTCTTTCAATCTTGACCCTTCACAAACCAGGGTGAAAGATGAAGTTTGTTCAGTTCTGAATGGAACAAGCCTCTCTGAATTAAGAGATCCGGATACTGGGGAAGAGGCCAGTGCTCATTGTTTGAAATTTTAAATAGCTGAGTAAACCAAGCCCTTTAGAGCTAAAATGGAACTATTATTATTACTGATCATTTCTCCACTAATATTTTCTGGAAAAGCTTCTGTGTAATCTGGACTGGAGGAAAGACATAAAGAAAGTTGTGTTTCCAACTCATAGAGAATGCGTCCACTGCGTACAGGTAATCCTGAGGACTCAGAGAACTAATTACTGAAAGTTTCACTTTGCTTCTGGTTGCCATCAAATCTATCTGTGGCATTCTGCTTTTGTCTGTTAGAAGCTAGAAGTATTTGGGATTTAGTTCCCAATCTGATGGTCTGGTATTCAAAGATCCTTTTATATGCAGTTCTCTTAAATTCAGCAGGGCAGATTCTGCCTGTTGAAAAATCTTTTTGCACTTCAGCTTGCTTCGAGTTCCACCCTGCTTGTTCAAGTAGTGGGCTACTACCTAGTTGTCCGTCTGGATTAGGACAGATTTGTTTTGAATTAACAATTTGAAGTGTAGAAATGCCAACCTGACAGCTTTCATTTCTTGAAAGTTTGAAGACTGGCGTCTGTCCAATTTGTCCAAAGGCCTTGAGCCCATAAGGTTTGTAGATGAGCACCCCAACGGAAAAAAAAAGTAATATATGTGAAATGGTCTGTGAGATGTATTAGTAGTTTTTCTTGCAATATGCAGACTTGTATGTAAATACACCCCATGGTGATTAGTGGATTGATTCCACCTAGGATAGGAACGAACATGAAGTATATATTTCTTCTGCTGGTATATACAGTGCCTCGCGAAAGTATTCGGTCCCATTGAACTTTTCAACCTTTTGCCACATTTCAGGCTTCAAACATAAAGATATAAAATTTTAATTTTTTGGTAAAGAATCAACAACAAGTGGGACACAATTGTGAAGTGGAACGAAATTTATTGGTTAGTTATAAACTTTTGTAAAAAATAAAAAACTGAAAAGTGGGGCATGCAATATTATTCAGCCCCTTTACTTTCAGTGCAGCAAACTCATTCAAGAAGTTCAGTGAGGATCTCTGAATGATCCAATGTTGTCTAAATGACTGATGATGATAAATATAATCCACCTGTGTGTAATCAAGTCTCCGTATAAATGCACCTTCTCTGTGATAGTCTCAGGGTTTTGTTTAAAGCGCAGAGAGCATCATGAAGACCAAGGAACACACCAGGCAGGTCCGTGATACTGTTGTGGAGAAGTTTAAAGCCGGATTTGGATACAAAAAGATTTCCCAAACTTTAAACATCCCAAGGAGCACTGTGCAAGTGATCATATACTGAAATGGAAGGAGTATCAGACCACTGCAAATCTACCAAGACCCGGCCATCGCTCTAAACTTTTATCTCAAACAAGGAGAAGACTGATCAGAGATGTAGCCAAGAGGTGGGAGAGCTGCAGAGATCTACAGCTGAGGTGGGAGAGTCTGTCCATAGGACAACAATCAGTCGTACACTGCACAAATCTGGCCTTTATGGAAGAGTGGCAAGAAGAAAGCCATTTCTCAAAGATATCCATAAAAAGTCTCGTTTAAAGTTTGCCACAAGCCACCTTGGAGACACACCAAACATGTGGAAGAAGGTGCTCTGGTCAGATGAAACCAAAATCGAACTTTTTGGCCACAATGCAAAACGATATGTTTGGCGTAAAAGCAACACAGCTCATCACCCTGAACACACCATCCCCACTGTCAAACATGGTGGTGGCAGCATCATGGTTTGGGCCTGCTTTTCTTCAGCAGGGACAGGGAAGATGGTTAAAATTGATGGGAAGATGGATGGAGCCAAATACAGGACCATTCTGGAAGAAAACCTGTTGGAGTCTGCAAAAGACCTGAGACTGGGACGGAGATTTATCTGCCAACAAAACAATGATCCCAAACATAAAGCAAAATCTACAATGGAATGGTTCACAAATAAACGTATCCAGGTGTTAGAATGGCCAAGTCAAAGTCCAGACCTGAATCCAATGGAGAATCTGTGGAAAGAGCTGAAAACTGCTGTTCACAAACGCTCTCCATCCAGCCTCACCCTCTGGAAGAATGGGCAAGAATTTCAGTCTCTCGATGTGCAAAACTGATAGAGACATACCCCAAGCGACTTGCAGCTGTAATCGCAGCAAAAGGTGGCGCTACAAAGTATTAACTTAAGGGGGCCGAATAATTTGGCACGCCCCACTTTTCAGTTTTTTATTTTTTAGAAAAGTTTAAAATATCCAATAAATTTCGTTCCACTTCACGATTGTGTCCCACTTGTTGTTGATTCTTCACCAAAAAATTTAAATTTTATATCCTTATGTTTGAAGCCTAAAATGTGGCAAAAGGTTGAAAAGTTCAAGGGGGCCGAATACTTTCGCAAGGCACTGTAGAAGTTATGCTATGAATAAGGACCATACTGTTGGTCTGAAATACATAGGCTTCTTGAGGTTGTCCATCTTCTTTTAACATGATTAAAATACAGTACTGTCTTTATCCCAGAAGAGTGCTGGATTTTATTTATATACGACCAGAGGACGTGGATGAGTTCAATACAGTGGTGAATGCTTCACCATTCGGCCCCTGTCTCTGCTTGGGAGCAGGAGGTGCAGTGTGGTAACGTCTTTTACTTCATGCCTTCTGCTCTGTAGGCTTAGGGAGCAAAGACAGTCAAGAACAGCAGGGGAAACGAGGCAAGGTGAATTTTTTTTTTTTTTTTTTTGGGCCATCATACTATGGGGACAACTGTAAGGGGAGCTGTATAGTGTGGGAGCAACTGGAGGGAGGGCTGTATGCTATGGGGCAATTGGAAGCGGACTGTATATTGTAGAGTGATTGTAAAGGAAGGCTGTGAGCCTCATTTTGTGTGTGTGTGTGTGGGGGAGGTATGTAAACGGAGGCTCAGTGAGCCATGTAGGTGATGGCAGGTGCCTCGGAATATACTGTGTGCATACATCACAACTTTCAAAGGAGTGAAAGAGGGACAAAACCTGTGGCATGCTGTGCACCCCATGGTGAACTTAGGTATACTAAAATACATCTTCAGCACTCACTTCACTTTGGCTCCACCCATGTTTCTTTATGCCCTTACAGTATACCACCCCTACATTATAATGTCCCACTGAATATGCCACCACATTATAATGTCCCACTCCAGTTGCCTTCACATTGTAATGTCCCCCTCCTGAAGCCCCACAGTGTAATGTTCCTTTCCTGCTGCCCCCACACTACAAATACTGCCCCATCCTTGTGCCCCCTCAGTTCAATGGGTGAGAAAAACATTAATACTCACCTCACCCCCACTTTGCAGTTCTCTTCTGTCTCTACTCCCAGAGGCTTCAGGGAGCAGAAGGCGCACTGTGAGTGACATCAAGACATCATAAGCAAGAGGCAGAGGCCGAAAGGTGAAGCATGATGTGGACAACTGCCTGCTTCACCATCGTATTCAACTCATCTGCGTCCTCCAGGCACAGATGAGTTCAGGCTGGGCCATAACTTCCACCGACCGGGACAGCGGGACAATCCCGGATTCTGGGACTTTTGGGAGGCGTGTGTGAGGGGCTCAAGTTTGGTAGCCTAGTAGTTTGAAGGCAAATGCTGCAGCCAGCCCATAGACTTACAGAACAATGATTTGTAACTGAGCCTGTGGACTGGGCAAGCACATGTACAGAGCAACTACAGCATCAGCTCTAATACACTGACAACGCTTAGTGCTATCAGAGTAATGCATTATCTCATGTGGCAGCCAGCACCCTTAACAGTCTCCCATTCCCTCTGCTGTAACTTCTGGCCTGACCCCAGTCTTCTCCTCTGATATGTGTGTGTCAGCTTTCTCCTCCTGGACAGTGCTGGGTTGACTATGACAATATAGGTAGATAGATGGATATTATAGAAGTTATCTGGTGGCAAAAACAAAAATACTAGAAATTGAGGATGTGATAAACTCAACTGAGAAATCCCCCCACCCCACAGATCTGCAATAATATCCACAATGGTGAATTTCAATTTCCAATTAATGTCTTCTGCCCTGTCTCGTATATACAGAATGGAAGTGTCTATTACAGAGCTCTTATTGTAATATACAGGTGCATCTCAATAAATTAGAATATCTTTGAAACGTTTATTTCTTTCAGTAATTAAATTTAAAAAGTGACCTCCTATATTTTCTAGATTCTTTACACACAGAGTGTTCTATTTCAAGTGTTTTATTTCTGTAAATGTTGCTTATGGATTACAGGTAATGAAATCCAGAATCTAAGAAAATTAGAATATTGTAAAAAAGTTCAGTATTGTAAATTCAGTGTCACCTGCCAAGGTTTCCTAAGCCTTTAAATGGTCCCTCAGTCTGGTTCAGTAGGACACACAATCATGGAAGATGCTGATTATGAATTGAATTACTGAAATGAATGAACGTTTCAAAAATATTCAAATTTATTGAGATGCAACTGTATATGGTAGCTGTAGAGGGGGTAACCTCCAGGCCAGGTCTCCTCTTCTGTATAATTTGAGTGATTTTTATTATTACACACTACATACAGTTTTTAAAAATCCTTCCTCTCAACTTTATTTTTCAGCTAGAAATTGGTAATTTGGAAAAAAACTCGACCCACACTTGCCAAATATGTCGCCAAATCAAATAATCTTGAAGATGAACTAGAGGAGAAGATGAAGGAGATTCCATCTGAGTGAGTCATCACCATCCATGTGTGTGGCTTAGGGCCGGTTCACATCTGCATTCGGGTTTCCCTTCAGGGAGTCCGCTTGGGGACCCCCTGAACAGAAACCTATAGGCATACAAAACGGTTTACCTGGGAAACCTGCGGACCCCATAGACCATAATGAGGTCAGTGTGGTTTCCACTCGGGTTCCCGCACTAAGCAAGCGGAGAGGAAAGTGCTGCAAGCAGTACTTTCCTCTCTGCATGTTTTGTGCAGAAACCACACGGACCCCATTATAGCCTATGGGGTCTGCGGGTTTCCCAGGTAAACCGCTTTTTCGATGTGTATAGATTTCCATTCGGGGGGGTCCCCAAGTGGATTTCCCGAACGGAAACCCAAACGCAGATGTGCACCGGCCCTTATTTACACATGATTAGGGCTGCTTTAACCATAGGGCCAACGGTGCAGCCCCCTCAGCCACCCCGGATCAAGCAGGACAGTCCCACATATTGGGTGCAGCCCCACTGTTCCGGGTGGCAGGCAGTGATTTCAACTCTGTGTCCTTAGGACACAGATAGAGATTGAATACAATAGTGGAGCACGGAGCTATCTGCGGCAGGGAAGCACAATGAGCGCTGAGCCGCAAACATTACAGGTCAGAGGGAACGAGGTTCGGTGAGTGTTTTTATTTATTTTTTTTAAATGTAACATTGGTGGTTGAGGGGGCAGGGGAAAGGGAAATTAAATTATGGGGGAGGGGGACATTGGGGGGGCCCACTTTCAAAAAGTTTGCACAGGGCCGTGCAGTGCATTAAAATGGCCCTACACAAGATAATTGCCTATATTGCGCTAACCACTGATACTGTCCTCTTGTTTTTATTTTGTGGGACTCATGTCTACTTAATTGTATTAACCCCTTCCCAATATCTACCATAATAGTACGGCAGATGCTGGGACCTTGGGTCTCAGCTGTATTGTACATCGGAGACCCAGAGGTAATGCACACAGTTAGAGTGCATTGCTGTTTATGAGGCCTCCCATTACCTTTGCAGTTGCAGGACAGCTCCTGCATGGTAAGATAGTGGGAGCCATCATGTTCCTAAGGCAGCTGGGAGTCTAATGAAGACTCCCAGGCCTGTCATAGGAATATACTGTAGTTATTGAGGCTGGTCTATAGTTATGTTGTTGGAGTTTATGGGACATGCAATCAAAACATTGCAGGCTGAAGCCCTCTAGGGGGGCTACTAAAATAGTTAAAAAATTTTTAAAAAAAATATAAAAAAAAAAAATCAAATTACCCCCCTTTTCCCTAGATTTGAAATAATAAATAAATAAAAAAAAACAAATTATTAATCGTCACTTATAAAAATATTTTTACTGTACTGCAATTGCCGTAGCGGTAAACATAAATCAAAAGAGCCAAACCAACGGTTTTTTGCCGTTTTGCATCCCGTAAAAACTTGAATAAAAAGTGATCAAAACATCAGTCATTCCCCAAAATAGGAAAAAGTACATCTGAAAAAAAGACTCCTTATGCATCCCAATATACAAATATAAAAAAAGTTTCAGGTGTCAGAATATGGCGTGTTTTTTTTTTTTTTTGCAAACTTTTGGATTTTCTTTAATACCCACCCATAGAATACAGGTGACATGTCATTTAGGCTGCACAGTAAATGCCGTAAAAACAAAGCTCGTAGGAAAGCCACACAAATGCAGGTTTTCTCCAATTCCACCCCAATCTGAATTTTTTTTTCCAGCTTCCCAGTACATACAGAATTTTAAATGGTAGCATTACAAAGTATAATTTGTCCTGCAAACATTAAGTCCTCATATGGTTTGTGAACTGAAAAATTAAAAAGTTATGTGGTTTGGAAGGCGGTGAGTTAAAAATAAAATTCGAAAAATGTCTGCAGCAGGAAAGTGTTATTTAGAAGGGGTTAAAGATTATCTTTTTACTTTGGTAATTCTTGTATTGTTTTTTGTAGGTATATGATGCCACTTTTTGACAGATCTGACAGACATTAAAAACAGACGTTCACGTCCATTTTTAACAGTCGTTTTTCTATCTTTGATGGCCAAGTGTCATCTGTTATGCATCAGTTTTTAACTGTCTATGAAATGAAAGGAAGCATTTCATTGGTCTTTCTTTTTTTAACGCACCCACTGATCCATTTTTAACAGCTGCAAAACGGACATCAATCCATTTTACAGCATTTAAACATGAATCCATTGATTTCTATTGGGTCTGTGTGTCCATGAATATGGACAATTCCTATATTCAAATGACAGTGAAAATCGTCCTCCGCATGGCCATATTGATTTCACTGTCTGAGAATAGGGAATACTTTTATGACCGATATTTTGATGATCCATTGTAATGGACCGTCAAACTATAGGTCATGTTCTATTTTTGTCAGTTTTTCACGGCCGTCTTACACCCGTGGGGCACCTATTCACAGATCACCTTACGTTTGATTGTATGGATGGATCTGTGAAAATGAACAAAAATAGTAAGGCTAAATAATAAAGGCTATTCCTACGTGCTTTTACTTTAAAAATGTTTTTTTTAATGATAGAATCTCTTTAATGCTCAATTAGTGCTATATAGTGAATCCAGAAAGCGACAGAGTCACTGCCCCTGTTGAACCTGGTGATCCTGGCATGGCAGGGCTGCTTGGCCACTGTAGGGAGTTGTTTTCCCTTGTTATGACCCAGATACAGTGGAAAGCAGTAACATTTAAATAAATAAGTAAATAAAATGTGAACGTCCCCAGAAGTTTTTTTATGACCTCTTGGGAGAAGCCTTATATACAAACAAAATATATACATACTGTGACAGGACCAGGGGCAAAGTGGTAGAAGGATTATACATTTCTCCCAGGTTCTTGTCATATTCCTTCTAAAAGCACCTGGGAAAGGTGTGTTCCTTCCGGACGGCTAGGATTTTATTTTGTATTTTTATTGTTTTATTTTCCTTAAACCTCTAATAAAACTGGTTGCACCATACTTGGCTGGACTGGACTCTAATTGCTGTGCCAAAAAGTGCTCATCTATCTGAGGAGACGACGATCCCTGAGCTAATCCCATTACAATACTCAAGTAAAAAAAAATTGTATAAAAAAATACATTCACCAGAGACTACACGTATTAGGTTTCATAATGACCATGGAGGCCATTTTAATCATTTTTTTTTTTCTTGTTGCAGATTTTGCTTTGTTTTTTTGAGCCAAACCCAGTACAAAAAGAATGGAAAATATAAAAGAAGCACTTACACTTCTTCCTGCTGCTCAATCCACTCCTATCTTTGGCTCAAAATGTGCAACAAAAAAAAAAAGAAGCATCTTTTCCGCAACTTGGGGCATGAGCCATAGGATGGTTTCCCACAAGTTTTTTTTTTTTTTTGGCATTTTTAACAGCAGCAAAGAAACACTGAGGCCCCACGTTGCGGAAACGCAGCTTATTTTGCTGCAGTTTTTTTTTAGCCAAAGACAAGAGTGGCTACAAAAGGAATGGGAAATATATAGGAAGTTCTTATATTTCTCCCTTCTGATCAAGCCACTAAGCCAAAACCGCAGCAAAATTTGCAACAAAACTGCATTTCTGCAACGTGGGGCCAAAGCATTAAAAAGGGCCTTTCACCATATCCACCAGCTTTAGTTATTTGCATCCTTTAAAAGGTGTGGCACAGTTGCAATTTTTTTTCTCTAGCCCCCGGCATTCCCAAGCAATCTTTTTGGGAATTCTAAAACGAAGAAACATGCTTTTGGTGTCATATGAAAGAGGAGATTATCTCTTTCATATGACTGTAAGAGCTTATTCACACAACTAAGTACATAGGCCGCATGGAGGACATTATAGTCTATGGGGTATGCAGTTCCCCGCATGTAACCGCTTTTTACACAGATAGGGTTTCCGTCTTTTGGTTCCCCAAGCGGACCCGAAGGACTGAAACCCGAATGCTAGTGTGTACCCAGCGATACACAAGAAACGGCCCTGGGAGCCTTTGTCAGGTCCTGGTCTTGAAGGTGGCCCAGCCCTGGTTATTATGTCTCCAGGTCAATAGATCACCTTAACTAGGATGCTTGCTCCGTTGTACAGTGATGAGATCATGTTTGATCACAGCCCTGAGAGGTTAATTTCCAGGAATAGACTTTTCTTCAACCCCACCGTATGGGCCAGGGCTGTATATTACAGAACCACTCTAGCCACTGATTTTGCAGGTGTACTGACAGTATCCACACCATCACTATGACAGTAATGTTTGTCATGTTACAGCAACTGACAGCTGCCTATGAGGTACATTTTGTCACAGGTCATGAACAAGTTAATTAGAAATAAAAACACAGACTGGCATTTCATTGATCAATGTTTTGTAAAGCCTAGATCATATTACATTACAAAGCATGCCATTCATTTCATGCATCAACAGAGATTTTGATCACCACCGGTTGGTAAGCAACCATGTCAACAAACTTGGCATGGTAAGAATAAATTAACCCAGTGAGATAAAAATACAGTATTAGGCTAAGGCCGCGCATAGCGGGCCGCAGAGAAAAAGCACTGCGGGAAAATGCGGCGGAAACACATAACGGTTTTTCCCGCAGCGCTTTTCACTGCAGACTTTCTGCTTCAATTATACCTATAGGGAAACCGCCAGCGTTTCTGTAGGTATAATTGACATGCTGCGATTTCCCCAAAAACACAACTGTTTTGGAAAGCGCAGTATTTCCGCTTCCCGTATTTTCCTGCAATGTGCGGATGGGATTCCCTCTGTGCTCAATGCAGTACACACAGAGTTGTAAAATTTTCTAAAGGGGCGACAGTTTTGGAAATCACAGTGTCTCCACTGCGCGTATTTTTGCGCAGTGTGTGGATAGGATTCGCTAGGCTAGAGGCAGTGGCGTAACTAGGAATGGCTGGGCCCCAAGGCGAACATTTGACATGGGGCCCCCCCAACCCCCCCAAGCTGCCGCCCCCAACCCCCCCCACACACAAACCGCATTCCTGCGCACACTTTTATGCCCCATAGTGGCCCCTGCACACGGTATTATGCCCCATAGTGGCCCTTGCACACGGTATTATGCCCCATAGTGGCCCCTGGACACGGTATTATGCAGCATAGTGGCCCCTGCACACAATATTATGCCCCATAGTGGCCCCTGCACACAGTAGTTTGCCCCATAGTGGCCCCAGCACACAGTAGTTTGCCCCATAGTGGCCCCAACACATAGTAGTTTGCCCCATAGTGGCCCCTGCACACAGTAGTTTGCCCCATAGGGGCCCCTGCACACAGTAGTTTGCCCCATAGTGGCGCCTGCACGCAGTAGTTTGCCCCATAGTAGCCTCTGCACACAGTAGTTTGCCCCATAGTGGCCCCTGCACACAGTAGTTTGCCCCATAGTAGCCCCTGCACACAGTAGTTTGCCCCATAGTAGCCCCTGCACACAGTAGTTTGCCCCATAGTGGCCCCTGCACACACTATTATTCCCCATAGTGGCCCCTGCACACAGTATTATGCCCCATAGTGGACCACCCATGAACGATTATTATACTCTGGGGTCTTTTCAGACCCCAGAGTATAATGATCGGAGACCCAGGGGAGGATAGAAACATAGAAAACACTGCAACTTACCTCTTCCTCGCTCCGGTGCACTCCCATGCGCTACTTCGGCCATCTTCATTGTCGGACCGGATCTCGCGCGATCTAGGCCGGCATCGCGATGCATAATGACGTCGGCTGACGTCTGGGACGTCACCAAACAGGCCCGAAGCCTGCGGAGCGGCGAAGAGGTGAGTTACAGTATTTTTTATGTTCGCTCACCTCCCCTGGGCCCCCGATCGTTATACTCCGGGGTCTCAAAAGACCCCGGAGTATAACGATAGCAGTGATTGTGGGGTTCGCGGTAGCGACTGCCACAGCGCTCCGAGCCCCGTAATGTTCCGGGCCCTGTGGCAGTCGCTACCACTGCTACCCCGGTAGTTACGCCCCTGGCTAGAGGGACTGTAAAATGCAGCGTTTTTTTCTACGTGGGGCCTCGGCCTTAAATGGTTTGCACATCCTATAACAATCGTTTGTTGAAAGCTGTAGGATAACTAAATTATTACTCGGCTTCCAGACTTCCATCACATAGCTTCACCGTTGGTCCCTCTGTAATGGCCTACAGCAATGTTGCTTTAACATGGTCATGTGATGGCTGCAACCTGTCACTTGCCGCAGCAGTCACATGACCATGTTGAAATGTTATTTCTGCAGGCCAGTATAGAGAGACCAGATTAGCATTTGTGAAGCGGAAGGGTTCCAGAAGGCAACCTTATTATTTTAGAACATTCCAAAGCTTTTAGCCATTTTTTTTTTTTAATGGGCTCACCGTCCCCTTTAACAGTCGTCTATATGAGAAGCAATTGTAAAAATAATGTTTTCTCTAGTTTATAGAATTGTATTATATCATATACTGTATATTCACCAGAGTTGTATCTAGGGTTCTTTTTGCTCTAACCTGTAGGACACAAGGCATTCAGGGCTGCAGCCTGAAGGTGCCATGACCACAACACGTTTGTGTCCCGTCAAAGTAATGTAATCACACCTGTCTGTGTTGTGATGTAGATGTGGGTACAGTTCCTTCTCAAAGTTAAGAACAGTAGAGCAAGAAGCCATCGGCATTTAGTATTATTATTTATTATGCTTACTTATATTGTGCCATCATATTCCACAGCGCTTTACAGATATTATCAGTCACTGTCCCATATAGGGCTTCACAATCTACATTCTGTATCAGTATGTCTTTGAAGTGTGGGAGGAAACCCATGCAAACTGCTTGCAGATGTTGTCATTGCCAGAATTCAAACCCTGGACTCCAACACTGCAAGGATGCAGTGCTAACCACTGAGCCATTGTGCATTTAAACATCATTGACATCATGCAGATGCTGATACAATTGAAATTTTTGGTGTCTGCCCCCCCCCCCACCAAAAAAAACACAAAATAAAAAAAAAAAAAAGAATCTTTTTTTTTTTTTTTTTTTTTTTTTTTTTTTTTTTTTTTTTTTATGTTTTTTTTTTATAAAGGGGGCTCTTTTTTTTGCCATGTTTTTTTTTTCTCTCCCACCCACCACAGCTTGACAAGATAAGTAATTTTTAATCATTTTTTCCCCTTCTAAATTGCTAAAGAATTCTTATTGTATGTGTAGGGAACTGCCATTTCTACTAGTATATAATGTATCTGGCTTCTTTGCCCCTGCAGTTTGGCTTCAGAGACCCCAGGCATTCAGTGCAAGTTTTGTTTTGTAAATACAGTGAGTCAGACACATGTGAGGCAGAGCTGCTGGGGGGAGAGAGGTGAGCAGAGCTGCTGAGACAGACATGTTATGTCTGGGGGAGTCTAAGAGCCACTTGTTCCTCTTTACTTCACAGTATATAGTTAGGTATGTGTTACCCCCTATATACTCACAGGACCTAGCTAGTAACCGTAGTTAGGGATCAATATATATATATAGTTCAGGGCAGTGATAGGTTAGGCTTCTGAAGGCCAACTAGCTAGTTAGAGGCCCGGTCGGGGCACTAGTAGTTTAGCTGGCAGGTTAAGGACTCAGTGTTAGGGTAGTCAGGCCTGCATCTACTGCCGTCACCGTCGCCCTGTTTGCTGCCTGTGAAGAATCTCACCATCATCATCATCATCTCCTGATCGGCTGTCTGTCATCTCCTGGAAGAATCCGAGGATCCACAGTCATCCACAGGGGCCCCTGCATCTCTTCTGTTGCCTGGAGGTATTGTGCACTGGACTCTTGCTATATATCTATATATATAACCCCGGGTATATAACCTAAGACGGTTGAGGACTTGCTGGGTGTTGTAGTATTGCTGTGTTCTGAGTATATTTTATGTATGTATTATTACCCTGTTGATTCTTATAAAGCTACTGTTATAACCTTATGTGGTATCTGTATGTATTCTTCAGACTGTGAGATAATTATAGAACAGCACTCTTTATAAAGGCTAAAAACTCTATTTGTGGGGGGCCCCCGGGGGGGCCCCCCCCTGTAATACAGGGGCTCTATCCTGGGTGGAGGCACTGATATATTTCATATATGTTCCCACTCTTCCCTTCAGCGAAGGCTTCAGGTCCCATTATACACACAGGTCAGCGCCAGAGTCTGTTGCGGGAGGGATAATACTACACCCCCCCCCCCCCCAAATAGGGCTACATATGCATGAGGGAACACTGCCAGGAATCTACCATATTTAAAAATGCCAGCCTTTACCAACCGTTCAGTTAAAACAAGTTGAATTACTTTTTTACAATACATCCTGTTAGTTATCTTGTACTTCTTTTTAGATATGCTGTATGTCATTCACACCTAAAATGAAAGTTAAAAGAACTCTTGTTTTGTGGAATCTATATACGGCTTATCTTCATTTTGCACACATTTATGTGACAGTAGAATTTAGTGCTGACTAAATAATTGAAATTCCACAATGCACTGCGCTATAGTAACAGGAAAGTTTTTTTCTTTCCGTATTAAACCAATAGGGAAAATGCTCGCAATTTTGCAGCTAAAATTACCATGCATTTTTGAAAACGCTGCTTTTCTGCAGCCTTTATTCCGCAGTGTGTGAATGACCTTAAATTCTGAAATTAAATCTGTCACTTTGCTGTACATTCATTTTGCTTTACTGTAAAATACAGCGGGTTTTTTCTACTGCGATTCTACAACATATGGCCTTACCAATATAAAATATATAAATATTTATTAGTATCCAATAAAAAACATGAATCTGGACACACAATTCACAACCAATACACATAAAAAATTCAATATGGGGAAAGACTTGTAGAGTCAAATGTAATACCAGTAACCAAACATTAAGCATGGTGATAGTGGAAATAACAGTACACTAGGGGGGTCCACACCGTTGGGCCCAGGGCCGGCAGCCGCAACCGGCACCCGCACCGTAATCCCTCGGGGGCCGGGCCGACACCAACCGCGGCCGTTCCGGCAAACCCGTTTGCCGGCTTGACGCGCCGTTTTTTTAATTGGCTGGTCGGCGGGGCTGTGCCTCGTTCCTCCGTTTTTGCGTCTCCTGCGCTGCCGTGTGTGTGTTTTGGCTTACTCGCTGTTTTTGTCTCTGGGTTGTTCTCCCTTCTTCTTGATTTTTCTTGTGCACGCCTACTCTGGTTTTGCCTGTGGCCGGCTGGCTGCTTTGTTCCTCCCGGGCTCTTGTCTCACGCCCTGGTGTCGACTGCTTGTGCGCCTGGGCTGTTGTCGCCTGGTTGTACTTGTTCTTCCCTTGGTCTCGCTCTTTACGATCTGGCTTCGTGCATTTCTCGCTTGTGTTGTTGTGCCTCTTCTGGGTGGTGTCATCGGGTTGTGGGTGGGCTGTGGGGGGTTTTTTCAGACAGACTACGGGTTACGCGCCCTGTGGGTGCGGCTGGTTGTTGTTTGTGCTCTGCTGGCCTCCCTGGTTATTCACACTGCGGTGTGTGGTGTTGGTTTGGCCACTCTGGTGCTGGTGTTTTTTCCTTTTTGCCCTTTTATTTTATTGCACTGTTCTTGTACTGTCTGTTTGCTTGCATTATCTGCATATCTGTTCTGCTGCTGTGTTGTGTTTACCGCCCTTTGGGGTTATATATATATTTAGAGCTTGCCTTGTATTTATCTTGTGGCCCGCCTCACTGGCGGTGGTGTGGTTTTTTATGGGACTCGGTGTGGGCCGCGGTGTTGGCACACTGGGATCTTTCACACTCAGGGAGAACAAAACTAGCAGTGTTAGGGACATTTCGTGTCGTCGGCACGCGGTTTTCTACCGCTGGCCGCGCGCGCTGTTGCGCCTGCCGGCTCCGGTTGTGCCCTGGGGCGGTGGGGTGTTTGTTTTTTTTTTGGGGGGCCGCGGAACTCCCCCCCGCACTCCTTCTTCGCTGTCTGGGGGGCGTTCCTCACAGCTTGAGCATCATCGCTGGGCTGTGGGACGCCCCCTCTCTCTGTTCTCGTCTTGCCGGTCTGTCGGGCGCCCTCCCTGCCTTCTGTTCGTTCTGTGCTGTTGGGGGCGTTCCTCCAGCTGGCGTCTCCTGGGCTGTGGCGCCCCTCTCTCTGTCTGGTCTTGCCCTGTCTGTCGGGGGCGTTCCTTCTGCCCGGCGTGCGCTGGCTGTGGGTGCCCCCTCGTCGCGCTTGGCGCGGGTGTCGGGGGGTTCCTCCGCGCCCTTCCGTGTGTCTGTCTCCCGCCGTTCTCCGCCCCGGGCCTCCGGGGCCGGCGTGCGCTGTTCGCGCGCTGTCGGCTTTCTGCGGTTGTGCTTGGCCTCCTGTGCTCTCGTTGGGTCCGTTTGTGGTGTCCGTTTTTTTTTTTCGGCCCTTCTCGGCTCCCGGTGTGGCCCTGCCTAATACACATATCAAATATAGAGTCACAAAGATGAAACTCTCAAAGGTATAAATACATGACAGGGTGAAACATTAGTTCTACCTGAAAATTACCCTAACCAAAAAAGAGAGGATCAATAAGTGACAAAAAACTTCCCAGTCAGCGGGGGCTCAACTGAAAAGGTGATATGCAAATATAAAGGATTACTTATCCACACCATCCGCCCGCGCCGTTTCGCCTACCGGCTTCTCCGGGCATGTTTGTGTCCCTTTTATATTCAGCCCTACACCGTTTACATAATTATTAATGACCCTCGTGGGCCCTGTGGCTCTACCTTTTTTTTCCGCTCGCGTTCGTCCCGCGCTCAAGTCCCCCCCCCTTCTCGTGCGCCCTTGCTTTGTTGGTTTGTCTTGGCGTTTTTCTGTGCTGTGTTTTTTTTGCGGGGGTGGTTGGGTTTGGTGGTGGTTCTGGGGGGTTTTTTTGTGTTTTGTTTTGTTTTTTTTGGTTTTGGTGTTGTTCCTGGTCTTGTTTTTTTGTGTTTTTTGTTTGTTGTTTTTTTCCTCTTTTTGGTTTGGTTTTTTTTTTCCTTTGTTTTTGTGTGTTTTTTTTTTTTTTTTTGGTCTTTTTTTTTTTTTTGGTGGTTTTTTTTTTTTTTTTTTTGGTGTTTTTGTTTTGCTTTGTGTTTTTTTTTTGTTTTTGGTCGTTTTTTTTTGTTTTGGGGCGGGCTTGTTTTGGCGGCTCCGTTGGGCATCTGTCTTGTTCGTGGTTTCTCGCTGGCTCCTGCTTGTTTGGCTTGTCTTTTTGTCCCTTTTCCTCATGGACTCGGTCGTTTTCCCTTCTTTGGGTTGTTGCGGTTTTTCGCGTGGGGTTTCTTTGTGTTTTCTGCTTTTTTGGCTTCTTCCTTTGCTTTGCGTGTTCGGTTGCGGAATTCGTTTTCCCTGGTTTCTTTTGGGTTTGTGGTTGCTGCCTTGGGGCGTCCGCGGTTGTTCGCGTGTTTTGGCTCCTTGTGTTACGTGGGTTTCGGTTCGGTCGTTCTTCGTCGTTCTTCGTGCTCTCTGGGGGTGTTCCTTCTCTTTTGCCCCTTCCTCGCCACTCGGGCGGGTCTGGGGGGCGGGGCCCTTTTTCCGGTGTGTGCGGTGCGCCTTACGGTATCCCTTTCTGTTCCTCCTCAACAGGGGTTTGTGGTTTGCTTTGTACCTTCTTCTGGTTTACCCTTTCGCGCTTTGTGCCTGCTGGCTGTCCACTTTGCCGTTTTCCGTCTTGCGGTTTTGGTTTCATCTCTACGTCCTTTCGTTCGGTCTGGTCTCCGTGGGCGGCCTCCCTTGTGCCTGTCCCTCGGCGGCCTGCTTCCGCTTCTTCTGTCTGTTTCCACTGGGCTCGGCCTTGCCTTGTCGTGCTGTTCGTCCTGTCTCGTGCGTTCTCTCCTCGCGCCTTTCCCCCCGCGCCCCGGCTGGCCTGGCTCTCTTGTGGGGCGCGTGGCTCCCTGTGGTCTTGCGTCCACTTTCCTTGTTTTGGTCGGTTGTCCCAGGCCAAGAGGAAAGGACTGTCCGGTTGTTTCAGCTGTTCGCCAGTCTCTGTGGTTGGGGGTGTGTTGTGCTGGTGGGTTACCTGCACATCTGTGAAGGCACAAATAATGTGAAAGGTACATATAGGTTTTGGAGCAACATATGCTGCCATCCAAGCAATGTCTTTTTCAGTGACATCACTGCTTAGGCAAGACAATGCTAAGCCACATTCTGCACATTTTACAACAGCGTGGCTTTGTAGTAAAAGAGTGCAGGTACTAGACTGGCCTGCCTGCAGTCCAGACCTGTCTACCATTGAAAATGTGGGTCTCTTTATGAAGCACAAAATATGACAACGGAGACCCCGGACTGTTGAGCAACTGAAGTTGTACATCAAGCAAGAATGAGAAAGAATTCCACCTACAAATCTTCAACTAATTGTGTCCTCAGTTCCCAAACACTTATTGAGTGTTGTTAAAAGGAAAAGTGATGTAACACAGAGGTAAACATGCCCCTGGCCCAATCTTTTGTTGCCCTTGTCCCAGCTTTTTTGGAACGTGTTTTAGGCATCAAATTCAAAATGAGTGAATATTTGCAAAAAATAAATAAAGTTTATCCGTTTGAACATTAAATATCTTGTCTTTGTAGTGTATTCAATGGAATATAGGCTGAAAAGGATTTACAAATCATCTCATAATGTTTTTATTTATGTTTTACACAACGTCCCAACTTCATTGGAATTGGGGTTGTAGAAGGTGAAGAACAGGTTGCCGCTTTGCAGATAGATTCTATGGAAGCATCAGCTCTCTCAGCCCAAGAGGTGGCAATCGCCCTAGTAGAATGTGCCTTGAGCCCCACTGGGGGGGAAAGGCCGAAAGAACTGTAGGCGAGGGAGATTGCTAGTCTCCCCCACCTAGCCAGACTACATTTAGAGGCCACCTTCCCTTTGCTGGGACCTGAAAAGAGAACACAAAGGGAAGTAGATTTCCACCAGGAGTAAGTATAGGGCAAATACTGGATAAGGCAACATCTTACATCCAAACAGTGGTATTCCTGCTCTTTAGCATTGCTCAGGTTAGCAAAGAGGGAGGGGAGAACTATCTCCTGAGATCTATGAAATTTTGAGGCTACTTTAGGTAAAACAGCTGGGTCTGGTTTAATTATTACCCTGTCCTCTGTAATGATAGTAAAGGGTGGATTAATTGATAGAGCCCGTAATTCTCCTATGCGACATGCCGAGGTAAGGGCCACTAGAAGAATCACTTTCAGGGATAAAATTTTTAATAGGGATAGAGTCCAATGGTTCAAAGGGAGGTTTAGCTAAGGCAGACAGAACTAGGTTCAAGTTCCAGGGAGGAACTCTGGACATAACAGGTCTACTTCTAGAGGCCGCCTTGATGAACCTAATCACCCAGGGATCGTCAGCCAATTTAACGTTTAGCAGAGCGCTAAGGGCCGAAACCTGGACTCAAAGTGCTGGTAGAAAGCCCCTTTTCTAGCCCCTTCTGAAGGAACTGTAGAATTTGATTTCTAGGTTTATCCCTAAACTCCCCCAGAGAACCCCCTAGAAATTCAAAAAAACCGAACCAAGTCCTAGCGTATATTTTAGTAGTGACCAGTTTTCTACTTTTGAGAATGGTAATGAGATTCTGAGAAAACCCTTTTGAGGCTAGTAATCTCCTCTCAAATTCCAGGCCGTCAAATGTAAGTGGCTGGACTCCGCGTGGAGAATGGGGCCCTGACATAGAAGGTCCTGTCTGACTGGGAGAATCCAAGGGTTTGAAACGGACAGGATCCTTAGCCAGGTAAACCAGGCTCTCCTCGGCCAAAAGGGGGCAATTGAAATGACCCTCGCTCGATCCTCCCTGATCTTCCTCAGAACTGCTGGAATGAGAAAGAAGGGAGGAAAAGCATAAGCTAGATTGAAATAACACCTGTGGCACATAGCATCCACCCCAAAGGGGGATTCCTCTGGGTTTAGGAAAAAAAAATCTCTCCACTTTCTTGTTTGACCGACTAGCAAATAGATCTATTTCCGGGACCCCCCAAACCCTAGTGATCTCTAAAAAGATGGAAGGGTTCAATTCCCACCAGGTCTGATTCAGACTGTGACGGCTCAAGAAATCTGCTCTGAAATTGTCTTACCCCCTGATATGCAGAGGGAACAAGGAGAGAACCAGAGGCTCTGACAGATGTAGAATCCAGGTCATTATTTTCAAAAGGGGAAGGGACCTCGTACCCCCTTGCCTGTTTATATATGAAACTGTAGTCATATTGTTGGACTTGATCCTGACATGGCGATTCCGAATACCTATGGCTTTCAAGGTCTCCAGAACCGCCATTAGACTCCTTGACCAGCAGCCCTGGTACAACTGGAATACAGGCCGTGAGAGTTCCCAGGATGGACATAGCTTTTCAGGCTGTCAGGATTTCCCACTGCAGGTCTCAGGAGTGGCTCTGAGCCCAAGGTACAACTGGAATACAGGCCGTGAGAGTCCCCAGGATGGACATAGCTTTTCTTATAGTGACCCTGGAGGACTGGATCAAGGTTTTTACTAGGGACAGAACCCCTTCTATTTTCTCTGGAAAACATCTCTGAGCCTTGGAATCTAGAATGATTCCTATAAACTTTTTTTGTTGGGAGGAAACTAAACTTGACTTCTCTAGATTCACCACCCAACCTAATTCCTACAGAATGTTCAGTACTACTGTGACACTTTCTAAACATTCTATCCTGGATCTTGCCACAATGAGAAAGTTGACTAGATATGGAATAAACAGAACAACTTTCTCTCTTACATGTGTCCCCATTTCTGCCACTATTTTGTTAAAGACTCTTGGGGCCATGGAGCTTCCTAAGGTGGGGCCTGATACTGGTAATGCTGAACCACCCCCCTTCTCCCCATGTCTACTGATACTCGCAAGAACCTCTGGTGACCGGGAAAATCGGAACATGGTAATAAGCGTCTTTCAGGTCTATCACCGCCATCCAGCAATTGGGGGTTAACAACCTCAATGCTGACTGCACTTTCTCCATCCACAATTTCTTGCAAGATAGAAACTGATTTAACCTACTTAGATTTATTATGGTTCTGTAGGAGCCATAGGGTTGCCTTACCAAGAACAGATGAGAATAATACCCCTGCCTCTCCTCTTCCTGGAGAACTGGAATCAGCACCCCTTTCAAGATTAGGCTCTTCACTTCCAATTCCAGAGGCGAATGAGAGGTTAGGGAAGTCTGAGTTCTGGTAAACTGAAAACTTGAAGGCGGAGGAGAAGAGAACTCCAACTTCAGGCCTACTCCCACCGTATCCAGGATCCAAGTGCTTGATGAAATTTTCCTCCAGGAAGGAAGGAATTTCCTCAGTCCCCCCCCTCCTACCCGGGGCCTGGCATCAACAGTCTTTTGGGTCTTGGATATTTTACGGAGTGAGTTGCTAAATAAGAGCCCTTTTTGTTTCTTAATGGTTACGGACCAGCTATTATCTCTGGACTTGACAAATTTCTGCCTACTGTATGCTCCAAAGGGATGAAAGGACTTCCGTGTAGGACCAGAGGAAGGCACAGGGAAAACCTTTCTTTTTATCTGCTGCCTTAGCTAAGATGTCATCCAAGACTGGTCCAAAGAGATATTTACCATCATAGGGCAAATTGCACAGCCGGGTCTTAGACCCTACATTACATGTCCAACTCTTCAGCCATATAGCCCTGGCAGAGTTGATCAGGGCAAAGGAGCTAGCAGATAATCTTACAGCGTCCGCTGAAGCATCTGCCAAAAAATCTGCAGCTTTTATAATAGTCGGCAGGGCTGACAGAATCTGCTCTCTTGGGGCCTTATCCCTTAATTGATTTTCCAGCTTCCCTAGCCAGATCATAAGGGATCTTGCAGTAAAGGTAGCCGCTATATTGGGCTTGAGGGACGCTCCTACTGACTCCTAAGAACGCCTTAGGAAGCTTTCTGCTTTCTTATCTAAGGGATCCTTCAGGGTACCCATGTCTTCAAAAGGCAGTGCTGACTTCCTGGAGGCTCTGTCTATGGCAACATCAATTTTTGGTACATTATCTCAAGAAGAGCAAGCTCCCTCTTCACACGGGTACTTACACTTAACTCCTCTACGGATAAAACCCTTTTTGTCAGGCTTTCTCAATTCTCTCTTAATTATTGATGCAATATTTTTATGGACCGGAAAGTGTCTTCTTTGAGAAACTTCCAAACATAATGTCCTGCATAGATCGGGAGGGTCTAGAGTCCTCAATCCCCATAGTCGCTCAAATTACTTTGAGCAACTTGTCAATGTCCTCTACTGGAAAACACGACTGTCCTCCCTCTACATCAGATATGGAGGAAGAAGAGGCGTCATCGGATAATTCTCCACTTTTGCCCTGAAAGGACTCCCCCACAGAAGAGGAGTCATAACCCCTGTAGAGGAACTGGATTTCTTTTTCTGGCCACTTTTACCCTTAAGGGTGTGTTCACACGGCAGAAAATTTTCCGCCCCTGGAGTTTTCACCGCGGTCTGCCGCATCATCCCGCTTCTGATTAGGCCCGGATGAATGGGCCTAATAAGGAGCGCGTCTCGAGCCGTGGACACCGAGGTCATGTTGCTTTTTTTTTTCCGCTACCAGAAAAAAGAGGAAAAATAACGCTACTGACTCCCATTGAAATTAATGGGAGGAGTTTTTTCAGGCAGATTTTGAGGCGGATTCCGCGTCAAAATCCGCTGCCAAAAAACTCTGTGTGAACACAGCCTAAGGGAACTCCTGACTTCCTCCTATATCATAGATCTGATACCCTGTATGAATGATGGGGACTCCTCAGCAATAGTTCTATCAATGCATGTTGGGCAGAGCTTTTTCTCATAAGAAGGATAAAGTCTAGCTCTACATATGGCACATTCTTTATTCTTAGATTTCACCAAGGCTTTCCTAGGTCTATCCTACAAAAAACAGAGGGACCAATTAATCAATAACAAAAATAATAAAGGGTTGGCACGCAGCCACTTACATCCCCTAGAATACCGAGGAAGGTGGAGATGGACCGTCAACTTGCCCTCCTTCTTGGGGTCTTCCTCTTGCCGGCGGCAGCTGTGACTGTGTCTGTGACTGTAACTGCAGCTGTGGCTGTAGTTGCTGCTGCCCCTCTCCCATACTGTAAAGAATGCAGGGAGGGCCAGTAACCTGCTCAGCAGCAGCTCCACCATCCCTCAACCTGTATTATATGACCATTCAGCCGCTAGACCAGGGGTAGGCAACCTTTTTTGTTCGGCGTGCCGATTTTAATAAAAAAAATCAAAGATGAGGTACTTGGAGTGCCGGTCAATAATTGTAAGTCTGACGACCGCTAAACTAAAGTCATATACCACAAACCATAATACAGAAGTGCTGCCACCAGATGCTTTAGGACACATGCGTTTACTGCTATTTCCTGGGACGCTCCTGTACTTTCTGATTAGAAGCAATGAAAGTACATGTACATCCCGCAATTAGTGGTAAATGTATGTGTCCAGAGCACCGTATGGCGGCATCCTTATGGTGAAAACACACTATGTATCTGGATGCAGATATAGTCCACTTAGGCCACTGGAACTTTTACTTCAATGTAAAACTGGTGCATTTTTGCACAAAAAAAAAAACAAAACAAAGCCTTAGTTTTCTGTGCAAAAACATATCCGTAATATAGAAAACACACCATTATACAGAATAATGTCCCATAGTGGTCCTTGCACATGGTATTATGTCCCACAGACATAGCAGTCCCTGCACACAGTATTATGTCCCATAGCAGCTTCTGCACACGGTATTATATCCCATAGCGGCCCTTGCACACGGTATTATGTCCCATAGCGGCACCTGCACATGGTATATGTCCCATAGTGGCCTCTGCACACGTTATTATGTCCCATAGTGGCCTCTGCACACAGTATTTGTCCCATAGCGGCCTCTGCACACAGTATTTGTCCCATAGTGGCCTCTGCACACGGTATTTGTCCCATAGCGGCCTCTTGCACACGGCCCCTACACACGGTATATGTCCACACGGTATATGTCCCATAGCGGCCCCTACACACGGTATATGTCCCATAGCGGCCCCTGCACACAGTATTATGTCCCATAGTGGCCCCAGCACACTGTGTTATCCTCCATAGTGGCCCCTGCACACGGTATAATATTCTAACTTTTATAATACTCCAATTTGTGCCACTCACTAGCTATTATTATACTGTGGGGTCTCTTCAGACCACAGAGTATAATAAGTGGAGGGCAAAGAGAGGTGACAAACATAAAAAAAAATGTACTCACCATTCCACGCTCCACAGTGGCTCTGTGTTATCTTCTGCCTGTAGTCAGCGATCGCTCATTGAGTCTCAGGGGTCACGTCACGTCATTATGCGTAATGACGTCAGACGCACACGCGACCCCTGAGGCCCTGTCAGCTGACTTCAGGCAGAATCACCCGAAGATCACAGAGCGGCTGCGGAGCGCGGAATAGTGAGTAATATTGTTTTTTATGTTTGATCATCTCCCTGGGGCCTCCGCTTATTATACTCGGGGGTCTGAAGAGATCCCACAGTATAATAATAGCAGTTTCGTTTCGGCCGTGTTAGGTCCGATCGAAACTGCTGGGCGAGGACTCCGCTGCCGTGAGAGGGAAATAAGCCTCGCGTGCCAAGAGTGGCACGCGTGCCATAGGATATCAGAACCCCTGCACCTGAAACACCGGTGATGTATAGCTGGGGGGACGGCACCGACTCCAGACTGGGCCACAGCTAACAGCCACCCGTGGAAGAAGAGAGGCAACCCCTACCAGGACCAACTCTCTCCTATGCCATCAGGTAAGCCTGCCTTGAGGCAGACACAGGGGCGTAACTATCGGGGTAGCAGAGGTAGCGGCTGCCACAGCGCCCGGGACATTAGGGACCCCGGAGCCCTGTGGCAGCCGCTACCGCGAACCCACAAACCAGTAATGAACGGACCCGGCCGGTTACAGAGCCAGCTGGAGATGGCCGGGCCCCGGACCATTATGATAGTGGTCGGGGAAAGCCTGGTTCCCCGACCGCTATACATACTGTTATTGGAAAGGGGCCCTGTCATATTGCAGGCCCCTTTCCAATAGATGGCAGCCCAGGGGAGGTGACTGAAAATAATAAACACATATTCTCACCTCTCCTGGGTACAGCGTCCTCTCCAGCACTCTTCC
The DNA here is from genome assembly GCA_947044405.1 of Leptodactylus fallax. Taxonomy (NCBI): domain Eukaryota; kingdom Metazoa; phylum Chordata; class Amphibia; order Anura; family Leptodactylidae; genus Leptodactylus; species Leptodactylus fallax. The sequence continues at coordinate 2,062,888 of CAMRHE010000294.1, read as the reverse complement.
GTCATGACTGAAGGCTGTGATTAGGCCCCAGCGGTCACATGGGGCGCGGCCGCGTAATGACGTCAGTGCGCCCCCATGTGACCACTGAGGCACAATCACAGGCCTCGGCAGCGACGTCGGAAAAGGGCCTGAAGACGCTGAAGACGGCAGGATGGAGCGAGGATGCCAAGGAAAGGTAAGGCAAGGTGAGTATGAGAGTTTGTTATTTTTAATCACCTTCCCTGGGCCTCCAATTATTATACTCTGGGGTCTGAGGAGACCCCAAAGTATAATAATAGCACCGAAGCGGAGGGGGGCTGTTGGGAGCTATAATACTGTGTGGGGGCCACTGTAGAGCATATAATACTGGGTGGGGGCCACTGTAGAGCATATAATACTGTGTGGGGGCCCCTGTAGAGCATATAACACTGGGTGGGGACCACTGTAAGTGCGGTGACCAGATGGAAGGTAACGCTGCAGTTGGGATTGCGGGGTGCAAACAGCGCAGACTTGTCACGGTCTCTGGGCACGAGGGCGCAGCGCTGGTGCTGTCCCACGTTACCACCACTGGTACCGGTGATGAGGGGGCTGCACAAATGTTGGTGGTGATTGTTCCCCCGGGGCGCTTCCCCTATACTGTGCCGACTGGTGGTGTTTGGGGCGCCCTGATGTTGTCGGTGCAGAGTCAGACACAGAAACGGTTGTAAAGTTGAACTTTTACTTCCATGGGTGTGGAGGCACAAATGCTTAAACAGTTTACTCAATACAAAACAACGGGGTACGCCTGGTGACACAGCAAAGTCCTGGGGTGCAGGGTAGACTTGATGAAAGGTGTTCCTAGCCCCTTATACTTCAGTGTTACAGCCCTAAGGTGCGTCTGGGCTCCTATTTGGCTCATAGGAGGATGCCCACCATAATACTAGTACATAATATTCCCCACTCACGTTATGTGGTCCTGATAGCTCAGAGTTTCGGGGTGCAATAGTCAGGGTGGCAGGATATTCCACAGGTCTGGCCTTGGCCCCTGGATCCTGTGATACTGGCTATGGAGCACGTGTTCCAGAATGTTCTCTCCACAGTCTCATGCTGACAAGATAATGATGCTTGACTTCCTTCAGGGCGATGGCTAGGCAGACAGGGGACAGGATCTTCTGAATAGCTGGAGTATGTCAGCTCTCCAACCTTCCTGGGCCTGTCTAGGACTTGAGATTCCTGCACTAAACTCACTGCTTTCTTCACAGGACATCACACTTATCTCCTCACCTCCTCCTCCTAACACTCCACACTTCTCACTCCTCACACGCAGGACCTTCCTGCAGGGGTGTTACCATGGGGACCCAGTGATCAGCTGACTCCTCCCCTTTTCCCAGGCGATGTCCTCCCATTGGACATTTGGTTACTATTCAATCCTATGGGAGGTGTAATGCATGTGTGAGGCTCACTAGGTGGCGCTGTATTGTGTGAGACTCAGGACCCCCTGCTATGTCACACAGGCTATGAAGCAACAGGAAATAATACAATGCACAGAGATCACCCTCAGCCCAGCCATAGCCAGCTCTGGGATGCCACATAAGGAGCATATAACACTGTGTAGGTGCCACTGTAGGGAGGATATAATACTGGGTGGGGCCCACTATGGGGGGCATATAATACTGGGTGGGTACCACTGTGGGAAGCATATAATACTGGGTGGGGACCACTGTGGGTAGCTTATTATACTGTGTGTGGGGGGAGAAATGTAGAGCATATAATGCTGTATGGGGGCCACTGTGGAGCATATAATGCTGTGTGGGGGCCACTGTTGAGCATATAATACTATCTGGGGCCTCTGCTGAGCATATTTTACTGTTTGGGGACCCGTAACCGGTTCGGGGGGGGGGCCCATGTCAAATGTTCGCCTTGGGGCCCAGCCATTCCTAGTTACGCCACTGGGCAGACACGTAGGTATTCCTCCAGGGACGGTAAACAACTGAGGGGTAAGAGAGGCTCCACCTTTTTGTGGGGGCAGATCCTCTCTGGGTGCTGTTGTGGGTGATGGGGAAAAAAAGGGGACCTAGGACAATTCATTGTTGTTCATGCGTGCCTACAAACTAACTTCTCAATGTGATTGAAACTTTGAGGAGGAAGAACATCAAAGATTTTTCTGAACATTTTTGTAATATTCTTAATTAACCTATGTAAACCTTCTAAAATTCTCCATAGCATCCCTCTGAGGTAAAATCCATGCACATTTGTATTGCCAATATGAAATCACAGCTTGTCAATTATACTTATGGAAACACCGGCAGTTTCCTTTTAGGTATAATTGAAGCAGAAAGTCCGCAGAGGAAAACTGGGGTTTACACAGCGTTGTTTTTTTTTTTTTTTTTTTTAAGAACTGCATGCTTTAATTGAAGTAATTAGTAACACATGTTACTATGTATTTAACCTGTATACCATTAAATAGAAAATTTCTGGTTTACTGTCATAGTAGAAATATGGTACAATTATGGTGCAATTAAAACCGCATGCAGTTCTTCAGTTAAATAAAAAACTTCACGTAAAAGCACCCTATTGGTAAAGAGACACTGGGGCAAATAAAAATTTTTCTGAGTGTCAGAAAGCTGGTGTAAAGGGAAGATATTAAGACACACCTTTGGCCCAAGTAAGGGACCCGATTTGCGTTTTGCATGCCACATTGTGTGAATGTGTGCAGTGCCCATAAAAATGCCTAAGAACCCAGCCTAAGACTAAGGCCCCACGTTGCAGAAACTCAGCAGAAAAAAAGCTGCGTTTTACAGTACCAGCAAAGACAATGAGATTCTGGCTAATTTAATCCACACATTGTGGGAAAAAAAGCTTTGAAAAATGCAGCATGTTAGTCTTACCAGCGTAAACGCAAGCATTTTTGGTAGAGATTTAATAAGGTAAGAAAAAACACAGAAACAAATGTAGCAAAAACACAATGAAAAAATTCTGCTGAAAAAAAGCGCGATGCATTTCCGCTGTGTTTTTTAACTGCAGTTTGCTACATAGGGTCTTAGCCTTAGGATGCTATTACACATTTTAAACTTGTGTTTTGTACTTGTGATCAGTGTTAGTCATTTTCATTGGTGTGGGAAAAGGAGCATCCTTAGGCTGGGTTTACACAGCACTTTTTGCTGAAGAACTGCATGCACTTCCCACTGACACAATAGTAGAACTATGGGTAAGTACAATATAAAACTTATTAAAATGTAAGCACCACACCAGACATATAACAAGTCCACACAAACATAAAAATACACAGATACATATATCTATGGCTAAGAGTCACACCATTGTTATACAAACCAGTCCAGCGGGCTCCTACCAGTTCACCAAACATAGAAAATGGATAGGCCTTACAAAATATCCAAATGTTCCTGGGTACTCAGCCACTGTCTAATAGTCACCAGGTAACAGAGGGAGGTCCACAGAGAAACAGGCTACTCCACCATAACTGTGGGAATCGCCAGTCCGGAATACTTGTATACTGACCTCGGTATACCCTAAGGCGGGTAAATTGAGTGGGCCTTTGTCAGTAGTATACTGAGCAACACTTGCCCTGAGGCTCAGGAATGTGCACAAATCCTCATCCAATTGTCTAAGAATTATATATTTTCATGCTAGTTATGGCAGCATCTGGACAGATGTTATACATGCAATGTGTATACTAAATAATGCCTGTGGTCCTACACAAGCTAATCTTTTCACAAGCACCTCTCTCTCCTCTTATCCCCATGCTGAGTCAGAAGAGTTAACTAATTTGCATGTCTTTTTCCTGCTTCTGTCTTATCACAGACACAGCTCTCTGCACTGATAAACATATCTCATGTTGTCCAATGAAGAAACGCTTTTAGGGTGGAAAACATCTGATTTTTTGATGAAAGTGATTGGTAGTCAAGTTAGTGACCATTGAAGGCCCTTTTAGGCTAAGGCCCCACGTAGGGAGACACAGCCAAAAAATGCTACGGAAAAGATCACGGCAGAAACGCATCACGTTTATTTCCGCAATGCTTTTCACATAAAGTCCCCAGTGTTTTCATCTGTGGACTTTCTGTCCCTATTATACCTATAAGGAAAATTTCAGCATTTCCGTAGGTATAATTGACAGGCTGCGATTTACAAAAATGCAATGGTTTTAGAAATACAAGCATTTATGCTGCAGATTTTTTTTCTGCAATGTGTGGGTGGGATTAGCCAGAATCCCATTTACTTTACAGGTAATGTAATATGCAACTTTTAATAATGTAATATGCTGTGGACAAAACGGCACGCATGGAGCCCTGGCCTTAGGTCTTAGGATTAAGAAAAAAAAAACATCATGTAGATTCTAAGTAAGGGTAGGTTCACACTACTGTTATTAGTGTCCATGGCTCTCATCCAACGTAGGATGAGAGTAATGGATATTAATTGTAGAATGCAGATGGAGCACCCTCCATCTGGTGTCCGCCTCCATTACCTCTCCATTTAAAAAAAATGACAGAAGCTTTCTGCTATCAGGTTTTTTTACTTTTCTATGAAAAAAAAAAATTTGCATTCAAGACTTTCTCTTCTATTTCAAAAATAAACAAACATGACAGAAGAAGACTTCTATCATATTGTTTACATTAGAGTCCGTGGGAATGGACACAGATGGAGGGGGCTCCTTCTGTGTCCATCACTCTGTCACTGTAAGTCCGCATTCACACAACAGAGTTTCAGCCGTGAAACTAAGTCCGTATGTTTGCTGTTTTTACTGGCCTGAACATCATGTCGAGAGAGGGACTCCTAGCATATGAGTTATCTATTCTGCTGGTATTCCCTGCCTCCCAGTGACATACTGTCCTGTACTATGATCATTACCAGATAGTATGTCCTAGGAGACAGGAACTCCTAGCAGCATATATAACTATAATGCTAGGAGTCCCTCTCCCGGCATGATGTTCAGGCTGTTAAATCTGGCGAATAGACAGACGTGTGAATCTAGGGTATGATGGATGAGAGAAACGGACCTTCACAATGGTAATGTGAAAGTCCCGTTACAAGTGTATGTCTCGGAACAAAAATTTGAAGTGTGTTTAAAATGTGGTAGTAGTGTATTATGTCTTGTGCTGCTTAAGGAAGACGTGTCACACTGTCATTTTTGAGCTTGTCTGTAGTAAAACAAAGCTTTGAACCCTTTATATTGGTGGTGCCTCAGATTTTGTTTTATAATGGTAACATCTACAGTGCTAACAGTGAATAACCTCTGCATGAGTCTGTGATATCTGGTTGCTAGATCTTGGGCAAAACATTTCAATGGAAACTGAACAAAAGAATGAAAGGAACAAGGAGTGAAAAAAATAAATAAGAGAATAAAAGGAGGATCAAGCAGGCTGAAAAAAATAACTGTTATATTGTGCTGTACATGCATCCAATGGAAACATATGGTCAATACCACACCATTCTCAAAATATTTTTATGTGTATTCTCTATCACCATAATATTGATTCCCATGTTCCAACAAGTATGCAACTAAAGTTCTCAGTGCTTCAGCCTCAAAAGTCCCATTAACAACCCATGCCTCTCACCACAGACTCCGGAAGTTACTGAAGGAGTTTATTTTTTGCTTGTAATGGGGGAAAAGGGATTTTTTAAAGGGTCCTTGACAATGTGACATATTATATACTGCTGCAAAGCTGATAATGCATTATTCAGCACATTGTCAGTTTTGCAGGTATGTGCTCTGGTGCAAGACATATTGGTGCTGTTAGTTTCAGCTACTGATATCACTGCACTGTCAAAGGGACTGGCCTCACAGCTCATCGTCATCGTCATAGACATGTAGAGGACATGAAAGGCCATGCACCAGAATGGAACTCTACGCCAGTCAGGAACTGGTGTAGATTATCTATATAACTTGCAATAGTTTTCTGGACCATCTTGCTTCACCCACATTTGCAGAAAGTGGCAAGTGAGGTGCAAAATGGGGAATATTGCGCATCTTTGGTGCAAGAAAAGGGCCAAGCGCCAAAGATGAGTCATATTAACACCCATCTAAACCAGAAAGCTGGTGTAGATGGGTTGTTAAATTCCCTGCAATGTTTGTAAAATCCACCTATTCCAATCATCAGTTGAGGAGGGATATTTAAAATCTGTTCAGAATTTTCCATGTGCCTGCTATTAATTAATTGTTACTAGTTAGGCTCCTGTGCTCTGAATATATCAGTTGGTTTGCTGTACTCCTGACATTGGCTTGTTTACTGGATATCTGCCTGCTTACTGATTTGGCTGTGACTGTTAACTCTTGGACCTCGGCTTGGACACATTTCTTGCTTTGGTTCTGATTTGGATTATGTATTCCTCTCCTGGTTTCACCTGGCTTGTGAGTTTTTTGCTGTAGTTTACTGGTTTGATTTTAGTCCATAGTTGCACCAATGTTTAACTCCTAGCTATTGGTCTGATAATTTGGGTCCAGATCCGGCCAAGGCCATGCAGCCATGCGGCAGGGTCTGGTAAAGAAGTCTGGGTAGCCTTAGACTGTTGAAGCCAGGGCAATGTCGGATTTAGGTAGCTTGTTCTACTGCTCTGTTATCTGCCAGTTTCTGCATTTTTGGGAAGTGATATAGAGGCAATTTCATAACACTAGCCTTACAGTAATAAGATAATAAGGGAAAGCACATGCGGCCTCAGAACTGAGTGCAGGCTTAAGGCTTGGTTTACACAGTGCATTCTTATTTTTTTTTAAAAATGCATGTTTTTGTTTTTGTTTTAAGCAAAACTGCGACCGGCCTGTAAACCCAGCCTAAATGTGTTCAGTACATAGTGTGCACCCCCTTTAAGCCTAATCCAACTCCATGTCAAACAATACCTCTACTGATATCACAGAGGATTTCCCACAAGTAAAACAATCACATACCTCCCGCGGCAAATTTAGCTTCGCCCACTTCTACGTTGACTCCACCCATTCTCATCCATTTTTCTTTGTGCCCCCACACAGTTTAATGCTCCTACAGTCACCCTAACATTATATGCCCCCGCATTATAATGTTCCCCTGCAATTGCCCCACAATATTAAGTCCCTTTCCTGGTGTCCCAGTTTAAACTGGCGGAAATTAGAGGGGGACATTAAACTGGGGCAGCTGGAGGGGGACATTAAACCATAGTGGTAGTGCGAGGGTGACATTAAACTGGGGGCAACTAGAGATGGACATGTCCCCCTCCAGTTACACCCACGGTTTAATGTTCCCCTCCAGCTACTCCCACAGTTTAATGTCCTCCACCAGTTGCCCCCAGTTTAATATCCCTTTCCAGTTGCCCCCAGCTTAATGTCTCTGTCCAGTGACCCCCATTGTTTAATGTCCCCCTCCAGCTGTCCCCAGTTTAATAATATGTATCAGGCACTCAATTTTTATGCAAAAGATCCTTTTATTAAATATTGTAGAAAATGCAATCCATAAAGATGGGTAAAATGTTTTTCGGTCCAACAATGGACCTTCATCAGACTCTAACACCAAAAGACACCAAAAAATATACAAAATAAGTGACATGTTGAAATTTCGGTTAAGGATCATCATTACAAAATCTACTAAATTTAGATAGCGTATCTACATGTTGACAAAAGTAAAGTAATATCGAAATAAATGCAAAGGTACCATAGGAAATAGAGCATATAAAGCCAAAAAAAATTTGTGATTTGAATACATCACATGACCAGAGACCTGCGCATTTTTTTGGCCAATGGTACCGCGCGAAAATCATTCCTTCAGCCACAATCATGTTATTTGGACATGTGCAATAGATTATTAAAGTCCATTTGCCATAATGTTGCACGCAGGAGCAGTAGATTACGGCGTTTTCGTCTGGCAGTTCGCATTTATGTTACATAAGTGGTTACACATGCGCAGTGTGTCTCTGATTCCCGTCTTATCGTGATGACATTACAAAACGAGCGCCGGAGCTTGCATTATGTTTGTATATGCACGTGGCTCACTATTTATTTATTTCCCTATTTATAAGCGGCTATCCTTCTCCAGAACTAGGCAGCACACTTAACTTGGCGTTATTTACCTCGGCGATATTATCGCCAATTCCTCGTAACGCTCTGCCCTTATCTTTGGCTTATGTTCTATGGCAATCCAGTGAGTACAGGTTCTATATGTATTCGCATAGTCAGCAATGCATTTACTATTTAGAAATCTGGGCTCGTTCAACTATTTTGTTTTTTTGATTGTTACTTGTGATTTACTCTATCTGTCTGATGATCATTGAATTAGACCTTATTGAGGCTATATACATCTGCAATATTTTTTATAACTTATCCTGCTCATCTAAGTAAATCCTAACCATTTTTGAATGATTTTTGATACTGCTTACATTTGATATTTGATATTGCATATCTGATTCTAGTTGAAACCACTTTAATTACCCTATATCAGTGATGGCGAACCTTTTAGAGACCGAGTGCCCAAACTGCAACCCAAAACGCACTAAATTATCGCAAAGTGCCAACACGGAAATTTAACCAGGATCTGTTTTATAGTGACCGTGCAATGTTATTACAGCGTGTAATAATATCACATGTCTGCTATAAAACAGATACTGTGTGATATAAATAGTGAAGGGCCCCCAGACAGTACAATGCGCTTCACAGCGGCCCCCAGACAGTACAATTCGCTCCTAAGTGGCCCCCAGACAGTATTATATGCTCCAGAGTGGCCCCCACACAGTATTATATGCTCCAGAGTGGCCCCCCACTCAGTATTGTATGCTCCACAGTGGGCCCCCCCACACAGTATTATATGCTCCACAGTGGCCCCCGCACAGTATTATATGCTCCACAGTGGCCCCCACACAGTATTATATGCTCCACTTTGGTCCCCCCACACAGTATTATATGCTCCACAGTGGTCCCCCCCACAGTATTATATGCTCCACCGTGGGCCCCCACACAGTAGTTTATGCTACTTACCCAGTATGGCTGCAGTCCCACAAAGAGCGTCCTCCTTCTTCTGTTGATCGCAGGCGCTGAAGACTTACATCATCGCGCCTGCGTCGGGGCAGAGGTTACACTCTGCAGTCAGTGTAAGCAGCGGTCCTGCGGACCGCGGCCTACACTGACAATTTTCAGTTGTATGTGCATTTGCACATACAGCTGAAAGAAGCGATTGCTCACTAACGGGGAATCCTGTACCGGATTCCCCATTAGTTAGCGATCATGGTGACGTCACGCGTGCCAACTGAGAGGACTCTGCATGCTCTCTCTGGCATGCGTGCCATAGGTTCGCCAACATGGCCTTATATGCTATATTTCCTAAGGTACCTTTGCATTTATTTCGATATTACTTTACTTTTGTCAACATGTAGATACGTTGTCTAAATTTAGTAGATCTTGTAATGATGATCTTTTGCCGAAATTTCAACATGTCACTTATTTTGTATATTTTTTGGTGTTAGGGTCTGACGAAGGTCCATTGTTGGACCGAAAAATGTTTTACCCATCTTTATGGATTGAATTTTCTACAATATTTAATGAAAGGATCTTTTGCATGAAAATTGAGTGCCTGATATATATATTCTTGAATACATTGGGGTGAAACCCTACCAGCAGCACCATCCCTATAATAGGAGTGCCGTGGCTCTTTCCAAAATTGTCCCCAGTTTAATGTCCCTCTTAATCTCCCCCCAGTTTAATGCCCCCTTCATCTGCCACCAGTTTTATGTTTCCCCTCAATTTGCACCCAAAGTTTAACATAAAAAACACTGATACTCACCTCTCCTCGCTCCCCTCCTGTTCTGTCTGCAGTCTCAGTCACGGATTGACTTCATCACATCTGCATGCTCCGGACTCAGATGAGTTGAAACCGGGACATACCTCCCGCTGACTGGGAGGGCGGGACAGGACCGGAATCCCGGACAGTTGGAAGTATGCAATCAGGTTATGCCAAAAGGCGATTCTGTCTTATTACTCTGTCTCCTGTCATGTAAAAAACCCTCATTGAGGGCGACACCTAATTTTTTTACCTTCTTTGCTAGGTGGATTGTATAAAAATTTTATCTACCCCTGTTGTCAGCAGGGCTAGATCAGTACAGGTTTTAAATCCTCTGAATGCAAACAATTAGGGAGATTTATTAATCCCTTATGCCACTTTTGTGCCGTAAAAAGTTCGCAAACCTCAGGTTGGCACTTTATAAAGTGCCACCTGTGACAAAATCTGTTGATAGTGGTGTTTTTAAGCCACCTTCGCCACTTTCTGAAAAGGGGGCATGATGAGTGTGCTGGGAGCCCCACCAGATTTACCATAATTTTCATCAGTTATCTGGCATAAGTGATGCTTGAAATCTATGGCAGCTATGAGCTGGAGTAGACTTTTGCGTAAGCACAAAGGCCCATCTGAGGATACTTCTGATCTATGACTAGGCCTGCAAATTCTCCAGCGGTGCAGAGATTGTCAATACTGCCTCACAAAACATCAAAAATGTCTTGATAAATCTCTCCCAATGTTTCATCTACTTAGAGTAGACAGATCTTGGAAGCAGGAAACTGAAACCAGAAAGTATGTTAGAAAGTTTTGAACACCTCTTAATATCAAAAAATTCTATTTCTAGTTTTAAAGGTGGACTGTTATTTCATAACCAGCCATCCGATGAGTAATTGCTATACTTAGATCTGCTAAGCATTCATCTGAAATATACAGTTTCCTTCCTCAAAAAAAAAAAAAAAAAAAAAAAAAAAAAGAACATCCCCACCCTGCACAGTATTTTCTAAAGAAGCTAAACATCTATGTTGTAATATCCTGTATCAGTCTGTACTTGGAGTGAAAAAGGGTGTGAACCGTGATGAGTAAGAACAAGTGAATTTATTTTATATGTATTGTAGATGTGAAGGAATAAAGAATATTACTTACGTGCTTTGATGGAGCATCTGACTATTTAACTTCTGTCTCAACTCTATATGAACAGTGTTCTACTATTAGAATTACAGGCATTATATCTAAATGAAGTATAACAGCTATAGCCTTACGTTAGTCACAAAGTCAAAGTACTATAAGTCACTATAAGCAGAGGATTACTTCTTATGCTGGGTTTGTGCGGTCTGGTTTTTTTTTTTTTTTTTTTTAACTGTAGTTTTTATTAAGGTTTTACATAATAAAATATACATCAACAAGAAGAGGTAAGGAGTACCCACAACATGCGGCATAACAGTCTAGTCAAATATATCACAACCAAAGAAAACAAAAAAAACAGTGGTAGGACAGACAACAACAGACACCAGACCAAACAGGGGTGGGGGTGGGGAGAAAGGAGAAGGGGGGGGGGGGAATGGTCAGAGTAAAAAACCATGTACAATGCAATAGGAGTCTCAGTGCGACCAGACAGCATTAAAGGCATCAACGGTGTGGTTAAGGGTAGCAGTTAAAAATTCTAGGCTACGAACGTCCTTCATGCGGGCAACTAACTCAGGCCCCGTGGGAGGGAGAGTCTGCTTCCGATGTAGGGCAATAAGGGTTTTAGCTACTGTACACAAATAAAGGAACAGCCGAGAGGTTTCCTTGCCTAGATGTTTGGGAGGAAAATTGAGTAAATAGGTCATGGGATCCAACGGAACCCCCTGAATAAAGAGGGCATCAGTGAGGAGTTTCACTTCTGTCCAGAACGGGTGGAGGGCAGGGCAATCCCAGAAAACATGGCATACCATACCCAGTGAGGCCTCATATCGCCAGCACGAGGAGGGGATAGTGGGATTAAAGGTGTGGAGTAAAGCTGGCGTGTGATACCAGTGCATAAGAATCTTGTATTGGGTTTCTTGAAATGTGATGCAGGACGAAGATTTGGCTGCGTGAGACCATATAATCTGCCACTGTCTGGGCGAGATCTGTCCAGCCAGAGCCTCAGCCCACTTATCCATATATTTATGGGAAGGGGGAGATCACCCCTCTGAGCAGGACAAGAGCCTGTATATACTGGTTATGAGCCCCCTCGTAGAGGTACCAGCACCAGTGGTGAACCTAGCCTCTTTGCTGCCTGAGGCGGACTATAGAAAGACGCCCCCCCCCCCCCCAAAAAAAACAAAAAAAAACTGGGTTTCCTTGCTACTAGTTTAACACACTGTTATCGTCGCACAATATACACAATACACAAAGTTATAAAACAGTTTTTAAGAATTCTTCTTACTGTATTACTTCAGTATCAGATCAACAACACGGCATTAACAATGAAAGTAACTTCACACATCTTCTGCTTGGTGGATGGACGAGCCCACGTGGCCCCCATTCTCTATAATAAGAGCCCCGCAGATAGCTGAGGACTGGACTTCGGCTATCTTTGGCACTCCCATTGAAGTGAATGAGAGCCACGCGGGTTTGTCCACCCACCTAGTGACACGCTTATATATATGGCTGCGGTCAGGCTGGATTCCCACCTAGTGGGGGGACAAACCCAATTCTCAGGCTCAGTGGGGGTCTCAGCAGACAGACCCCCATCACTCAGGTATTTATCCTCTATCATTTAGGTGAATACAGGGCAGTAACATTCTGTGACTTACAGGTGACGTCTCTGACTAATCGGTCACATTTCCCTTCTCTTCCCTCTGGACCGCCATGACCACTTCTTCCAGCTGTGACTTGTCTCTGTAAAGGTTGCAACACAGACATCTTTGGCTCCTCACTTTTCCAGGCATCCAACCCACATTGTCCTCACCTACACAAAGCCCCCATCCTGCTGCTACCCCCAATTATAAAATATATGATATAACCCCCCATAATGAATAATACCCCCAAGTGCATCTTTATATTAATAATGTCCGTGTGTACCCTGTATAAATAGTGCCCCTTATTAATAATACCCCAGGTGTTAACTAATTAAAAGGTTTTCCAGGTCATTAATAAACTAATCAGTGGGGTTTAAAAACCCAGGACCCCCACTGATCAGCTGTTTGAATGGTACCTGTGTAAGCGCCGTGACCGCTTCTCTGTTTACATAGTGTCATTCATCTCATAGCGGCCATGTAATGTAACTACAGCCTCGTCCTGTACATGTCTACAGTATGTGACAAGGCTACAATTACATCACACGGTCACTATAAACAGACAGCGTATAATATAAACAGGTGCCATAGCCCATGTTTATAGCGCCCCATTTACACACACTATAAAGTTCCACAGCAGCCCCTGCACACAGTATTACACAGTGTTATGGCCCACAGCGGCCCCTGCACACTGTATTATTCCTCTCAGCAGCCCCTGCACATGGTATTATGCTCCATAGTGGCTCCTGCTCACGGTATTATGCCCCGCATTGGCCACTGCACACGGTATTATGTTCCGCAGCAACTCCTGCACACAGTTTTATGCCCCATATTGGCCCCTGCACTGGTATTATGCTCCATAGTGGCCCCTGCACTTGTATTATCCTCCATAGTGGCCCTTGCACTGGTATTATGCTCCATAGTGGCCCCTGCACTCGGTATTATACTCTATAGTGGCCCCTGCACTTGTATTATGCTCCAGAGTGGCCCCTGCACACGGTATTATGCTCTACAGTGGTCCCTGCACAGGGTATTATGCCCCATAGTGGACCACCCATGAACTATTATTATACTCTGGGGTCTTTTCAGACCCCAGAGTATAATGATTGGAGACCCAGGGGAGAATACAAACATAAAAATCAGAGTTACTTACCTATCCTGGACACCGGTGCACTCCTTGCAGCTTTCGGCCCTGTTTAATTGCGCACACACGTCACGTGATCAGGCCGGCGACGCGACCTGATGACGTCACCACGGGCCTCAAGCCTGCTTGGAGTTACATCGGATCGCAGGAGGTGAGTAACACTGTTTTTTATGTTCCCTCACCAACCCTAGGCCTCCGATTATTATACTCCGGGGTCTGAATAGACCCCGGAGTATAATAATAGTAGTATTTGCGGCCCGCGGCCTAACTTACCGATGCCCGCGGCCGCTCACAGCGGCATCCGCTTCCCTTTCTGCGGCCCATAGCAGAAGGGGAAGCGGGGGCGGCCACGAGCAGACGCGGGGTAGGTAAATAAATAGGCCCTGACCTGCTGGGGATACTCCAACAGGTTACGGCCTATTTATATAGATAAAAAAAAAGCTATACTCACCTGCGATGCCTTGATGCAGCCTCCGCCTCCTCTTGTCCGCGACGTCTGTGTCTCAGCGTAGGCGGCGTGATGACGTCATTGTATCGCCGCCTGCGCTGAGATGCGACGTCTTGTAAACCAGCCCAGGACAGGCCGCGCTCAGCTCTGTTTTTTTTTTTTTTTTTTTTTTAAAGCGTCCTGTCCTGGGCTGGTTTACATTAAATAGTAAAATGCCGCCCCCCGGACAGTGCCGCCCGAGGCGGCCGCCTCACCCTCGCCTCATTAGCGGTGCGCCCCTGAGCACGGCACAGTTTCTCGAAAGCCGTGTGGCACGAGACCCGAGTGGTCCCAAGCTGAGCATGGGCAAAGTGAGAAATTTGTTGGTAATGTAACCATTCAGTGGTCGGAAAGTGTAAGACAGAGGTGAAATAGTTAAAGGGCCTGAGCTCTAGGGTCAAGGGATCGATCAGGTCTGCAATATGGAACAGGCCAAGCCTGCTCCAAGGGCACACCATGGCCAAAGTGAGTCCCCCCCGGGAGGAGCGGATTATACAGAAATGAAATCATAGAGGAGGCAGGAGAGGCTAGAGGAAATAGCTTAGAGCAAGTGATCCAAATCGCCCAGGTGAATCGGATGGGGCCCAATAGAGGGGTTGCAACTGAGGTGGGGGGACCAGGACCACAGAAAAGTATTCGGGTGCACAGGAGCCAACCAGAGCTTCTCTTTTACCACCCATTTAGTGTATGCCTGAGAGGACGTGCAGAACAGAATGATTCGTAGATGGGCCGCTCAGTAATAATGTAGGATGTGTGGGACTGCCATTCCCCCCTCGGTTTTGCCAGCCAACATAACAGAACAAGGGATACAGTGACGTTTAGCATTCCAGATGAACTGGAATACTGCCTTTTGGAGGGATAGCAGTTCACCCAGGGGAACCGCCACTGGGAGTGTCTCGAAGTACTAAAGGAGTTTCGGAAGGAGAGTCATCTTGACTGCTGCGATCCGCCCCATTAGAGAAATATGGAGGGGGCGCCATTTATCCAGAAGGGAGCGGAAATCGTGGAATAAGCGGGGATAGTTGACTAAGAATAGGGAGGAGTATGCCGAGGAAAGCTGGACCCCCAGGTAGCGAAGCGAGCGGTCTCTCCAATGGAAATTGTAGTTGTCCTTGAGCAATTGTAGCGCGGGGTCTGGGATGTTAACGGGGAGGGCCTCAGTCTTAGTGGGATTAATTTTATAACCAGACAGTTTACCATAATCCCTGAGAGTACCCAGGAGATTTGGGAGAGAAGTATGGGGATTAGTGATGGTTAGAAGGACATCACTCTCTATCATGGACTGCAACCCCAGTGATGTTCGGGTCAGCCCTAATCTGAGACGCCAGTGGCTCAATACAGAGAGCGAATATGAGGGGAGATAGGGGACAGTCCTGACGAGTCCCATTACGGATAGGGAAGGGGGAGGAGAAGGCATTAGGGAGTCTAACTACTGCAGAGGGGGTTGAGTACAGGGACTTGATTGCCGTCAAGATAGCTCCAGTGAATCCAAATCTTTCGAGAGTGGCTAACATGAAGGACCAATCGAGGAGATCGAAGGCCTTCTCAGCGTCGAAGCTTAAAACCAGTGCAGGGGATCTCAAACGGTTAGCAACATCAATCAAGTTCACAACCCTTCTGGTGTTGTCTCCACCCTGACGACAGGGTACAAAACCCACCTGGTCCTTGTGGACAAGAGAGGGGAGCTAAGCGTTGAGTCTTGTGGCTAGGAGTTTAGTGAAAAGCTTAAGGTCAGTGTTCAAAAGGGCAATGGGGCGATAGTTAGAGCAATCTTGGAGATTCTTACCCAGCTTGGGGACCAGAGTAATGTGGGAGTGGAACATAGTCTGGGGAATGGGGGAGCCATCCAAGAAGGAATTAAAGAGCCTGCACATATGGGGGAGCAGATCTGCCTGGAAGGTATTATAGTAGGAGTAGGTGAACCCGTTTGGGCCCGGGACTTTACCATGGGGGAGACCCTTCATAAGGTCAGTAAGTTCTTCGCTAGTGACAGGGGCATTCAGGGAGTCCAGCGCTACGGGCGGGAGCGTGGGAAGATGGCAAGTGTTTAAATAGGTACCCACGGACTGCGTATGGTACAGAGGAGGTCCGGTGTTCCCGAAGGGATTGGACTAGAAGGGTGTGGGCTTTATTACCCCTCTCATAATATCGCTGTCTGCTATAAATAAGCAGGCTCTGGGTTGCCCGAGTGGCAACATCACATAGGTCAGCTCAAGCTAGCACTAGCTGGCGGAGGAGAGACATAGAGGGCCAAGTTGCCAAACGCTCTGTCAAGGATCATATCCGAGTAGTTAGGGCCATCTCCCCAGCCGCTCTATCTTTTTTAAGCCGGGTAGTCATAGCTATGCAGTGCTTCCTCGTTACCGCCTTATGGGCCTCCCAGAGAGTGGAAATAGATGGGAACGAACCTACATTGGCGTTAAAGTAGTCCGAGAGATGTGCGCAAAGCACTTCGGGGGGAAGGAAGGGAGTGCAAAAGGGACTCATTAAGACGCCAGTGACAGCGTTTAATGGGGAGTTTAGTAGGAGACAGGGTGAACTGAACGGGCGTGGTCGGACCACGAGATGGGGCCTATGTCCACACCAGTCATAAGAGGAAGGGCAAGGGTGTTACCAAAAAAAATAGTCGATTCTAGAGTCTGTGTTATGGGAGTGAGAGTAGAAGGTGTAAGAGCGGGAAGAAAGGTTGTCAACCCTCAATAGGTCGTATAGAGCCGCAGATCTGATGAGGTGACGGAACTCCCCGGCAAGGCGCAACTGAGAAGCACTCAGAGGAGTGTCAACAAGGGACATCCTGGAGTTGAAGAGCGTTTCCAGGGTAAAATGTAGATCCTCTGCTTCGGTGGCCTTAGGAAGGCCCTTGACCCTAATATTGTTACATCTGCCTCTATTGTCCAAGTCCTCGAGGTGGCGTTGCATGTCAGTGACAACTTGATGCTGGGAGGAAACGGAGTCCTGAAGCTGGGAAACAGACATGAGTCTGATCATGGTTGTCCTCCAAAGTGTCAACCCTGGACATGATGTTTTGGAGATCTTTTCTTAGTGTAGAGATTTCAGCATGGATTTCTGCCCGACATGCCTCTGTGACTTTAGCAACTAGAAGTCATCAGTGAAAGTCATCTTTTGACGGCAGATTAGTAAGCAACCAGTGCCACTGCGATGGAGTGGGAGAGGCTGAAGGGGAGCTGCTTTGTTGGTCCTTGGCGAGGAGGTAGGAGCAGGTGACCTTTGGGAGCCAACCTCAAAGGGAGACATAGAGGTGGTTACCCCAGGTTCACTTCATCCCCCCAGGAATGAGTTGGTGAGGTCTGGGGGGGGCTGCTGTAGAGAGCCAGGTGGGGACGGGGCCCCAGGTACATCAGGAGCGGAGGGCCTCCCAACAGGCAGGTCAGGAGCTGCATCAGCAGGAGGGAAGGAGGCAGAGTGTTGACAGGCCCCAAGGACAGACTGCTGAGAAGGTTGTGGAGCACCCCCCCCTCTAGAAAGAGAGGGGAGAGGATGGCAGCGTGGAAGCAGCATCGCAGGCCAGTGGAGGAGGGGAAGTACCTGCAGAGAGCAGGTCCACGGCTGGGAAAAGTTGCAGAGTTGCGGCAGCCATCACAGGAGCGTCTCCAAAAGGGCAGTGCTGCGAGTACGATAAGCCCTGGGGTGCAGGAGCGGTGTCAGAGCAGGGCCACTGTGGGACACTTCGCTGCCGGAGCAGTCACGGCAGTTGGGGCCGGGCAAGATGGCCGCCGCCTCGCGGATGTCCGAACGGGAGCTGGCGCCCCGTGCAGAAAGGAGGTAAGTGTCGGCTGCTTAGAGGTTGCAAAAGGAGCAGGGGTCCCCGAGGAAGCAGCCTGAGGCAATTTCCTCCCCCATGGGCGCCTAGGAAAGCTGGGTCAGTCCCGTTATAGTAGCAGACAGAGCAGGAGCTCCGGCAGTGTGCGACCGCTCACATCAGGCTTCAAGCCACGCCCCGTGTGGTCTGTTTTAACCAAAATAATGCATGTGTTTTTATATAAAAACAGATTTTTGAAAAATGCCTGCGATTTTTATATAGAAACACAGCCTTATCTATTTATGTGTGCAGTTCTCCACAATAGAAATAGGAAAGAAAAAGATACTGCTCAGAGACTTACAAGAATCCGTATAGCTCTTTTTTAGTTTTCTACTCACAATATATTTTAGATAAAAAGCATAGACAAAAAATAGCTGGCACTATCCTCCTCCAATATGGTTCATTGAATTCAGGAGAAATAGTAGGATCTATCTATCTATCCCATATATGGTGGTGCTCTAATAAACACAGTATTATACAGCATAGTGGACCACCCATGAACAATTATTATACTCTGGGGTCTTTTCAGACCCCAGAGAATAATGATCGGAGACCCAGGGGAGCTCCGGTGCGCTACTTTGGCCATCTTCAATGTTGGATCAGATCTCGCGTGAGCCAGGCCGGCGTCGCGAAGCATAATGACATCGGCTGACGTCTGGGACATCACCAAACAGGCCCAAAGCGTGCTGCAGCGCAGGATAGGTAAGTAACGTTGTTTTATATGTTCCCTCACCTCCCCTGGGCCTCCGATCGTTATACTCAAGGGTCTGAAAAAACCCCAGAGTATAATGATAGCAATGTTTGTGGGGTTCGCGGTAGCGACTGCCACAGGGCTCCGGGCCCCCTAATGTCCTGGGCCCTGTGGCAGCCGCTACTGCTGCTACCTTGGTATTTACGCCCATGGGAACATGTATCCTCCTGTATTTCTGCTACCTTAACTAGCTGAGGAAACCAGGCGAGATATACACCCCGTCCAGCACTTTACCATACACTTTACCACAATATATATATTTATTATGTACAGTTTCCCCAAATAACCTTTCTTTTGGCTGTAATCACCTTTATAGATCATTATTACAGTCCCACTGAGAAAGGCTCAGGAAAGGACAACAACTCCTTTATTGATGAGTTTTTTGGCAATTTGTATATTACAATATTACTGACAAAAGAAAATGTTACTGTTATGGTTCAGATGCAGTGCAGGTAACAGAACAGTGAGTATGCAAGAAAGAGATAGCAGGACAAGGCCAGACAACTGTCAGTGATAAAAACCGCAACCAAAACGCACCACACCCAGAGCGAGTCAAAACCAGCCTCCAGACGCCTTCACCAGAGCTCCTAGTGGTGGAATTGGACTTTGCAGAATCCTTTGACTGGAATTGACACCACAGAGAAATGAACTGCAAATTGGCACACCACTAGCAGAAGTCAGACACCAGATCTACACACGACTCACCGGGGAGAATAGTCGACAAGCAGGTCAGCAATGGAACGAGCAGCAAGGTACAATAACGAGAGTGTCAGGAATGTGACATCTGTTGTTGCTGCTTTAAGGCTGCCATGACAACATAGGGAAGTTTCCTGACCAGGCCTATTTAAACCACTCCCTATCACTCAGCTGTGCTGGCTATCAGTTTCCTAAATACTGCTAACCGCCTGACTTTGATTTGACTGCTCCTATACCTGACTATTGGCTTGTTTACCGGATTTGTCTTTGTCTCGTGATTTGCATCTGTGTTGCCCTCCTCAGCTGCTGACCTGTGATTGTCGACCATTCTGTTTTCTCTGTCCCTATGAGTAGTGTGTGTGGATTTGGTGTAGGCTTCTGCTGCAGTGCATTTATTTGTAATACACTTTCTGTTCTGGTGACAATTCCGGTCTTCAGATTCAGCGAAAATCTAAATCTTCTTTCGAGGAGCTCTGGTGAAGGCATCTGAGGCCGGTCTTGGCTCGCAGTAGTGTTTTGCTTTTAAATAGCATTTTCTACTGCTCGCAGTTGTCAGCCCATTTCTGCTGCTGCTCTCCTGTAGACCAGTACATTCCTTACCTTGCATCTGAATCTTAAGAGAGAGACAGAGACGAATCCAGGGAACATAGCCATAGGTCAGAAGCCAAAAGGGAGCAGGGTAGCAGAATCACAATCCAAGCGGGAGGTCCAGGAAACAAGCCAAAAGTCCAAAGCCAGTAGTCAGTAACAAGGCAGGAAGCAGGAACAGGAGCCAAAACTAAGGAAAAACCTAATAGCCAGCATAGAGTAAGAGATGGACAGGATTATAAAGACCCGGACTGGCACATTGATTGAAGTACAATATCTTAAAGGGGCATTTCTCCCTGCGGATCCAACGGTCTTAAAGGGGCCACAGCAGAATTCACAATCCTAACAGTACCCCTCCTTCTATGAGGGACCTCTGGACCCCTAATGACAGTACCGGGCTTAAACTGAAACCTCCTATGGAAGTTTCCGACCAAAACCGGAGCATGAACAGACTGAGCAGGTTCCCAAGTTCGATCTTCCGGTCCATAACCCTTCCAATGGTTGAGGTATTGCAGAGTACCCCTGACCCTGCGAGAATCAATAATTCTCAAAACCTCATAGTCCTGATCTCCCTCAATCTGAACAGGAGGAGGAGGATTCTCAGACTGAGATACAGGCTGTGATTACTTTTTAAGGAGCGATTTGTGGAAAACATTGTGTATTTTAAAAGTTTGAGGAAGAGCCAATCAGAAAGAGACTGAACTTCCATAACCTCATAAGGTCCAATGTATTTTGGGCCTAATTTACGTGAATGCACTTTAAGCCGCAGATTTTCAAGGAAAGCAACACCTTCTCCCCCCATAGAAAAAACAAGACCAGCAGACCGACTCCTATCAGCAATCCTTTTAGAGACTATTTGGGAACTTTCCAGGTTCGATTGCACCTGGGCCCAAACTGTACACAGTTTCCCTGCTTCTATATTAACCTCAGGATTATCAGTCACAGGAGAAGAGGAAGAAAAACGAGGATGAAACCCATAATTACAAAAAAAAGGTGAAGTATTCAAAGCCACATGGTGGTGATTATTAATAGCGAATTCAGCTAAAGGCAAATAAGACAACCAGTCGGACTGGCTGTCGGAAATATAACATCTTGGATATTGTTCTAGGACTTGGTTGAAGTGCTCAGTTTGACCATTGGATTCAGGATGGAAAGCGGAAGAAAAAGACACTGAATTCCCAAATAATTACAGAAAGCTTTCCAAAACTCGGGAGAGGGTCTTGGCAGTTGCGCAAGAGGAACAAAATGTCACATTTTATTAAAACGATCGACAATCGTCCAAATGACAGCCTTCCCCCCAGACACAGGTAAATCTATATATACAGTGATGGCCAAAAGTATTGGCACCCCTGCAATTCTGTCAGATAATACTCAATTTCTTCCAGAAAATGATTGCAATCACAAATGCTTTGGTAATAATATCTTCATTTAATTTGTCTTCAATGGAAAACCACAAAAAGAATTGTCAAAAAGCCACACCAAACATAAAAAAGGGGGTCGACAAAAGTATTGGCACCCTTTGAAAATCATGTGATGCTTCTCTAATTTGTGTAATTAACAGCACCTGTTACTTACCTGTGGCACATAACAGGTGGTGGCAATAACTAAATCACACTTGCAGCCAGTTGAAATGGATTAAAGTTGACTCAACCTCTGTCCTGTGTCCTTGTGTGTACCACATTGAGCATGGTGAAAAGAAAGAAGACCAAAGAACTGTCTGAGGACTTGAGAAGCAAAATTGTGAGGAAGCATGAGCAATCTCAAGGCTACAAGTCCATCTCCAAAGACCTGAATGTTCCTGTGTCTACCGTGCGCAGTGTCATCAAGAAGTTTAAAGCCCATGGCACTGTGGCTAACCTCCCTAGATGTGGACGGAAAAGAAAAATTGACGAGAGATTTCAACGAAAGATTGTGCGGATGGTGGCTAAAGAACCTTGATTAACATCCAAACAAGTTCTAGCTGCCCTGCAGTCCGAGGGTACAACAGTGTCAACACGTACTATCCGTCGGCGTCTGAATGAAAAGGGACTCTATGGTAGGATACCCAGGAAGACCCCACTTCTGACCCAGAAACATAAAAAAGCCAGGCTGGAGTTTGCCAAAACTTACCTGAGAAAGCCAAAAACTTTTTGGAAGAATGTTCTCTGGTCAGATGAGACAAAAGTAGAGCTTTTTGGGAAAAGGCATCAACATAGTTTACAGGGAAAAAAAAAAAGGCCTTCAAAGAAAAGAACATGGTCCCTACAGTCAAACATGGCGGAGGTTCCCTGATGTTTTGGGGTTGCTTTGCTGCCTCTGGCACTGGACTGCTTGACCAAAATCTGTAGTAGCCCACTCTATACAAATCCACAGTTCTCGCCCGATTTGGGTGAAATTTGGCACGCCCCCTCTACAGCCACAGGAGCAGAATACTGCGCATGTTACATCTCGTTAGCGTCCACCCGTCATGAGATTGGGGCCCCTGAAATTAGGCCCTATACATATAATGGGGAAATGTGAAATCTGTAGTAGCCCCCACAGACAGCACACATACACCAACCCACAAGCACAACACCACACAAATGCCACAACACACCACACAAACACCAGACCACGCTAGACACACACAACACAAACACCACCCCACAAATACCACAACACCACTCCATAAATACCACATGCACACCACACACACGCACACACACACACACAGAACGCAAGGACCAGACACGCACGCAAACACGCTGAGATGGATGCACCCTACGCACACGCACGAACAGAGCACATGCATACTCACACACCCCTACCGCATGCATGGGCACTTACACTGCGCACGCACAAACACATGAATCACATGCGCACACAGACGCATACATATACATGGACCACACACGGGCATGCACACACACATACATACACATGGTTCACACGCGTGCACACACACACACACACACAGATACACGCACACACTGACAAAACACGTCTGGTATCCTTACTGGCTGCTTGCACACTACAGTATTTTTCACGGGCCTCTGGGCCATGAATTTGGCAGTTCCATAGACTTCTTTGTGCACAAAGCTGTGAATTTTGCAGGCTCCATAGAATGTTTATGGAGCTGTAGAATCCACGGCCCAGAGACCCATGAAAAATACTGTAGTGTGCAAGCAGCCTTACTGAGCAGCAATATTGGTCAGGCGAAAACTGCCTCATAGTAAGATTGTCATTATTGCTTACTATACAGGGAGCTTTCATCACTGAAGCTGCTGAGGTAAAGTGAAAGCTGAGCTCTGATTGGTTGCTATGGGCAACTACACAAGTCTGCCTGTGAGGCGGTTTTCATTACTGAGATGTGAGCTCCTTCAGGTCATAGTAATACTGTGTGAGGGCTGCTCTGTATTTACTATTCATCCTATTACATCTCTTATCAGTGTCAGGTGAAGACTAAAGGGTCATAATACTAACGACTGTTTTTTAAAATGCCGCCCAAAAAACCACCATCTATTGGGCAATTTCATCCAAAAGCTAAGAACGCAAAATTGTGTCAAAGAGCTGAGACAAGTGAACAACGTGACTCGCGGCTTGAAAAGAAATGGATGAGACAGGCTAATAAGGCAGCTGATACATCAGAGCAACGGGAATTTCGCCTTCTCAAGAATCGGATAAGGCAGGCTGAAGCAAGGAATATGGAAACATGTGAACAAAAGGATGAACGTTCTGAAAATGACCGCATACGACATATGCAAAGTGTGCAAAGATGTAGGCAGGCTGATTTGTGTTTGGAAGCATTTCACTGCAACCCAATTCAAGACTACAGGTCACATCAGAAAGTCATAATTGGCAAAATGGACATAATATGCAAACATTGTCAAGCAAAGAAGCTTAACTTGGAATCGCCTGTTTGCCACCTTTAGATCTACCTCCTGAACCACTTATCATACATGTCAGGAACAACTCCCGAGTCAAAGCATTTTCTGCAAAATATTAGGAGATACAATTCATCTTTCCAGATGACATCCTTTGCTACGACAGCTGTACTAAAGGAACCAGGATTTATGCCAAATTTTAAAGTCCAGGGCCAAATATATAACAAAATCGGATCAATGCTTCCTGTAGCAAATGAAAATCCAAAGATTTTACAAATTTATTTTTTGGGAGATGAACAAATGCAAGCTGATAGACGTTGTGAAGCTATACTTGTGGCAAAAAAAGAGATTGTGTTGAATTTGCAAAGATTTTTCCATCAGCACAATCAGCTAGTAAACCTTTTCAAAAAGAGCCTTAGAAAGAATGCCACGTGATGAATATCAAGTTGTAATAAGAGCAGACAAGACACCATTTGGTGAACATGAAAGGCGATTTAATTCTCCCACTGTTAACGAAGTAGCTATTGTACTGGTTGGACAGGACTTTCAAAGCCGAGATATAATTATTCAGAAACACATAGATCATTTGATGCTCTGCAATATCCGATAATATTTTGGAATGGCCAAGATGGCTATCACTTTAATCTAACACAGACTGATCCCAAGACTGCTAGGCCAACCAATAAAAAAATATCAGCTATGGACTTTTATGCCTACCAAATAATGATCAGACATGGGTCTTCTAACCACATTTTACAATGTAGGCAACTTTTTCATCAATTTATACTTGATATGTATGCCAAGGTGGAAAGTGAGTGCATTTTGTACATACGATTAAACCAACAAAAACTTAGAATGGATGAATACATTAAGGGATGCTGTTGCTAATAATGGCAACGTGGCTGACATTGGGCGTATGTTTATTTTACCGGCTACATTTACTGGAAGTCCCAGACCTATGCATGAGTATGCTCAGGACGCCATGACATATGTTCGGATATATGGTCGTCCTGATTTGTTTATTTCAGTTACATGTAATCCAACTTGGCCAGAGATAAAGGAAGAGCTTCTGAATGGTTAGGGCCCCTCTGATCGACATGATTTAATAGCAAGGGTTTTTAAACAAAAACTGATCAAGCTCATGGACGTATTTACAAAGTCTTACATTTTTGGTGACAGTCAGTGTTGGATGTATTTAATTGAGTGGCAAAAAAGAGGTCTTCCACATGCTCATTTACTGATATGGCTAAAGGATAAGATATGCCCTGATCAAATTGACAGTGTTATTTCTGCTGAGCTTCCAAATCCAGAAATCCGGTACTTTTTGAAGCTATTTCTAAAAATATGATCCATGGGCCATATGAGCCACTTAACCCAAGATCGCCATGTATAAAGGAAGGAAAATGTACTAAAAAGTATCCTCGCAACTCGATAGTAGAAACACAAACAGGAGATGATGGTTATCCTCTTTACAGAAGACGGAAACCTGAACAGGGAGGATATACTGCAAAAATCTGATTAAAACGGGTTAAACAAAACACAGATCTTGAAATAGATAATCGATGGGTTGTACCTTACTCTCCACTGCTTTCAAAAATGTTTGATGCGCACATTAACATAGAATATTGTAACTCTGTTAAGTCAATTAAATACATTTGCAAATATGTTAACAAGGGCAGTGATATGGCAGTTTTCCAGCTAGAGAATCCAAAATGTACATCTGATGTGATTATGCTGTATCAGATGGGAAGGTATATAAGTAGTAATGAAGCCGTTTGGCGATTACAAAATTTTTCCATCCATGAAAGACATCCGACTGTAGTTCATCTCAGTGTCCATCTTGAAAATGGATAATGAGTTTATTTTACTCCCAAGAATGCAGAGAAAAGAGCTGCCCAACCACCCGATACAACATTGACAGCTTTCTTTCTCCTATGTCAGGCAGATCCATTTGAAAGGACTTTATTATATTCAGTTGTTCCAAAATATTATACATGGAATAAGTCGAGAAAAGTATTTTGCAAGAGGAAACCAGGTGCAAGGGTCCCAGGATGGGACGGACGTTCCAGTGATACTCTTGGACATGTGTATACAGTCCTCTCCAAACAACGCAGAGTGTTACTACCTCCCATTACTGCTTCACACTGTCCGTGGGCCAACTTCTTTCACAGATTTGAAAATAGTTGATGGAGCGCTGTGTCAAACTTACAGGGAAGCATGCCAAAAGCGTGGTCTGATCGAAGACGATCAACACTGGGACATGACATTGCAGGAAGCATCTGTCACTTGCTTTCCACCTCAACTAAGAGACACGTTTGCTATAATAATTACAACCTGCGCACCTTCCAATCTCTGCGCGCTTTTGGACAAATACAAAGAATATCTTAGTGAAGATATTCTTAGAGTGCAAAGGAGAGTTAATCCAAACTTAGACTAAATTTCACTGCTGACATATTCAACAAAGCCCTTTTGATGTTAGAAGAAAGGTGCATATCTATCAATAGTAAAACGCTAATAGAATTAGGTTTACCAGCACCAAATTGACCAGACTTTGATATTATGAACAGAGATATTCTGCAAGAAAAAAAAGCTATGATTTGGAAAAATGTAAAGAATTTGTCATATTAAATAAGCCTCTTTTGGTTGTTGACCAAAGATCGGTCTATATGGCAATTATGGGTCAGAGTTCCAGTGAAAATGAGGGACTATTTTTCCTAGATGCACCAGGAGGTACTGGTAAAACATTTTTAATTAATTTGCTGCTTGCAGAAATTCGTTCAAACAATGACATTGCCTTGGCTGTTGCATCATCTGGGATTGCGGCCATTCTTTTAGATGGAGAGTGCACGGCTCATTCAGCACTAGGATTGTCCTTTAATATAGCGCTGTCAGAAACTCCTGTTTGTAATATCACTAAGTGCTCTGGGAAAGCTAAGGTATTACATACTTGCAAAATAATTGTTTGGGATGAATGTACCATGGCGCACAAGAAACGGTCGACGCTCTTGATTGCACCTTGAAAGATCTGCGGGGAGCCGATTGTTTAATGGGGGGAATTATTGTAATTTTTGCAGGTGACTTCTGCCAGACGCAGGGTCATAACTACTGGGGTAGCAGCGGTAGTGGCTGCCACAGGGCCCGGGACATTATGGGGCCCTGTGGGCCCCCGATGCTTTTTTTTTTTTTTTTTAATAGGCCATTACCTGCTGGAGTAACCCCAGCAGGTAACAGGCCCTATATACTTACCATTCCCCGGGGTCCTGCTCACGGCCGCCTGCGCTTCCGATTCTGCGGAGGCGGCTGTGCGCAGTAGCGGGGATCGGTAGGTAATGCCGCGGGCCGAACACCACAATCACTGCTATCATTATACTCCGGGGTCTTTTCAGAGCCCGGAGTATAATAATCGGAGGCCCAGGGGAGGTGAGGGAACATAAAAAACAATGTACTTACCTCTCCTACGCTTCTCCAGGCTTCGGGCCTGTTTGGTGACGTCCCAGATGTCAGCCGACTTCATTTTGCATCGCAACGCTGGCCCGCCTCACGTGACGCCGGCCTGGTCCAACATTGAAGAACGCCGAAGTAGCAGGGAGTGGACCAGAGCGAGGAACAGGTAAGTAGCATTGTTTTTTTTATGTTTCTTTCCTCCCCTGGGTCTCCAATCATTATACTCTGGGGTCTGAAAAGACTCCATAGTATAATAATTGTTCATGGGTGGTCCACAATGGGGCATAATACTGTGTTCAGGGGCCACTATGGGGCATAATACTGTGTGCAGGGGCCACTATGGGGCATAATACTGTGTGCAGGGGCCACTATGGGGCATAATACTGTGTGCAGGGGTCACTATGCGGCATAATACTGTGTGCAGGGGCCACTATGCTGCATAATTCTGTGTGCAGGGGCCACTATGCCACATAATAGTGTGTGCAGGAATGCGTTTTTTTGGGGGGGGTTGGAGGGGGCGGTCCAGGGGGGCGCTTGGGGGCAGTGGTTCGGGGGGGCCCCCATGTCAAATGTTCACCTTGGGGCCCCGCCATTCCTAGTTATGCCACTGGCCAGACGTTACCTGTTCTTAAGGGAGCAACACCAGCGGATGAGCTGAATGCCTGTCTAAAATCTTATCTGTAAGCAAACTCTTACTACTAATATACGGGTTCATTTGATGGGAAATACAACTGTGGAGAAATTTACACACCAGCTACTATGCCTTGGAAATGACAGGTTCCCTACTGATTCCACTACTGGTCTCATTTCCTTTCCGGAACATTTTTGTGAAATTACATCTTCGGTAATGGAACTTATTGACCAAGTTTTCCCTGATATTTGTAACAATTTTAACAACCATCAGTGGCTTTGTGAACGTGCAATCCTAGCACCTAAAAATGATAGTGTCAGCTCCATAAATCTACAAATTCAGGGAAGGCTGCCTGGTCTAGTGACCACATACATGTCCATTGATTCAGTTATGGAGAGTGAACAAGCCTCCTGGAATGCCACCACATAAGCTCACTTTAAAAATAGGAGCCACAATAATTTAGCTTCGGAACCTTGACCGACCAAAAATGTGTAATGGCACAAGATTGTGCATTAAAAGTCTCATGCCCAATGTTATTGAAGCCACTATTCTTATGGGAAACTCTAAGGGAGCAAATGTTTTCATTCCGCGTATTCCTTTGCTACCAAGTGACATGCCCTTCAATTTTAAGTGTCTGCAGTTCCCAATCCGACTTTTCAGACCCCAGAGTATAATGATCGGAGACCATGGGGAGGATACAAACATAAAAAACAATGTCACTTACTTCTTCCTGGCTCCGGCGCACTACCCTGCTTACGGCCTTCTTCAATGTTGGACCAGACGTCACGTGAGCCAGGCATGCGTCGTGACGCATAATGACGTCGGCCTGGCCCACGCTGACATCTGGGACATCACCAAGGAGGCCCGAAGCCTGCTGGAGCGCAGGAGAGGTAAGTAACAGTGTTTTTTTTATGTTCCCTCACCTCCCTTGGTCCTTCGATCATTATACTCTGGGGTCTGAAAAGAGTGAGGAACGGTAAGTAAATAGGGCCCATTACCTGCTGGTGTAACACCAGCAGGTAACAGCTTATTAAAAAAAACAAAAACATCAGGAGCCTTCCAGGCCCCCTAATGTCCCGGGTCCTGTGGCAGCTGCTACCCCGGTATTTACACCACTGTGTAGAACCCTTCACAGTATTTCTTTTATCTTTTGGGCCAGCTATTCTGTTATGGTTCAGATGCAGTGCAGGTAACAGCATAGTGAGTATGCAAGAAAGAGATAGCAGGACCAGGCCAGAAAACTATCAGTGATAAAAACTGCAAACAAAACGCGCCACGCCCAGTCAAAACCAGCCTCCAGACGCCTTCATCAGAGCTCCTAGTGGTAGAGTTGGACTTTGCAGAATCCTTTGACTGGAATTGACACCACAGAGAAATGAACTGCAAATTGGCACACCACTAGCAGAAGTCAGACACCAGATCTACACATGACTCACCGGGGAGAATAGTTGACAAGCAGGTCAGCAACGGAGCAGGCAGCAAGGTACAATAATGAGAGACAGAGACGAATCCAGGGAGACGAATCCAGGGAATGCAGCCAGAGGTCAGAAGCCAAAAGTCCAAAGCCAGTAGTCAGTAACAAAGCAGGAAGCAGGAACAGGAGCCAAAACTAAGGAAAAACCTAATAGCGGTAGAGAATAAGGAGATGGACAGGATTATAAAGACCCGGACCGGCACATTGATTGAAATACAATATCTTAAAGGGGCATTTCTCCCTGCGGACCCAGTGGTCTTAAAGGGGCCACAGCAGAATTCACAATCCTAACAGTTACTGAGTGAGTGACAGCTAGGAATCTGAAGATGGCTGCTGAGGGTGTAGTGGGCAGGCTATCTAGGGAAATGTAGAGGGAGTGAGTGAGAAAGGGAGGGGGGTGAGTCAGCTCTGAGTTCAGCCCAAGGAATCATGGGAGTTGTAGTAAAGGCACACAACAGGAAGATGAAGATGTAAACAAATGCACAGCATGCCAGGAGCTACCAGAGAACCCAGAAATCACTCAAAACACTGCTAAATGTATTTGGGGTCACTTATTAACCCATTAATAGCTCTAGCAAACATTTAAAAAAAAAATAATTTTGTACCTGGAAAACCCCTTTAATAATGGACACTGTGAACCTGATAACTTTGCATTACTCTCCAGCTTGTGTGCATCACATGTGAGTGCATCCTTAGTGACTAAAACACCAGTTAATTTAAATGGTTTGTGCCATTATGCATACTTTTCCCCTCTACACAGGACCTAGTGATCGGGCCCCCAGCGATCAGAAAGTCCCTCGAAAGTCACCTTGTGAATGAAGCACCAGTACGCTTGTGTGACCAATGATCCATTCACTTCTATGGGGCTGCAGGCACTGCCGGCAGCCCCATAGCAGTGAATGGAGCGCCAGCCACAAATGCACATTGGTGCTCCATTCACAAGGAGGCTTTAGGGGGACTTTTGGTCCCACGTCCACCTAATTGCTGAGGAACCCAGTGGTTGAGCCCCCAACACTTATTCCCTGTCCTTTGGATAGGCAATAAGTGCTCATAACAGCACAAACCTTTTAGGCTTTAACATCAAAACCGCAGGGCCCGTAATGATATACAGCTGTAACGACCAGGTATTTCATTTGCCAAGAGGTCAAAACACCGGTCGACTGGATACTGGATACAGCCATAGCCACATCCTGTACATCATTCAGCATCACCCTTTGGCTTTTCCAGGGGTCACAATTACAGACTAACATGATGGTATTCAAACACTGCATCTATATCTATATTCAGACTTTGCATCTATAGGTCAAAGTACATCAAATCTATACTAATATAAGTATACTGTACTAGTATAAAAGTGTGACAAATATAAATGCATTAATGCAGCATCCCAGAGGCTGCTACTTTAACTTGTTTGTCTTTTGTGCCTCTGGGTTGTGTTGGTACATCCCATTCTATGTTCAGTGTCACTGTTATGCAGCTTTTCCCTTATTTCCCCCCTGCAGTGTTCAAAACCTTGCCTTGGTTCAGCCCTGGCCTATCACAGGCCACTGGGCGGGGTTGTAGGGAGACCTAGTCTCCACGGCGACGGTTGAGCTCTCAGTCTAGTGAGTGCAGTTGGTGAGAGAGGGTGCAGAGTTTCCCTGCATCCTGTAGCTGGACTAGGGCTCAACGGTCGCCTTCATTGCCTCTAGGAGGAATATCATCAGCCCCAGGCTCATCCAAAGACAGCCCTGAGCAAAGGAGAATAGCTATCTAAGCTTTTGGACATTTTTGGTGCCATGCCAAGAGGAGCAGGAGAGGACTCTGACAGGAGGACCACGTGCGGGCCTAGTATACAGGTAACCAGTTCCCTGTCAGGACTCCCTGTGACACCATCCCCTGTATACCTAGCTGGGAGAGGCATGAGAGGAGGAGTAGTGGTGGACTATATTGCAGAACCTTTAACATCCCTGGGCACCCTCCTAGAACCAAGGCTGGGGGATTGGACTCTGACATACTACTACCCCCATTTGGAAGCTGCCGTTACCTCTGTTCCAGTTGCAAAATAAAAACTGTTCTTGTTCACTTCACTCCTGATTTCTGAGTCGTGCCTGCATTACCATCAGGGCCCCTTCGACCAACACCACCCTACACCCAGGATCCCCACAGGTCACCAGTACAGAGTCAGTGCGGTTCGCGGTATTGTTTACATATCGTGATCCGCATTGCTCACTCGCTGTACAAACTGTAGCAGCGAGGGTAGGTACTGAAGCGCTGCCGCATACATTTCATGCCGTATTTTGTACGGTGAGTGAGCACGGTTTGGGATATATAAACAATACCAAGAACCGCGATGTCTCAGTACCCGTGACATGCGGGGGACCCGGGTGTTAGATCCCCATAGATCTAATATTAATAGCCTATCCTAAGAATAGGCAATTAATGTTAGAAACCAGATAACCCCTTTAATTGATTATTACAATGGACCCACACTGACGAGCAAAGGGGTAACAATGTTTTGAACTTATGACTTTCAGGCTTGGGTGTTATAACATTATTATCATTGAGATACTCCAGAATAGCATCTCTTAGAAACCTTCAAATATCTTACCCACCATAGAGGTCAAACTTACTGGCCTTTATTTTCCAGGCTCACTTTTAGACCCCTTTTTGAATATTGGCACCACTTTTGCTATTCACAAATCATGTGGAACAGACCTAATCGTTACTGAATCCTTAAATATTAGATATAAGTGTTACGAACCAAATGCATGTACAAGACAGATAATTAGTCCCAGAGAACCAGACACCCCTGCACACTATGGTAAACAGCACTGAGCGACCAGTGCCCTCCGAACAGAGCAGAAACCATCCTCCAGAGGTTTTCAACAGATCTCCTTGTGGTGGAGATGGACTTGACTGCTTCCTTTGGCCAGAATCACAGCTGCCCGAGGGCACGAGACGCACAGCGTACAACAAGTCACAGCAGGCAGCAGAATCAATGGAGGATGCAGAAGCAAGGGGTATCGAGGAGGTGTCAGAGATTCATTGTAGCGTAGTTGTATGGTCCAAGTCGGCAACAGGAGGTAGCGCAGTACAAAGGGATGAGATGAGAGAGTAGTCAGCAGGCTGGATCAGTATCAGGAGGCCACGGAGTACAAAAACGGAGGTCAAGGTGGAGTGGTCTAGGAGGCAAGTGGTGATCACAACAGGAGGGAACGAAGGTACAGAATCGGCAGGCAGAATACGCAGTCAGGAAACAGGAGCAGGAGGTCAAAACAGCAAACGATACCAGGCACGTGGAGAAGAGCTAACAGCCAGAAAACTGAATAGTCAGAGGAGCAGGAGTGGCAGAAGTAACAATAAATAGGTTCGAAAGTGGAGGAAAGTTAACACCTTGAGAAACGAGCGTACTGCCGACACATGTAAAGGCATGAGCGGCACGCTACAGTGCAACTGCCGAGGTGCCGGCTCCTGTCCTAACAATATGGGTCTGTCCATCACCGTGCATAATTCCCTCAGAACTTGGAGGTATATGCCATCTGGACCTAGCGATTTCTCTATTTTAGTATTTTGAAGGCAGCGCCACACTTCCTCCTGGGTTAAACAGGTGACATTTAACCTCTTCCGTGCCAGTCAGTATCTATATGTCCTCCCAGGGTGGCACTTTTCTAGCCGAGGATGTATGTAATACATCGTTATTACTAATGCCAATATCTAAGGATTGGTTAGGGCTATGAAGATGATTTTGGATTCATTTTAAAGAGCAAAATGATACCAAGATCTTCATGATAGTCCTTACAGATCCTGAGCGCTTCACTGTAGAAAACACTATTTGGCATTGAGATCCCATTGCAGATCTCAATTCCTGACAGTGGTTTTAACAGCGATTCGCTCCGAATCTGTAAGGGCTATCATGAAGAGCTGTTAAAAATGCTGTCGGGGGGGGGCGTGGCTTGGCATGGGCACGAACGGCAGCAGACACTGAGAGCTCCGACCGGTGCCCCGCTGAAATAGGTCCATAAGCACCGCAAAATGGGCAAACCAAGAGGCAAAAAGACCCCAGGGGAGCCCCTTACCTCCCAGTCACAGGAGGGGGGCATCTCCAATTATTTTCTCCCGCTGCAGGGGCAAGAGGGATCCTCCGATGCCGAGGCCTGTAGGGGAGCACCGACGCCATCTTTCCAGCAGCGTGCGCGATCCGACGGGCCAGAGAGCAGCGCTGCACATCCACTACAGACAGCCCGATGGCTCCCTTCCCCTCCGCTGGCGGAGGGAGCAGCCTCACCGATAAGGGAGACGTCCTCCTCACATCCTCCCACCAGCGCTGACAGTGACCCAGCGCTCAGCGCTTCCAAGGTAGCTCCAGACCCGAGAGCAGCGGCGGTGCGGGCACCGCTGATCTCCCCCACCCAAACAAACAACGCGGTAATTAGAGGGGCAGCATGGGGAGCAGCCTCACCTTCACCCTCTAACAGGCCTCATCGCCGCAGACCAGACCCACAGACCCCGACCACCATACCCCCCCCCCCCCCCCCCAGAGAAGGGGGCCCCCCCCCCCCCCCCCCCCAAAAAAAGTGAGTAGCCGTCAGGCATCTATCTCTACCCACGTTTCGGCAGAGTCTGTAGTATCTCACCTCCCCCCTCCGGAGGAAGCGGCCATTACGCTGCAGGGACATCCAGAACTGCAGGCGTTACTCGCTTTAAGCAGAAGGGACATGGATAATCTAACCACAGATCTGAAACGTGCGTGGCGTCATGACCTGCAAATAGTTAAAACAGATATCACAGACCTACAAATCCGAGTTGACAATTTGGAGCAGTTTCAAGCGTCAGTGACGTCTTCCCTTCAGTCGCTTCAACAGATGTCATCTGCCCATACCACTCATTATCGCAGCCTTACTTCCCATGTAGATGACATGGAGAACCGTAATCGCCGCAATAATATAAGCATCCGCGGCCTACCAGAAACCACCCAGACTGCCGACCTAGTACCGGCACTCACAAGCATATTCAATACCATCTTGGGAAGCCCCCTGAGACGCATATAGAAATGGATAGAGCACATCGGGCCCTCCGACCTCGCAGCTCAGACCCAGTGAGACCGAGGGATGTCATATGTAGGATCCACTACTTCACCGTAAAGGAGGATATAATGTCCAAAGCTAGAAATCTCAAGAGTATCGACTTTAGGGGTGCCCCTCTATCCATCTTTCCGGATCTCTCCAGACACACTCTACGTCAAAGGGCAGCACTGAAACCGCTACTTGCTGTACTCCAAGAACGAGGGATTCCCTATCGGTGGCGGTTTCCTTTCGCTCTCCAGGTCCGCAAGCTGATCGTCTTAACATCCCCAGGATTTTCTCCGCGCACTTGATCTTCCAATGATCCGCCTCCCGATCTGGGAACAGATGCTCAGTGACTCAGATCGCCCAGCTCCTCCTACGATGGTCCGAACCGCTACTAGAGATCGAGCAATGACTCCTCCAGGGCCCCAAAGACCAAGGCGTAGACGTCGTCTGGCAACAGAACGTGACCATCCGGCTTGATCTAACTCTTCCCAGGTGAACCGTTCTCGCTGGACTTTATAGTTCGGGGTTATACCATTGTCGAATTTTTAAATGTTCTATTGCCTATTTTTGTTGAATTTGCACTCCTGCATTAGAGACCTATTCACTATGTTGCCTCTTCACGTATAATTTACCATAGGGGGCCACATAGTCTCTGGTTATCTGTCAGTTCTTGACCTCTTTACCTCTTCTTCTTGTCTTGCTGCCTTGGGCTCGGCCTTCTTCGTTCCCACATAGCTAAGATTCTGCAGTGCGGAACCAAACGGAGACGCGTGCTCCTACCCCATAATCCCACTGAGGGTGTCCTGTCTGCCCTCTTCAACCTTAACTTCCCTCCTCCCTCCTGCTCTGGGTACCACTGACCCAACTCTAACCGCTACTGATCTCGTCCCCTTCTTTTCCGCCCTCACTATCCCTCCCCTCCCCTTCCACTTCCTATGGTGGACATTATAATATCCTCATTCAATGTTAAGGGATTGAATGTACCTGAGAAGTGCTGTCAAGTTCTTTATGATGCCCACAACCGTAGGGTCCAGATTCTCTGCCTACAAAAAAAAACATTTTCTTGCTGACCATGTGCCCACTATTAAAAACCGCTACTATCCGCTACTAACACACAGGGTAAAACTAAGGGAGTTGCCATCTTTTTCCACAAAAACCTCCCTGTAAAGATTATAGACTCCATGACAGACCAGGGCGCTAGATACATTTATCTCATATGTGAAATATATGGATCAGTGTACACAGTAGCCAACATATATGCACCGAACACCGATCAGATCCCTTTCCTTGTCTCAGCCCTGAATGCCCTCCAATCTTTTGCCAAGGGCCATCTCATACTATGGGGAGACTTCAATCTCCCTTTGAACCCTTTAATAGATACCTCTGAAGGTAGGTCCCATATTCCCTACAGTGCTTTAAACAAGCTCAGGAAGCTTTTACACTCCATGTTGTTGTGCGATGCCTGGCGGATCCTTCATCCGACCGATAAAGACTTCTCCTACTACTCCCATGCTCATAACACATATAGTAGGATTGACTCTATTCTTACATCCCACGCTATTTTGCCTCAAGTGACCGCAGCCGGGATTGGTACAGCATTCCTCTCTGACCACTCTCCAATCACATGCACTATTCGTATGTCGCCTCCGGGACCTCGCCCACACTCTTGGAGACTGAATCAGTCGCTCTTGCTTGATGCTGCATGTATGGCCGATCTCAAACTTACTGTTTCCAACTTTGTGACAGACCATGCCCATGACTCCACCTCTCCACCGATTCAATGGGAAGCCTTAAAATGTGTGCTTCGCGGAGTGCTGATGAAACATGGGGCTAGAATTAAGAAGGAATCGGGGCTTAAGTTCCAGTCATTCCAGTCACTCCTTCGAGACTTAGCTGCCCTTGAGGCACAACATAAATTATCCCTACAACAGTCTACCCTGGTTGCGCTGACGGCTACGCGTCAGGAGATCAGGTCCTTGTTGGAGCACAGGCAACAGCGACTTCGCCAATTAGGCAAACGATCGTTCTATGAGTGGGGTAACTAGGCGGGTCGTCTACTGGCACGCGCCGTAAGAGAGCGTCAGGCCACTTCGTACGTAACGGCCATTAAGAACCCATCGGGAGCCACAACCCACTTAACAACAGACATTGCTGAAGCGTTCCGAGGATATTATGAATCCCTTTATAACTTTCCTCAGCCGCACACCACCAATCGGACGCCTGACACTTCCTCAATATATTGCACAGACAGCTCTCCCTTCTCTTAAACCCGAAGAGTCTGACCTACTTGAATCACCTTTTTCTGCCCAGGAACTTGAGCTGGGGATCTCGGACTTGCCCGCGGGTAAAAGCCCGGGACTGGACGGGTTCACAGCTCGGTTCTACAAGATTTTACAGCCTGATCTTGCACCCCTTCTATTGAAATCCTTTAACTCTATCTCTCCTGACACTCAATTCCCCCCCCCCCCCCTTTTTACATGCACATATTACGGTTATACCCAAGGAGGATAAGGACCACCTGCTCTGCCCTATAGACCGATATCCTTGATCAATACTGACGCCAAACTCTACGCCAAACTGATAGCTAATAGACTGAGTCAGTATATGGAAAAGCTAGTTCATTACGATAAAGTTGGCTTTATCCCACATAGAGAGGCACGGGACAACACGTTGAAGGCCTTCTCGGCGATCCATCATGCAAAGAGTTCACGAATCCCTATGATGCTTCTCTCTTTGGACGCGGAGAAGGCCTTTGACAGGGTTGATTGGGGCTTCTTAGAAGCCACTCTCTCGCAGATAGGATTGGGACCCAGGATGCTTACCCGCATATGCTCCCTTTATAACTCCCCGCAGGCACAGGTACGAGTTAATGGCACACTCTCTTCACCTCTTACTATACACAATGGCACCCGCCAAGGTTGTCCTCTTTCACCTATGCTCTATGCCTTGGTGATGGAACATCTACTCGTAGCAATTAGGGATAATCCAGACATCCAGGGCCTCAGAATCTGAAATTTACAACTTAAGATCTCAGCATTCGCAGATGATGTCCTACTCTTCATCACTCAGCCGCTCACAACTATCCCATCTCTCCTCCGAGAAATCAACTCCTACAGCTACTATAGTAACTACAAACTCAACCTGTCCAAATGTACTGCCCTTAATGTCTCCCTGCCAGAGTCACAGCTTCGGGGTCTCCGCTCCTCCTTTTCCTTTACATGGTCCCAGAAAGCAATTAAATACTTGGGGGTTCAGCTCCCTAGCAATCTAACCGATTCCTATATGCTTAATTTCCTTCCGATCCTGCGTACCTTGCAGACAGATATGAAACGATGGGACACCAATGGCCTCTCTTGGCTGGGACGCATTAATTTGCTAAAAATGAATGTCCTCCCCAGACTACTCTATCTATTTCAGACTGTCCCTATAATGTTACCCAAACACTTCTTTACAACTATCCAGAAAACATTTACTAAATTCATATGGGCATCCAAGCCACCGAGAATTGCAAGAAGTATCTTGACCAAACCCAAAGAGTGTGGCGGATTGGCAGTACCGGATTGCTCTAACTACTTCCTGGCTGCGGTCGCTTCGTGCATTTTGGATTGGCATCACTCGGAGCACTCTAAACTCTGGGTCGCCTAAGAGGGTTCCTTGAGTTCACTTCCACTTACTGCCCTCCCGTGGCTAGCTAAGCGTTACTGGACAGATAGCTCCACCCATACACTTCCATACGTCGTGCATCAGGTCCTTGGATCGTGCCGGCGCTATGGTGCTGTGCGTAGACTATTTCTAAACGATGGACCTATGACACTTATCTCGGGCAACCCGGATTTTCCTGCGGCGCTCCACTCCTCCTTTTTATCCCATGCTAGGGGCCAACAGATCCTCCGATTCCACCATGTTACAAGCACGACATCTCTCCTCCACCGCCAAGAGCTGACCCATCCTGGGTCAGACCCTGACTCGGCCATATCCCATTGGCAATACGCCCAGCTAACTCACCTATACACCACTCTTAAGATAAAGCACAATTTGCACAGAAAGTTACTGTCCTTTGAACGCATATGCCTCTCTCCCCATACCCCAGCTCACACAATCTCGCTTATCTATGGTATGCTGTGGGAGACTGCTACTGACTCCCTACCTGCTTACACGGGTGGGTGGGAGAGGGAGCTGGGGGTCTCGTTCGCGCCAGATGTGTGGTCATCGGCATTCCAGGCGTGCCACAAATTCTCTATTTCCTGCAAGGCACAGGAGACTAAGTATAAGATACTCTCCCGATGGTACAGAGTCCCATCTGTTCTCCATGAGATGTATCCCTCTACCTCAGATCGATGTTGGAGATGTAACTCTGGCCGGGGTACGATGAAGCACGTCTGGTGGGAATGTACACTCTTACGCCCCTACTGGTCAGAAGTTCGGTGTATAATTAAGATGGTTACGGGCATTTCATTAGGTGATGACCCGGCTCCCCTTCTTCTCTCCATCTTCCCGAGTAAATATGAGAAACACATCCGCAAATTGATAGGCTTCATGCTGGTGGCCGCAAGGT
Organism: Leptodactylus fallax; assembly: GCA_947044405.1. Classification (NCBI taxonomy): domain Eukaryota; kingdom Metazoa; phylum Chordata; class Amphibia; order Anura; family Leptodactylidae; genus Leptodactylus; species Leptodactylus fallax. The sequence continues at coordinate 2,023,939 of CAMRHE010000294.1, read as the reverse complement.
CTGTGATTCCTAGACTATGGAAATCTCAGACGCCCCCCTCCCTAGTGTCCTGGCTCAAAGAGATTTTGCTCATCCATATTATGGAAAATATGATGGTGGAGCTGCGACAGGATGACAGGACACATCACCAAACTTGGCTCCTTTGGAATCTTTTCTACCAATCCAAGGAATTCCAATCTGCCTTCCCCTCTATATCCCCCCAACAAGGACCTCCCCCCCCGACTTCTTCTAATCTTTTGTCATAATAATGTAACTGTGTTTTGACTTTACCCTACATTTTACTGCATTCTGTGTTCGGCCCTGCTGCGACAGAGCCTATGTTGTTCTCCATATCCTATTAACCTCTCCTCATCTCCTATCCCCTTGCCTCCCTCCCCCCCATCCATGTACTTCCCTGATTATTTTATTGTTTAAATTGCTTTATCTCTGTCAACATGAAAAGTCAATTCTTTGTTCGGCACTGCTGCGACAGAGCTCATGTTATCTCCTCTGATTTGCTCCATTTGTCATTTCTCAACCCCTATCCCCTATCCCCTCCCCCTACCTCCTTCCCCACCCATGCGTTTCCAGCCCCAAAATGTTGTTTGAAATGTTTTTCTGTTTAAATGTAAAAATTTCAATAAAATCCTTAATTTAAAAAAAAAAGCGCTCTCGGGAATTGAGATCTGCAATGAGATCTCAATCCCGAGTAGTGAAAATCATCTTCATAGCCCTAACCAATCCTGAGATATAGGGCTCTAAAGTGTCCTCCTCTCCTGCCTCAGGTAGCATCTTAAGAGTTACGGTAGGAGGAAGGAGGGGGGAGGAGTGGAACTGCAGATTACACAGAGATGATAAATTATCATCATCATCTGTGCATAACCTGTGGGGGAAGGGGGTAGCATGGACTTCTGTCCATGTTATCCCCTCTCCTATCAATCAGAGAGCATACTATACTTTTGCTCTCTGATTGTCACATAGAGGGATAATGTAATACCCCTCTGAGCCTTATTAGAGGGGTATTCTTATATAATACCCCTCTGAACATAACCAGGAAGTTTATTGGCGCTGTGACACAGACATTTACCATTGTCCAGGTCGCAGCGCCAAAAGAGTTGCACCAAACACTTACACAACACATACACAAAGTCATCAATAAAGTTTACATTTCACCCTGTCCATATCTGATCTTTATAGAGTAAAATATGCCTCTAGCGATATCCGTTACACACTAAAATAATAGTAATAACGATTATCACTAGAGATAAACCTATAAACTACTACAATTTTTATAGGGGGATAGAAAATTATATTTTTATGTAAACTCCTATTTCATTTGCATGCACAAAATTGGTAGGCACATTTCTGCGATGTTGGCGTTTCTTTAAAACCTGCACCTGTAAATATATATATGTGTGGTATGTTTGAATTACTCACATCTTGCAGTTTTTTGGAAAGTACATTTTATTTGCAGAAAGGGATTGCTTGATCTCGCACTTCAGTGGCAAATTTGAATTTTTGTGCTATTTTTGATTGTAATCTCTGTTTGCTGCAAAGCTGCAAGAAGGTGGTTGTACAGTTGTGCTAAAATATTTACATACCCCGGCAGAGTTTTTGGTTTTTTGGTCATATGAATGATAACACAAAAACTTTTTCTCCACTCATGGTTAGTGGTTGGTTGAAGCCATTTATTGTCAAAATTCTGTGTTTTTTTTTTTTTAAATCATAATGACAACCAAAAACATCAAAATGACCCTGTTCAAAAGTTCACATACCCTGGTGATTTTGGCCTGATAACATGCCCAGAAGTTGACACAAAGATAGTTTGAATGCTACTAAAGGTAACATCCTCACCAGTGACCTGTTTGCTTGTAATCAGTGTGTGCATAAAAGCTGAGTGAGTTTCTGGGATCCAGACAGACTGTTGCATCTTTCCTCCAGCCACTGACGTTTCTGGATTGTGAGTCATGGGGAAAGCAAAAGAATTGTCCACGAATCTACGAGAAAAGGTAGTTGAACTGAATAAAACAGGAAACGGATGCAAAAAGATATCCAAGGAATTGATAATGCCAGTCAGCAGTGTTCAAACTGTGATTAACAAATGGAAACTCAGGGGCTCTGTAAAAACCAAACCACGGTCAGGTAGACCAACCACAATTTCGGCCACAACTGCCCGGAAAATTGTTCGGGATGCAAAGAAAAACCCACACATAACATCAGCTGAAATACAGGACTCTCTGAAAACTATCGGTGTGGCTGTTTCAAGATGCACAATAAGGAGGCACTAGAAGAAAAATGGGCTGCATGGTCGAGTTGCCAGAAGAAAGCCATTACTGCGCAAATGCCACAAAGAATGTCGCCTTCAATACACCAAACAGCACAGAGACAAGCCTCAAAACTTCTGGAACAAGATAATTTGGAGTGATGAGACAAAAATCGAACTTTTTGGCCACAACCATAAACATTACATTTGGAGAGGTGTCAACAAGGCCTATGATGAAAGGAACACCATTCCTACTGTAAAGCACAGAGGTGGATTACTGATGATGTGGGGATGTGTGAGCTTCAAAGGCCCAGGAAAGTTGGTCAAAGTTGAAGGAAAGATGAATGCAGCATGTTATCAGCAAATACTGGAGGCTTATTTGCTCTCATCAGCCAGGAAGCTGTGCATAGGACGTACTTGGATATTCCAACATAACAACGATCCAAAACACAAGGCCAAGTCGACCTGTCATTGGCTACAGCAGAAGAAAGTGAAGATTCTGGAGTGGCCATCTGTCTCCTGACCTCAATATCATTGAGCCACCCTGGGGAGATCTCAAGCGTGCAGTACATGCAAGACAGCCCAGGAATTTACAGGAACTGGATACTTTTTGCCAAGAAGAATGGGCAGTTTTACCATCTGAGAAAATAAAGAGCCTCATCCACAACTATCACAAAAGACTTCAAGCAGTCATTGATTTTAGAGGGGGAAATACACGGTATTAAGAACTGGTGTATGTGAACTTTTGAACAGGGTCATTTTGATGTTTTGCTTGTCATTATGATTTAAAAAGAGAAAACACAGAAGTTTGACAATAAATGGCTTCAACCAACCACTAACCATGAGTGGAGAAAAAGTTTTTGTGTTATCATTCATATTCTCTGAAAAAAGGCCAAAAAACCAAAAAATCTGCTGGGGTATGTAAACTTTTTAGCACAACAACTGTATATATGAAATGTTAAACTGTGTTTTTATATACTGTATGCTGTGCAATCTCAAAAAAGTTAGATTTTGGTATCACAATCACAGATTGCAGTATAGATTTTTAACATATTAGTAAATAACAGCAAAATATTGCTTGCCTTCTGTATCAGTATATAAATTGTGTACTCCTTGATCTTTTATTTTAAATGTATTTTGTGTTTGAATGTAAGAGTGAATATGAGTTTTAGGTGCAAATATGTGTTTTAGTGCATTTTTTCAAAAAAATATTTGTGTTTATGACAAAGTTACATGAAGGTGGACATGGCTATTGATAACCCATTGAGACACATATAATCTTTAGGTTGTCTACTTTCCAAAAATTTATAGGGTTTAGTGGTACACTTGCTTTCCACAGTGTGTAATCCCTATATTTTATAGCAGGGGTTGGCAACCCCCCGCACGCGTGCCAAGAGTGGCACGCGAGGCTTATTTCCCTGGCACGGCAGCGGTGTGTTCACATATGTCACATCTGTTTCCCCTCCGGCGTGGTGCACACAAGCTGGAGGGAAACTGATACCAGGACGGATGATCGGATGGATGATGGTGAAGATGGATGCGGCATCACTGGCGTCTGCACAGTCTATGTACAGTAGTAAAGCCGGTAACTGCCGGCTTCACTACTGTACCTGAGCGAATTGCTCAGGATTGGTTAAAGCGATAAAGAAACACTTGGATTCATTTTAAAGATGAGAATCTCCTCTTTAAAATGGTACCAAGATCACCATGATCGTCCTTAAACATCCTGAGCGATTGGCTAGTGAAAACTATGTTCGGCATTGAAATCGCAATGCAGATCTCAATTCCCGTCATCGTTTTAACAGTGAATTGCTCTGAATATGTAAGGTCAATCATGGAGATCTTGGTATTGTTTTAAAAATGAGATTCTCATCTTTAAAATGAATCCAGTTGCATCTTTGTGGCCCTAATAGATCCTTAGAAATGGGGCTCTAAAAGTGTCCCCCCCCCCTCCTGTGTCTGGCAGCATCTTAGAGCTAAGGAAGGAGGGGGAGGAGGAGCTGAAGAGACAATGATAACTCCTCATTGTCTGTGCATAAGCTGCAGATGACCCCAGGGGGGTAGCAGAGACTTCCATCCTTATCCCCTCTCCTATCAATCAGAGAGCATACTGTACTTTTGCACATAGAGGGATAATGTAATACCCCTCTGAGCCTAATCACATAACCAGGAAGTTTATTGGCGCTGTGACCCAGGCATTTACCATCGTCCAGGTCGCAGCGCCAGAAATGTCGCACCAAACACTTACACAACACATGCACAAAGTCACCAATAAAGTTTATATTTTTTCACTGTCTCTGTCCTGTCCATACCTGATCTTTATAGAGTAAAATACGCCGCCCGCCTCTCTAGTGATATCTGTTACACGCTAAAATAATAGTAATAGCAATTATCACTAGTATTATCACCATAATACCGTGTGCAGGGGCCGCTATGTGACATAATACCGTGTGCAGGGGTCGTCAGACTTACAATTATTGACCGGCACTCCGAGTACCTAAACTTTGATTTTTTTAATCGAAATCAGCACGCCGAACAAAAAAGGTTGCCTACCCCTGTTTTATAGGATGATACTTTTTTAACATTTCCAGCTTCAAAGCAGATTTTTGTTCCTTCCAGTTCTAGTGATTTTCTGAAGACATGTGCATGCAGGTGTAGGCCTTAGTGATATGAATTAACTCTGCACATGTTGAACTCTTATTTTTAGAAGGTTTGGTGCATATAACTTTTTGTGTGGTTGCCACTTTTAGTAACTAATATACATTTATTTGCATTTTTTTTTTATAAAACATTCACTTTAAATCAAAATTGCATGAAGGTGCCTATTCGCATACAGTACCATGTGGCATTCTGACAATCCTGCAGGTGTCTACTTTAAGAAAATATATAGGTATGGGGGTGGGTAGCATGATTTTTTAATGTTGAAATTTAGGTTTTATTTGTCCATCTCAAAATTGAGAAACTTGCTCTGGCTACCAGAGGTGCAAAATTTCCAGAGACCCCTGGCAGTGAAAGGGTTAATGCAGAATTTAAATTACCCATAATCATGTCATTGAGTATTGGATTTCCTTGTGTAAATACAGTAGAGAAGAAGGCATTTAATAGATCTGCCCTGAGGCATAGCTTAGCGGGAGGGGGGGGGGGCAGAGGGGGCGGCTGCCCTGGGCCCACTGACTCTTTGGGGCCCACCCTGGGGCCGCCATTAATACAGACACCGATCTAGTTAAAACGTATCCTGCAACTTAACAGTATTGTAAACCACAAGACAATACAGGCGGATGTCTGCTTCTCTGCAAGGGCGGCGCGATGACATCACAACATCGCGCCGCCTGCGCTCAGACACAGACGTCCTGTGCGTGGACAGGGAGGAAGCAGCGGCTCCATTCATCAGGATCGCAGGTAGATGAGTATGACTTTTGTTTTTGTTTTTTAGCGCAGTTGTGGGTATATTAGTGTAAGGGGTGGTTAGGAGGAGGAAATATAACTATAAAGGGAGGATTCATTGGAGGCATTATGACGGTGGGGGGGTCATTTATATAAAGGTTATTAGGGGGTATTATGAATACAAGAGGGGAGGTTATTTACATAAGGGGTCATTAGAGGGTATCATTTATATTGGGAGGCATTATGAACATAAGGGGGTGGTCATTGATATAAGGAGCCATTAGAGGTGCAGTATTTATGTCAGGGGGAATGAGGGGCATAATATGAGGGACAATTAATTTAATTCAAGTGGTACTTGGGCTTTATTAAGACTAAGGCCCCACGTAGCGGGCTGCAGCAAAAAAAGCACTGCAGGAAAAACCGCGGTAGTAACATTGTGGTTTTTCTTACAGGGCTTTTCGCAGAAGGTTTGCAGAGGTTTCCTTGTGGACTCTCTGTTTTCAATACACCTATATGGAAACTGACAGTGTTTCCATAGGTATAATTGACATGCTGCAATTTCCAAAACTGCAACGGTTTTGGAAATCTCAGTGCATCTGCTGCGCATATTTTTCCGCAATGTGTGGATGGAATTTGCTAGATGTAAAATGCTGAGTTCTTTTCTGTGGGTTTTCGCCACATGCGGCCCCCATCCCATCCCCACTTTGCAGTAAAATATGTGCAGCGGATACGCTGTGATTTCCAAAACAGTCGCAGTTTTGAAAATCGCAGCATGTCAATTATACCTACGGAAACGCTGGCGGTTTCCCTATAGGTATAATTGAAGCAGAAAGTCCGCAGAGGAAACCTCTGCGAACTTTCTGTGCAAAGTGCTGCAGGAAAAAACGCGATGCGTCTCCACCGCGGTTTTTCCCGCAGCTCTTTTCTCTGCAGGATGCCATGTGGGGCCTTAGCCTTAAGGTGTTTTCCAGCTCATTTTTATTGATGGTCTATCCTCAGAATAAAACATCAATAAGAGATAAGTGATTCCCCACTGATCAGCTGTATGAAGGGGCCATGGCGCTTATTTATATCACATGTTGTCTGTTTATAGTGACCGTGTTATTTCATTCCATGAAAAGAATGCTATGAAAAGAATTATACTGTGTAAACAGAGAAGCGGTCACGGCACTTACACAGGTACCACGGTTCATTCAAACAGCTGATCCTGTGGGTGCCGGGTATTGGAATCCCAATAATTTTTTTTCCCTTTTATTTTTTTTTTTCCTTTTTAATTAGGAAACACCTGGGGCATTATTAATAGGGGGCACTATTTAAAGGGGTGCACAGGGAAGTTATTAATTTAAAGATGCACTTGGGGGTATTATTCATTATGTGGGGTTATAGCATATATTTTATGATTGGAGAAGCAGCAGGATGGGGACTTTATGTAGGTGAGGACAATGTGGGTCAGGTGCCTGGAAAAGTGAGGAACTAAGGATGTCTCTGTTGCAAATTTTACAGAGACTGGAAGAAATGGTCATGGCCGTCCAGATGAAAGAGATGGGAAATGTGAAGGATTGGTCAGAGATGTCACCTGTAAGTCACTAAATGCTACTGCCCTGTATTCACCTAAATCGTCTGCAGAGCCCTGTGTAGAGCCGCTATATACCATTATACAGTCACCGTATACTGATAGTATCGGTACACGAACATGTCCAAGTTGGGGGCCCACTTGGACATGTTCGAACCCCCTGTGCTGAACCTCTAGCTACGCCTCTGGATCTGTCTTTTCCTCATCCTCCTCCACCATTACACCCAGATGATTTTATAACCCTTATGTGACACAGACATTTTTCATTTTTGTGTTTTTGTTTTTTAGTCCCTACATTCCATTTCATTTTGGACTTGGGGATGCCTAATGTGTTTATGTTTACTTTTATTTATTTATATTTATATGTGATCTAGGAAAAGGGGGGTGATTTAAATTTTTAGGTTCTTTTTAAATTTCTTTTATATTTTTAAAAACTTTTTTTTTTCGTTCAAGCCTAGGGGGCTTGAATATGTGATCCTTAGATCTCCTGTGCCATAGACTGCAATACTACTGTAACATGATGTATGGCAGATTTGCTATGTAACTATTGAAGCCTGCTGCAGCTAGGCTGCAGGGTTAAAAGGGGGCCCAAATGATCAGTTTTTATTTTCTTATTATTTATGTAATTGAAGAATAATTTTGGATTATTTTTACTTTCCTTAATTATTCTCTCAGCCTCAATCTTTGCCTCCTTTATTTGTCTTTTACACAATGTATTTTTCTCTTTATAGTTTTTTAATGCTATGTCACTACTTTCTAGTTTTAGTACTTTAAATGCTTCCTTTTTATCCCTCAGTTGCACTTCTTACCATTTTAGTTAGCTATATTGGTTTTCTATGATTTCAAACCCACTTCTTCGCTTAAGGTATATGGTTTTCAATGGCCCTATTTACAATACTTTTGAAAATGTCCCATTTTGTTTGTATTCCCTTCACTTTGAGGACATTGTCCCAGTTTATGCTAATAAGCTCCTCTCTCAGCTGGTGAAAATTGGCTTTCCTGAAGTTTAGTGTTTTTGTACCCCCTCTACTGAACACATTTTTAAATGTTGTGGTCACTATTACCTAGATGTCCCCCAGCCTGTACTTTTGACAATGTGTTAGGAGCATTTGTTAAAATTAGGTCTAAAAGTGCCTAGCCTCTTGTTGGGTCCTGCACTAGCTATGATAGTTCATTGTCCTTTGTTTTTTTTTAATTAAAGTTTTTATTAAAGTTTTGCACAAAAGGAAAAACAACATAAAACATCTGAATATGGAGAAAGGGGGAAGGGAAGGGAAAGGAAAGGGAGAGGTGAGTGGAGGGACATCGGGGGTACAGACACTGGGAGAAAGTCTGATGCAGCAGAGTAAAACATTATATTGAAAAATAAAACATTCAAAAAAAGAGGCTTGAACAGTAAAAGGTTTGTAACCTGACTAGAAAAAAGGGGAAAAAAGAAGAAATGAGGCCCAGCCACCCACCCTAGAATCCGGGGGGTGGAGGGGGGGGGTGGCTGCTGGATAACAGGTACAGGAAAGAGTCAGCAGGAGTAAGAAGCAGAGGGTATAGGGAGAGTATGAGAGGCAGGAAAAGGAAAAATTGCTCAGGGTATCATGAGGTAGGGGGGACAAAAGCGGCCTGAAAGTCATCAGAGTAGTAGAAAGAGTCCCAGAGGAGCCACGTCTGTTGGTGGGCTCTATTGTCATGTTTCAGCTCAGCGAGCATGTTCTCCATACTGTGAATGCAGAGTAATTCCTGCAACCAGGTTGCCAGAGAAGGAGGGGACGATGATTTCCACAATCTGGGAATAACCTTACAAGCTGCAACTAACATAAATCCAAGTAACCTATGAGTGTGTCTTTTAAATTTCCTGGGAAATATGGAAAGGAGAAGATGGGCTGGGTCATCTTCCAGAGCGATACCGCTCATCATGCGAATTATGCGTCGCACCTCCAAGCAGAACGGGCGCAAGAAAGAACACTCCCACCAGATCTCCGCCATCGTTCCCCGATCAGAATTGCATCTCCAACATTGATCCGAAGTGGAGGGACAGATGTCGTGGAGGACAGAGAGTACTCTGTACCAGCATGAGAGGATCTTGTAGTTAGTTTCTTGCTCCTTACAAGATATAGAAAACTTGTGGCATGCCCAAAAGGCAGAGGACCGCGCATCTGGTGGGAACAAAACCCTCAATTCCCGCTCCCAACTTCCCGTGTATACCGGTAGTTGACTTGCGGCTTCCTCCAGTAGCATATCATAGACCAGTGAGATGGCATGTGATGGAGACGCCAAGGAGATGCAGAGACGTTAGAATGGTAACAGCTCCCTATGGAGATCATGTGATTTCTTAATGAAGGTGTAGAAGTGGGACAGTTGAGTGTACTGCCAATGGGAGGTGATGGTTATGGCAGCTGGAGGAAGCAGGTCTGAGAGAGGCAGGAGAGATGATGACGAAAGCACCTGAGGAAAACGGAAAGTGGCGAACCTGGGGTGTGAGAGAAAAAGAGCGAACGCAGGGCTGCGGGAAGTCTGGATTGCCCGAGATAGAAGTCATAGGGCCATCATTTTTGAACAGACGTCTGACAGTGCTGTAGAGTCCGACCAGTGGCGTCTATGGAGCCAGGGCAGGGTGGAGAGAGGGAGCGGACTTAGAGACCTCTCCAGGGCAACCCAGAGCCTGGAGTGGGCGGCATGTTGCCAGTCAAGGATACGAACCATGGTCGCAGCCAGATAATAACCAAGGCAATCTGGGATGGCCAATCTCTGTTTGGGCTTAAAGAGAGTGTACTTTGCAACGCGAATGCCTTCTGAAGTGTGACAAAGAAGGCTTTAGGAATAACAATGGGAATAGTTTGAAAAAGGTATAAGAACCTGGAGAAGTATGTTCATCTTCAACAGGTTGATGCGGCCTAGCCAGGAGAATCCCCTGGTGTCCCAGGGACCAAGATCTGCTTTTGATGGTACGCCAGAAGTGGTAGGAAGTTCTGGGAATAAGTGGCCGCTAGGTCACCAGGCAGATATACCCCCAAATACTTAATTACTTTAGGAGACCAAGAGAAGGGAAAAGAAGATCGGAGGCTCTGGACCAGGAACTCCAGGAGGGAAACATTAAGGGCTGTACTTTTGGATAAATTAACTTTGTAGTTACTGTAGTAACTATAGACATTCAGCTCTCGGAGGAGAGATGGGATCGAAGTTACTAGCTGGGTGATAAAGAGTAAGACATCATCCGCGAACGCTGAGATCTTGAAATTGAGGTCCCGAACACGGAGCCCCTGGTTGCGGCGAATAGCCACAAGGAGGTGTTTCATGACAAGGGCGTATAGCATAGGGGAGAGAGTGTGAACCGAGAGCAAGGCAGGTGGTTTGGACTCCGCAACCAGAAATGAACGCACACGCGGTAGTTTAAGAAAAAAAAATATATTTACTATAAGTTAATAAAGGCTAGTTAAAGGTAAAATGACAGGGATAAAGACAAGCAAAATATACAATATAGCATGAACAATTTCAAGACAAATTCTGCAATGGTTTCTACTTTTACTCTGTCCACTTCTGCAGTATGGACACTGAATGAACAATATACTCAAAACTATCCCTAACTGACCCTGACTTCACATTTGGGTGCACCCCCTTTTCCCCAGTGGTCCAGGTGGACCGCTTACAGTCCGTAGAAGCGCGCGGTGGGGCCCAAAGTCGTTCCTTTCTTTTATAGTGAAGCGTCCTCTCCTCCCGGTTATCAAGATCTTGGGAGAAATGAAGTCCTCTTTAACAGACAGGGAAACCAACTGAATGCAATGTAATCCAACAGCAGATTCCACTCAGCACACTGGCAGTCCTGCCGAATCCATACACTGAGCTGGGATGTAAAGCGGGATTTAGCCGTTACTGTCCAGTACGTCAACAGCACTGCGAGTCTCTATCTGTGGTATCCAAATACACAGTCACAATGTCAGTCTCACTGATCAGCCACTGAGCACCGTTCCTTTCACGTGGACTCACTAGTCCTGTTGTCTCTTTACACTCTGTTTGTCTCTGGACCAAGATACAGCTTAGCTGTACAGAAAAATCTCCACACCAGTTCAATACAACACAGACACCTGTCTTCTCTCTTGCCAAGTTGGCTGCTGCTCTCTGTCTCGTCACTTCCTGCTTCTCTGCTCACACTCTGTCTGCAGAACAGGCAGGCTGACATAAAAGGGGGGGTGAGTCACTCCAGCATCATATCACAATTACAATGGCTGCTGTCTTAAAGGAACAGAATCACAGAAATACATTCAACATTAACAGTTTATACAGACAAATGAAGCTTAGGACAACATTGGCTGTCTCTTACAAGAGGTCAGCCCTGTCGGGTGCCATTATGGATGGTGAGCGGGGGAGGAAAGAGCGCCATTGACATGTACTTGTGCTTGAGGGGAGTTACATAGGGCCTGGATCTTAGTGATCATGGTGGGACCTAATCCTATTTGGGTAAGAGTGGCCTCCAAAAGCCTCCAGTCGACCCTGTCGAAAGCCCTATCCGCATCCAATGATAGCAACATCATTGGGATGTGTGAGCTTTGTGCATGATGGATTGCAGAGAAGTTCTTCAAGGTGTTATCCCGAGCCTTCCTATGGGGTATAAATCCCACCTGATCCAAATCCACAAGATCCTCCATATGCTGACTCAGTCTGTTGGCAATAAGTTTAGCATAGAGCTTCGCATCAGTATTGATGAGGGATATAGGCCTATAACTAATGCAAAGCAGAGGGTTTTTGCCTTCCTTGGGTATTACCGAGATGTGGGCGTGGAGGAAGGAGGGAGGGAAGGGGGTGTCCGGTGAGATAGAATTGAAAGCCCGGAGCAGGGCAGGAGAGAGGTCTGACTGTGGAGACTTATAAAAGTGAGCCATAAAGCCATCGGGCCCGGGCTCTTACCCGTTGGCAGCATGGAGATTCCCAACTGGATCTCCTGAGTGGTAAAGGGAGCCTCCAGACAGGCAACATCGTCCGATCCCAGGGTGGGAAGAGCAGTGCTAGCTATGTATTGAGGAAGGGAGAGCAAAGGGTCGGGTTTCGGGTTTGAGGTATGGGGAGGGGGGGGCAGACCATATAGGGACCCATAATAGTCGCCGCCGCTATGTCTGCGCAGAGAGATGGGAGACATCACCCGAAGGACGCTTAATGGACATTACATGGGTAGCAGCTTGTCTGTCCCAGATCACTCGTGCAAGAAGTTGCCCCGCTTTATTATCCCATTCGTAATATGAACGCTGGCCCAGTTGTTGGAGACGCTGATGCTTGTGCTCAAGCAAGGACCTGATCTCTTTGCAGGTAGCCGTTAGAGAGACTAGTGTGGATTATTGGAACTACTGCTCATGTTGCGCTTCTAAGGTAGCTAAGTCTTGTAGAAGGGAACTAAATTTCTGTCCAGCATCGCTCTTGAGCCTAGCACCGTGTTTAAGACCCCTTGAAGGACACATTTAAGTGTTTCACACTGCATAGGGGGAGAAGTTGTGTCGTTAGAGTAATCCATCATAAAATTGGAAACAATTGTTTGATATCGGCCAAGCATTGAGCATCAAGCAGAAGCGATTCATCCAGTCTTCAAGAGGACGAGCGCGGACCGGGAGGGAGGAGCTTGAGTGAACAGGAGATGGGGGAATGGTCAGAGAGAAAGGCTGAACCTATCTTGGCCTCAGAGACCTGGGGCAAGAGCCAGTGAGAAATGAAGACATAGGCTATCCTACTGTAGGAGTTATGCGCGTGTGAAAAAAAAGTAAAGTCTCTGTCTACAGGATTGAGAAGACACCAAGCATCACACAACAGTATCGAGTGGATAAGTTTACGGATTTTGTTTAAGGCGCCATATGGGACCTGTGTTGTACTGCAAGATGCATCACGGAGTGGGTTCAGTGCAAGGTTGAAGTCGACCTCGGGCGAAAGCTTGGAAGGTGTGTAATGTAGAAACTAGGAAGGGGACCTGACCGGAGTTGGGGGTGTATAAGTTAGCTATAGTATATATTGTACCATAAATTTCTCAATTAAGAAAAAAAGAATCTGGCATCCTGGTCCACCTTGGAATCCAGGACCTTGAACGGTAGACTTTTATGGAAAAAGATAGCCACCCCCTTGGTCTTACCTTGGGCACTACTGCTATGCATCCATGGGGGAAGTAGCGATTCTTAATAACAGACATACGTGCTGCAAAAAAATGTCTTTCCTGCAGGCAGAGAATGTGTACTTTATGCTTATGAGCATCATAGAAAATCTGGGAGCGCTTTTCAGGAGTGTTCAACCCCTTCACATTAAAGAACAAGATCGTGATGTCCACCATGTGGGTCAGATGGGGGTGAGGGAGTAGGGACATTATGCAGCAATGGGGAAGAGGCAGGGAGACAAAAGGGTAAATAAAGAGATAGACGGGGAGACAAGCAGAGAAGACCAAAGTAACAAAGGGAAAATACAGGTAGTAAAGGGCAGAGAGAACGCCCTCAAGCGGAGATTTAGCTTCAGTTCTTCAAGGTTTTCTAGATAAATTAACTAGCCAAAGTAGTGTCATGCTATCTACACCGGGAGGCGTTGTGCCCTCGCCGGTCCAGAAGGAGGAATATCAGGGTATACCGTTTAGGGACTCTGTTTTTTGCGGCGTGGCGCCACTAGGGACTCACCTGTCTGATGACATCAGGGCCAAGATCGTTCAGGGTGAATACGTCGATATTTGGTCCTTGTTGTCAGTAGACCAGGTGACAATTGGCTGCAGGCCTTTCTCACATTGGCGCATGTCATATGCCGGCAGCATCCAGAAAAAGCCCGGACCTGCTGGTATATATGCAGTCTTTGTTGGGCTCTTTAAATTTTGCCTGCAAGGTCCTCTCCATGGGTAGAGCGTTCTCAAGACGCTTATCCTTGGCGACGATGGGCGTAAAGTTCCCCCACCATTTCATTAGAATTATGAAAGCCTTGCGGAATGACCTACAGGTCTGGCAGGCGTTTTTACATTCTTTTAATGGTAAGGTGATCTGCCAGGAAATAGAAAAAGCGAATACAGAGTTGTGTCTTTTTACCGATGCGGCAAGCAGGGATGGTTTTGGGGCCATCTTCCAGGAACACTGGTGTAGGGAGATTTGGCCACCTCACTGGGCCGACCTCAGCCTGACAAGAAACATGACATTGTTGGAATTTTTTCCTATAGTGGTAGCAGTAGACTTATGGGGATCTCTAATGGCTAACAGGCGTATATGTTTCTGGTCAGACAACATGTCAGTGGTCCAGGTGATCAACCATCAATCCTCCTCGTCTCTGCCGGTTCTGGCCCTGCTTAGACACCTTGTGCTGTGTTGCCTAACTTGCAACATTTAGTTTAGAGCAAAACACGTACCGGGTTGTCTTAATGAGATAACGGATGCATTATCTCGTTCGCAGATCCGTCGCTTCCGGGATCTACATCCAACGGCAGCTGTGGAGGGTGCATCCTGCCCAGAGCACTTGTGGGCACTGGTAGAACGGAACTTATGAGGCTCTTCCGGGGATCTGTGTCTGAAGGGACTTGGAGAAGTCATGGGAAAGTATGGGCTTTGTGGTTGTCTTTGGCCGGGGGTAAGTGTCTGCTTAATGAGGAGTCTTTGTTCCAGGTCTCTTTAGATTTCTTGGCGCACTTGAGGAACAAAGGCGCTTCTGCCAATGTGGCCGGGGTGGCTTTCTTCCCCAAGATGCATGGTTTGCCTGATGTCACAAAGCACTTTGGGATTCGTCAAGTTCTGAAGGGGTGGAAGAAGGAGAAGGGTGGCGGCGACAGCCGTCGCCTGGTTTCGTTCTGCCTATTTTTGCGGTTGTTGGCGGTGGTGCCTGCAGTGGAGGAGTTTGGGACCCATTCCTTTAGAATGGACGGACATGTGTGCTATGGGGGGAGGATATTAAACTATTGGGCATATGGAAATCTGATTGCTTTCGTTCGTATGTTAGACCCGACCTGTTGATAGTGCTTGTTGATGACGGGTGCAGACGATAGTGGTATTCTCTTTCTGTTTTTGTTTGCAGGGCCGCATATCTGGATCATAGAATAATTATTATATATTTTGGGCAGAGAGGCGTGCAGTAGTGTGACCAGGAGGTTTATCTCTAGGACTTCCGGATGTCCAGATACACTGGAGGGGTATCAGGGGCCTGCGGTGGTCCGGTGTTCTTTCGGAAGTGGTGGCAGTGAGCCGCATCTGCCGTGGCCCCCTGGTCCTCATAATACATGCGGGTGGCAACGACCTGGGTAAATTTAAGGTGGTCTAACGTATTGCAATGATACGCCAGGATTTAACCCGTTTTGCAGTTTTTTTCCAGAAGATAGCCCTAGTATGGTCGGATATAGTGCCTAGAAAAGTGTGGCGTGGTGCCAAATCCCACATGGCTTTGGAACGATGCCGCCGTCTAATCAATGCCTGAGTGTCCAAGTTTGTAAGGGGGTTAGGTGGCATTGCTGTCAGACACCGGGAGCTGGAAGGAGATAACGGGGACTTGTTACTTTCTGACGGAGTTCACCTGAACCCCATCGGTCTGGATATATTTTTGGCTGGCCTTCAGGAAGGTGCGGAGAGAGGGATACTGTTTCTGGATGGGGTTGGTCGGAGGTCCGAGTAGGGCTACTCTCGACACCGTGGTGGAAGTCCGTTCTCAGAGTAAGGCGTCGTCTGAGTCCACACGCCCGCTGGTTACCAGCGGTGGCGTTCGGACAAAGGTGCATAAATTGATGTAAAAAGTTAATGGGCATAGATGATCTGATCATCTTTCTGATGGTTTAAATGGTTAAAATTGTTTAATTAAGCTGTGGCCAACCCCATATAACCAAAGCTCAGTTTTCTGTCATTATTTTATAAGTTACAATGAGAGATGCTTTGGTCTCAGGTAAGATTTTAATAGCATACCTGCAGTCTAGTACACCACTACTCCTCCTCTCGTGCCTCTCCCAGCTGGGGATGGAGTCACATGGACTCCTGACAGGGATCTGGTTACCTGTAGTCTAGGCCCGAATGTGTTCCTCCTGTAAGGGTCCTCTCCTGCTCCTCCTGGCACGGCACTGAAAATGTCCAAAAGCTTACACAGCTATTCTCCCTTGCTCAGGGCTGTCTTTGGATGAGCCTGGGGCTGATGATATCCCTCCTGGGGGCTGTGAAGGCGACCGTTGAACCGCAGTTCAGCTGCAGGATGCAGGGAAACTCTGCACCCTCTCTCACCAACTGCACACACTAGACTCAAGACCAACAGTCACCGGGGAGACTAGTAGTTCTCCCTACAACTCCGCCCAGTGGCCTGTGATAGGTCGGCTTAACCAAGGCAAGGTTTTGAACACTGCAGGGGGGGGGGGGAACGAAGGATAGCTGCATAACAATTACATTTAACATACAACGGAACATACCAACATAACCCAAAGCCACAAAAGACAAACAGATTAAAGCAGCAGCCTTTGGGATGCTGCACAGGGAATCCCACGTCCCTGGAGGAGGGTGAGTAAGGGGTTCAATGCCATTTGTTGACGCAGAGAGTGCCTGGAAAGGTCAAGGAAAACGGAGAGGGAGGCACCATCAAAGTCAATAGTCTTGAGATTTCTGACCTTAAGCATAATCTCCTCTTTCTCTGCATAGAAGTGGATCCTGCAGATGGCATCTTGGAGTTTATTAGGGTCATAGTTACGCGGTCTGAGGGCACGGTGCGCCTGGTCGATCTCAACACGGGTGTCTTGTGATCTCCCCAGTATACAGTAGAATTGAAGATACCCGTGAGGGTGGGTATTAGATCAGCAGTTTGAGTAGCTTCGGGTAGGCCGCAAATCCTGATATTATTGCGGCGGTTACGATTCTCTATATCGTCCATGTGGGAGACGAGCTTATGGTAATAAGAAGTGTGGGCAGAAGCTTGGATGGAGGCCGTAGCTGAGGACCGGAACTGCTCCAAGTCGGCCACTCTCTGTTGCAGGTCTGAAACATCAGCTATAACCTCCTGTAGGTCCTGATGCCAGGATTGCTTCAAATCAGTAGCTAGATCATCCATATCCCTTTTGAACAAGGTAAGCAAGGATTGTAGTTCTGGATGACCCTGGAGAGCATTGACCACCTCCTCTGGCAGGGTTAAATGAAATACTAAAGATGGCTGTATAGGACAGGGGTAAGCAACCTTTGGCACTACAGCTGTTGTAAAACTACAACTCCCAGCATGTATGCATGCTCTGCTGTTCTTGGAACTCCCATGGAAGTGAACGAGCATATTGGGATTTGTAGTTTCACAGCAGCTGGAGTGCCGAAGGTTGCTGACCCCTGGTATAGGACGACTGGCAGAGATGATAGGGTTCTTCCTCTGGATTTTCCTGCAAGTGACAGGCGGCTCAACCTCTTCTTCAGAGGACACATCAGAGTCCGAGTGAGACCAGCCTGACTGCTGGAACAGGGGCTTCTTGGAGGGAGGGCTCACACTGTGCGCCAAAGTTCTGAAGTGCACTGCAGCACGGGTGGAGCTGGCTGGAGATGCCATGGGGGAAGCCGGGGAGTCCAGGGAAAGGCCTCCTGCCCCCTCTAATGGCTGTAGAACCGTGTGGGTGTCAGGGATAAGCGACACCCTCAACTCCGCTGATTTCCGTCTGGAGTCGAGAAGCCGCTTCTCAGATCTTGAATGCAGCAGTGGAGTGGGAATCTGCGACTGAGCAGGAGGTGCAGATAGAGTGGCCAGGATAGATGAAGGACACTGGGTCACAACTACTGACGCTGCTGGGCCCACAGTCTGCCTGTGCGGGGAGGAAGCGCCGACGCCAGACTGCAGCACTGGAGAAGCAGCACGTGTGTGCTGTGATGGCGGTGCCCGAACCTCCAGGCCAGCGTCGCTGTCAGAAGAGCCCCTCTGGTCCCCGAGGGGGGATGAAGTAAGCAGAGATGGGGCCCACCTGGGTCGGGGTGTTAGCAGGGTCCCCTACCTGCTTCTTAACTTGCGGTTTGTCCATGCTTTAGAAGTGGATTTCACCCGTTTAGCTGGGTCACACAGAGTGCTCCTAGAAAGTGCTGCCAGCCAAGACCATGCCATGCCACGCCCCGGTAATTGTCTTTTATTACTGACAATAACCTGTTCCCTTTGTTGGACCTGCAGGTTTCTACCTCCCAGTTGATATCTGGGTTGTTGAAATTCCCCATAATAATGACTTTATTATGCTTTGCATCTGTTTTATTAGTATATTTTCAGCTTCTTCCATTATATTTGGGGACTTATAACAACCACTATCGGTATTTTATTATTTTTTATTTCTCCTGTAATGTCCACCCATAAGAACTCGACGTATTCATTTTCCTCCCAGATGTCCTCATGCAGGGCTTAAGGCAGGATTTTACCTTCAAGCAAACCCCTCCCCCTTTCCTACTGGTATGCTCCTTTCTAAACATACTGTACCCCTGTATATCGACTTTTTTCTTTTTAATCATCTGGTCTCTTTTAAACTTTTTAATCTCTCATTGCATTGATGATGTGGATATGGATGGCAATGGCACCTGCCTGGAGCACCAGGTGAAAAATGTATAGGTCTGTACATGTTTCAGTGAGGCTCTGTTACACTAGGTTCACACCTGCGTTCAGGTTTCCGTTCGTAAACCTAATCTGCTTAAAAAAGCGGTTACCCATGGAAAAATAGACTATAATGGGGTCTGCCAGGATTACGCCCCGATTTCCACAGAAAAATGTGGAGAGAAAAGACCACATTATACTCTGAAAAGATCCCAGAGCATAATAAATGTTTGTGGGTGGTGTACCCGAAATTTTTGCAATATTTGCAACGAACACTGTTGGGGCCACGATGGGACATAATACTGTGTGGAGAGCCCACTATGGAACATAATAATGAATGGAGGGGCCACAATGGGACATAATACTGTGTGGAGGGACCACTGTGAGACATTATACTGTATGGAGGCTGCTATGGAACATTATACTGTCTGCAGGGGCCACTATGGAACATTATACTTTGTACAGAGGTCACTATGGAACATTATACTGTGTGGAGGGGCCACTGTGAGACATTATACTGTATGGAGGCTGCTATGGAACATTATACTGTGTGCAGGGGACGCTATGGGACATTATACTGTGTGGAGAGAAAAGACAGAATATTGCTTATCCAATTTTGACTACGTTGTAAACTTGCTATTATATACTTTTTGATATTATTGAACACCTAGACACATATCATTTAGAATGTCAAAATGGTTATTTATAAATCAACCACCAAAGAAATAGATTCAAGAGGCATTTAGTGGACTCAAGATTCTTCTCCGAATAAGACTGTCTTTGCTTGAAACTTTGGGGAACATTGTAGTGTTAGAACCATGACCTGCTATAGCATCCTCTGGTACTCTGATGGGCCATTGCAGCCCTGAGTTTCAGAATTGGTTTGTAACTATTTGGGAAAGTTTACATGGCGGAAAATGAAGAGGAATTCATCTTCCGCCGCCATTTTCCAGCCGCAGGAGGCTAATTAAAAACAATAGGAGGCAGAATCTGAGCGGAATCTGCCACTGATTCAGGGATGAACTTACACTTCTTTTTCTAGAAAAAAGCTAAAGCTATGTTCATATATATCAGCTATATCAGTCTGAGTTTTTTTTTGTCTCTTAGTCATTACAACTGATGCATGAGGCTTTTTTTTTTTTTTTTTTTTTAAATTTCTACTCCAAAACTATCAGTTGCCATCAGTAGTCACCATCGGTTTTTACCATGATGGTCCACAAGGCATGATGGGCTGCCGAGGCCAGTAGAGCAGGGATACTCAATTACTTAACATGGAATTACACTGTTCAGGGGGTAACATGGCATTTTACTTTGCTAGGAGCACTGATGTGGCATTAAACTGTGACACTGTGGGGGGGGGGGGCTAATGTGTCATTATGCTGGGCTGGAAGAGACTAATGACTAACATGGCATTATACTGTGCAGGTGGTACTAACGTGGTATCATACTGTGGATGGGAGCATTAAGGAGCATTATACAGTGGGTGGGGCATTAAGGAGCATTATACTATGGGGGGTGCTAATAGGACATTAGTGCCCCAACACAGTATAATGCCCCATTATTGTGTCTCCTCACAGTATCCTCAAAGGTTCCCTCACAGTATAATTCCCCATTAGTGCCCTCACACATAAATAACATTAACAGCTGCTGGGAGGAACATTCAACTCCCACCCGCTGTCCCTAAGTCCTCATATGTTACACTCCATGGCAGCAGAGATCGACATTAACAATCCCTGCTGCCACTAGGGTTGTGTCTACAATGGAGTTGCTCCTGGTAGGTTCTTCCTCCAGCAACTCCAATCCAGTCACCTCACTAGTGGGAGCCGGATGGAAAAACTCTGCAGGTAGCATTTTTCCATCCGGCTGAGGCACAGATCCGGTGCCAGAACTGATACCTCCTGTGGCAAAACTGATCCGTTCTGGCATCAGTTTCTTTCCCGCTTGTGTGCACCATTCTGGAGGGAAACTGATAGTAACATATGTGCATATGTGAACGCACCCTAGGTATACTATAAAATAACAAACAAATTCATTTTCGCCTTACAGACAGACCCTTTGCTGCTCCATGTTGTTGCTTTCTGGGTCCCCTGTTGATCTCTACTTCCTGTTCCAGCAATGATGTTTTCTAGATGGATTTTCCTGACTGTACAAACCCTTTAACAATTATTTAGAAATAACAGACAAAAAGTCCACATCAAATGTTATGTAAACTGTTCACATTCCTAGTGTTTCATGTTGCAATAATTTCCTCAGTATTTACTTAATGAGTTCAGTAGGCAAGTTGGTATTTACTCTAACTGTTAATCTAATGCATGTGAATGGTAAAGTACCAATTTATTATGCAGCAATGTAAACAGAACGTATTTAGTCACTTGGTCCTTTGTAGTAACTTGTATTGAAGCCAGAACCTTTATGAACTTAATTTTTCAAGAAGAAACATTTTACATCTTTGTATTACAGGTGTCATAACTTTTACTTTTTTGTTTAATGTAGCTGTATGAGACTTTGTTTTTTGAAGGATAGGTTGGTACTTAGCATTTATTTTATATTTATTTTTAATTTGGCAAAATGCATTTATTTTAGCAGTTCACTTTGAAAAAAGATGGCTTGGGGTGACCTAATTACAGTACATATTGCATATTTCCGATTGGTCTCTTGACACCTAGACCTGTAACCAACGGAGCATCCTTTACATCTAGAAAAAATGTTTTACTATAGTTATAGAGGGGACTCCCAGTGTCATCTGACTGCATTCCGCTGCAGACTCGTCCATGTGGTCTAATAGTGGTAAGACTATGGAATTCACTGCATTATCTTTTTTACAGCATACACTGATCATCTATAAATGTATTGTACACTTTTTTATTATCATGGTGATTCCAAAAATGTGCGTATTATTTTATGTCTTACAATTAATATGTTTATAAAAATGTGCTTATTTACTAACTCTCTAAATTCATTTTATTTTTTTATCTCATATGTGGAATTGTAATTTGTAACTGGGATGTCTGCCCGTATTAGATATATATTCTTCAATCAAAAGGGGGTCTCACTTAAATCTCTCTCTTTGAGGACCACAACCATCATTGCTGTTAAAGCAAGGCTGTGCCCATGTATTATAGCCTTTTCCCTGGTCCTGATTGCACAGGCACAGTAGTTATGCAGTTACTGTAGGTATAAGATAATGCAAGAAAAACACACATTATTCCCTGAAATAATACAGTAGAATATTATGAATAAAATTATACAGTTTGTACAAAAAAAAAAAGCTCCAAAAAACAGAGATGCAGCTGTAATGCCCGGTTCACATCTGCGTTCGGGTTTCCGTTCGAGGAGTCTGCTTGGGGACTCCCCAAATGGAAACCTATACGCATGAAAAGTGTTTTACCTGAGAAACCCACGGACCCCATAGACTATAATGTGGTCCGTGTGTTTTCTGCTCAGTTTCCGCACAGGAGGAAAGTGCTGGGAGGGCAAGCAGCACTTTCCTCTCCGCATGTTTCCACATGTTTCGTGCGGAAACCACATGGACCCCATTATAGTCTATGGGGTCCGCAGGTTTCCCAGGTAAATCGCTTTTTTATGCGTATAGGTTTCCGTTTGGTGGGTCCCCAAGACGACTCTCGAAACGGAAACCCGAACGCAGATGTGAACCGGGCCTAAGATTAATTTTATTTCAGCAGGCTGTAACCTATTCACCCTCATAACTGGATGTTGCTGATGTAAGCAAATCATATGTTAATTACATTTAATCTTTTATTCATTTCATCTATTTACCCTTATGTTATGTTTTATTGATTTTAATAAATTCAGTTGAATATTAACTATATTTATAATGTTTGCTACTTTTGTATTACAATAGACCCCGGAGCTTGTACCTAGTGTAAAGCATACGGGTCAGTGGTGTTGGTAATGGCTGCCCTGGTATAGTGCAGGTTTAGTTGTCTAGGGAGATAGAATAATAATAATAATAATAATCATCCTTTAATAGTCCCACCATGGGGAAATTCAGTGTGTTACAACATCAATGATATGCAATGCAAAGATAAACAATACAAATACAATATATACAAAAACGTTTCAAGGTAAAGAGGCATTCCAGTGATAGTAGACAGAGAGATAGAAAGGTATAGGTAAAAAGTACCGGAGGGGGGTATCACAACAGAAAGATATTTCATTTCTCTGTATGGCCTGATCTTCGCTTAGGTCAGTGTTGGTTGTACAGCCTAACCACAGCGGGGAGGAAAGACTTCCGATAGCGCTCCTTCTCACACTTAGGTTGAAGTAGTCGGCCACTGACAGTACTGCCCAGTGCTGTCGCGGTCTCATGCATGGGATAGGAGTTATTCTCCCGCATGGAGCTCACCACAGACAGTATCCTTCTGTCACCCACCACCTGCATCCTTCTAATCAGTTTGTCGAGTTTATTTCTATCCCTGGTTGATATGCTACTCCCCCAGCAGGCCACTCCGAAGTAGATGGCTGATGCCACTACTGAGTTGAAAAAAGTCCTAAGAAGTGCCCCTTGGACGTCAAAGGCTCTCAGCCTCCTAAGCAGGTAGAGCCTGCTGTGGCCCTTCCTGTACAGGACATCTATGTGATCTGCCCATTCCAGCTTATTATTGAGGAGCACACCCAGGTACTTATAGGTGTTGACAATCTCAATGCCCGTCCCCTGGATGTCCACTGGTTTAGGAGGGTATCTTCATTTACAAAAGACCACCACCATCTCCTTGGTCTTCCCAGCATTTATCCTAAGGTGGTACCGCTGGCACCAGTCCACAAAATCCCAGTTCAATTTTCTGTACTCCCTGTCATCTTCGTCTGTGATGAGGTCTACTATTGCAGAGTCATCAGAATACTTCTGTAGGTAGCAGCTCAGCTAATTTTGTACCTCCCTCAGCCCATCCTTGTCTCTTGCCCTGAATGCCTTCTTTTTCTCTTTGAGTAGTGTTTTTATATCAGAATTAATCCATGGTTTGTTGTTGGAGAAGCACCTCAAAACTTTTCCCCTTACGTCCAACAGCAGCACAAAATGGGGTATCTCTGCCCCTGTTTGCTGGTAGGACAGGCGGAATTTTTAATTTACAGAATTAAGTGATACTCCCCTATAAGATGCAAAGGAGACCTCCCCTCACTGTGATTTTTCTGTCCTGTGTGTTGGACAGGTGGAGGGAGGCTCTTTGTCCTCCCATTTTTTCCTAAGGATTTGGGGGTTAACTACATTTTTGTAAGTTTTTTTTTTTCCTCTTTAGCTGTTCATCTTTTTCCTTGGGAGCTTTTTTTTACTCCTGAGGCTTCCTTGTTTCTCCCTGCTGCGCTCTCTGTCTGTGGCCATTCTGGGCTGGGTGTGCCTGCCCTTGTCTGATCTCAGGTGAGATGTTTGCGGCTGGGCAGGCTGTGCATTCAGTATGTGTCAGTTTCTGAACCTGAAGGCTGTATTGCAGGGTTAAAATAAACCTATATGCAGCTCCTGGCCTGGCTGAGCTCTTCAGCAGAGCTTATGCTTCAGGTGTTTGTGCTCAGTTTCAACTGATGACAGCGCATCAGAAACAAATTCCCTACACTGCCTTTCTGTTGCAGTTATGGTTCTATTCCAGTCTGCCACAAAAACACACTGCACTTCCTATAGCAGTGGAATCAAAGTGAAGAGGAAGAGAAAGGTTTTTAAGCCGGGGGAAGTGATTTTGTCATTTCATGTTCCGGAACCTTTTTGCAGGTCCTGTTTTCCTGGACCCTTTTTTCTGTTACACTTCTGCAGCCTTCTCCTGGTAGCGCTGGATTGCACTGCCGGACTAGTTTAGGCCATTCTCTTTTACCGCTGTAGCGGTATTAAAGACACCATTGTTAAAGGTCTTTAAAAAGTTGTGTATATAGGTTTTATGGGTAAGTATGGTCTTCTCCCTACTTATTTAAACCTTCTTCCTAAGTTTGTCTCTTTGATAGGCTGTACGCTTTTGTTTGATACTGTTCTGACTGCTTTTGGTGGCAGCGACGACTTAATGAGGGAAAGGTCCTCTAAGCTGAAACATTTCGCTTATACAGAGTGCGACATAATAATACATTTTATTTATATAGTGCCAACATATTCCGCAGCACTGTACAACTTGTAGGGTTCAAGTACTGACAAAGAAATAGTCAATTCACACACTGGGACTGAGGGCCCTGCTCGCAAGAGCTTACAATCTATGAGGTAGAGGTGGTGACACAAGAGGTAGCAGGGGCGGCAACAGACGTAGCATTGCTTATACAATGGTCAGACAATTTTGTAATAGAGGTTACTGTCATTACACATATATAAAGCTGTATGAGTCGTCACCAGTCTTGTCCTTTAACGTGCAGATGGTGCCTGGACATATAGAGTTAGTCTGATACGGCATCATATCCTGTGAGGTAATGTTGGAGCATAAACAGAGGAGGGTACGTTTTAGGGATTCTAACTACGGAAGGGATTACATTAGGAGTTGTGATAGGCCTGTCTGAAAAGATATGTCTTTAGTTTATGCTTGGAGCTGTAGAAATTGGGGGTTAATCTGACAGTCCGGGATAGAGCATTCCAGAGAAGTGGTGCAACTTGGGAGAAGTCTTGTATACGAGCGTGGGAGGTTCTGATAATAGAGGATGTTAGTCTTAGGTCATTGAGTGAATGCAGCATACGGGTTGGGTGATAGACAGAGATGAGGGAGGAAATGTAGGGAGGTGCAGCATTATGGAGAGCCTTGTGAATGAGGGTGATAAGTTTATATTGTATTCTGTATTGAATAGGCAGCCAATGTAGTGACCGGCACAGACTGGAGGCATCGCTGTAGCGTCTAGACTGATATATGAGCCTGGCCACCGCATTCAGAATAGATTGTAGAGGGGAGAGTTTAGTAAGGGGAAGACCGATTAGTAAGGCGTTACAATAGTCAAGGCGAAAGTGAATCAGGGCAACAATAAGTGTCTTTAGTGTATCTGTGGTAAGGAAAGGGCGGATTCTGGAGATGTTTTTGAGGTGGAGATGACATGAGCGTGCGAGTGATTGGATATGGGGGGTGAAGGAAAGGTCTGAGTCAAACAAAACCCTGAGGTAGCGGGCATACTGCCTAGGAGTTATGGTAAGGCCAGAGACTGCAATGGAGATATCAGGGACAGATCTATTAGATGGTGGAAACAGCAGTAATTCAGTCTTTGAGAGGTTCAGTTTCAGATAGAGCGAAGACATGATATTTCAGACAGCAGAGAGACAGTCACTGGTGTTCTCTATTAGTGCAGAGGTGATGTCACGGGATGATGTATATTATTGGATGTCATCAGCATAAAGATGGTACCGGAAGCCAAATCTAGTGATGGTTTGTCCAATGGGTGCTGAGTAGAGGGAGAAGAACAGGGGACCTAGGACCGAGCTCTGAGGAACCCCAACGGCAAGGGGAAGAAGGGAAGAAACAGAGCCTGCAAATGATACACAGAAAGTGCGGTCAGAGAGATAAGAGGAGAACCAGGAGAGCGCGGTGTCCGTGAGGCCGACAAAACAGAGCCTAGTGAGGAGGAGTTGATGGTCAACAGTGTCAAATGCTGCTGAGAGATCTAGAAGAATAAGAAGAGAGTAGTCACCTTTGGATTTAGCCGTCAGGAGATCATTGGAGACTTTTGTGAGGGCCGTTTCAGTAGAGTGCAGAGTGCAGAAGCCAGATTATAAGGGGTCAAGAAGAGAGTTAGCAGAAAGAAATCAGGTTAAATGAGAATAGACTAAGCGTTCCAAGATTTTCGAGATGAAGGGGAGGTTAGAGACAGGTCGATAGTTAGCAGCACAGGATGGGTCAAGGGAGGATTTCTTCAGTAGTGGGGTTATGACAGCATGTTTGAAAGAGGATGGGAAAATTCCAGAAGAGAGAGAGAGGTTAAGTATTTTAGTAAGGTAAGTCGTGACGGCAGGCGACAGAGACTGGAGAAGGTGTGAGGGGAAAGGGTCACTACTGCAGGTCATAGGGCGAGAAGAAGAAAGTAGCTGATATACTTCTTTCTCTGTAACAGGTTCAAAAGATGAGAATGAACAGTCTGAAATCCGGCTGGTGAGGGGGTCAGTGCCATCTGGGGATTGGGCAGTTATTTCCTGACGAATCTTATCAATTTTATCATGGAAATAAGTGGCCAGGTCATCTGCGCTAAGGTCTGTGAATGGCATCTGCACCTTAGGGGTGAGTAAGGAGTGAAAAGTTTCAAATAGCCTTTTAGGGTTACAGGAGAGAGAAGAGATGAGAGCGGTGAAATAGGCTTGTTTGGCTAGGTGAAGGGCAGAATTATAGGTTTTAAGCATAAATTTAAAGTGGAGGAAGTCTGCAGGTGAGCGTGATTTTCTCCACAGACGTTCAGCACACCTAGAGCACCGCTGAAGAAAACGTGTTTGTGGCGTGTTCCAGGGTTGCTGCCTCCTGCATCTAACTTTTCGAGTGGAGGGGGGAGCCACCTCATCTAATGCACTCTTAAGGGTTTCATTATAGTGAATGGGGGCCAAATTGGGACAGGAGAGTGAAGAGATGGGGGACAGAGAGGACTGTAGAGTATCTGAGAGCTGCTGGGTGTTAATAGCACACAAATTCCTATATGTATGATGAGTAGGTGTGTCCTGTGAAGGAGAGAAAGCACTGATGGTGAGAGACAGAAGGTTATGATCAGAGTTGGCAGAGAAGAGTTAGTAAATTTAGAAACTGTGAGGAGTCGATGGAAGACAAGATCAATGGTGTTGCCATCTACATGTGTGGCGGAAGAGGAAAGTTGTGAAAGACCAAAAGACGTGGTTATTGAGAAAAACTGTGAGGCAGATGGGGAGATAGGGGTGTCAGTAGGGATGTTAAAGTCACCCATGATGAGGGTAGGAATTTCACTGGATAAAAGGGGGGTAAGCCAAGAAGCGAAGTGATCCAGAAATTGGTAGGGTGAGCCGGGTGGACGGTAGATCACAGATACACGTAAGGAGAGTTGGCGGAAAAGTCTGATGATATGTACTTCAAATGAGGGGAATGTGAGTAAGGGTACCGGTGGGATGGCCTGAAAAATGCACTGTGGTCATAGAAGTAACCCTACCATTCCACCAATCCTGTTGTCAGGCCTAGAGGTGTGTGAGAATTGTAGGCCACCATGAGACAGAGCAGCAGAGGAGGCCGTATCAGACTGCTGGATCCAGGTTTCAGTAAGGGCAAGCATGTTGAGAGATTTACTGAGAAATAAGTCAATAATATATTCTAGTTTGTTACACACTGAGCGGGCGTTCAAGAGAGAACAGTTAAAAGAGGCAGGAGAAAGATAAGGAGAGGGAACACGGTAAATATTGATTAGGTTTGTAGGATTCCTGTGTGTGTAGGAAGAGGAGAAATTAGGAGAGAAGGAGGGCCAGGGTTTGGAGAGATATCCTCAGCAGCTAGGAGGAGCAAAATGGACAGAGACAGAAGGTGGTTCAGTGATTTATGTGGATGTTTATGTTTGGTTTCACTGCTAAAAGCAGTATAGGGATTAGGGTGGTTGA
Organism: Leptodactylus fallax; assembly: GCA_947044405.1. Taxonomy (NCBI): domain Eukaryota; kingdom Metazoa; phylum Chordata; class Amphibia; order Anura; family Leptodactylidae; genus Leptodactylus; species Leptodactylus fallax. The sequence continues at coordinate 1,995,751 of CAMRHE010000294.1, read as the reverse complement.
AGAGAGTGAAAAGTGTATGAGAGCTGTACATGGGAAAAGGCAGAAGATAAGGACTGATATGGATAGTGTGCACTGGTGGTAGAGATGGAGGGGAGTTCTGCAGGAAGACAGTTGCTAACATAGTAAGTGACAGTGCAGCTCTTTCATACCATGTGTTAAAGCTTGTTGTTTTGGTTTTAAGTTTACCTGGTGGTCTTCCATGGCTGGCCTGTCTTGTGCCCTGTCTCAGTGCCATGTGTAAGTGCACTTTGGTTAATCTGCACTTAGGTTAAGATGGACAGCTGCATTAGAAAATGCCCCCCTGCATTGGAAATGCTTCGCCCATAAGCTGTATCTACTTATATAGGGAAGCAGAGCTTCATAACTATCACTAATTTAAGTCGTTAACCAATTAATCAACAAACTGCGACACATGAGGATACTGGCCTATGTAGTTACAATACACTGACCAGGGAGCTACCATAAAATCACTGAGCATCAAAAGACTGACACTAGTACAGATAAGGACACATGGGATTGCAAAAAATACAGCCTGGAGGCTTCTTTGTAAGGATGCCTAGGCTGCTGAAGTCCATCTGGTGAGAGACCGTGATGTTGAATTTTTGGAAGCCTCTAGTTCCACCAATAGGGGGCCTAGGGCCTTACAAGTGGACGTGACACTGGATAAAGCTTTGACAGGCAATCTCCAAGTCTCTATACATAGTAGCTGGGAGTGTACCCTCAGGAGGGCTTAATCCTCGGCCTCTGCTCAGGCTTCTGTGGACATCGCCTCCAATGAGGTAGCAAATAAGAGATTATCTAGCAGAAGTTTCTGTATACCAGGTCAAGATGGCTGCCAAATCTAGGGCCTTCTCTACAGCTGCTAGAAGGCCATTATGGTTGAAACCTTGGTGAGTGGACAATGCGTCCAAGTATAATGTATGCTCCCTACCGTTGAGTTGGGTAAACATTTTAGCAGAGGCCTGGACGACATCATGGAAGGCCTTGTGATAAGTGCCTTCCGCAGTCTTTTAAAGGGAAAGCAGGACCTTCAGGCCAGGGCAGAAATTATCGATGAGGCAGCTGCCTCAATCTACGTTCCATTATCAGAAGCGTGCTAGATATCAGTCCAGAGGGGCTGGACGTAAGTTCCCCAAGGAAGGGGACAAAAAGAAGCCTGGCTTTGTCGCCAACTTTTTGCCTCCTGTGGCGGCAAGTACTTCTGTTGGGGGATGCCCATTTTTTCTCTCCTTCTGGCATGAGAAGATCCAAGAACTTTGGTCTTGCAGATAAGTACAGCGGGGTTATGCGGACGATTTCTTTGCCTGTGTATTCAAATATGATATTGAATAAAGGGATATACTGTATAATGAAAGACTCACACACACAAGTAATAGAAAAAGTAGAAAAAGTTTATTATACTTAGCTTCGGTGAAGAAAATGGTTCAAATCACAGTCTGGGGAGCCCAATCCACCTTCTTGTGGCCCAGAAGTAGAATCAGCAGTCTCATGACACAACCATAGTGTGTTGGTTCTATTTCAGTTTTGAGCTAATAACTAATACAATCCCAGCATCTTTATACCAGTTTGAACTGGGGGCAGAAATGTCCTTCAGCTGTTTCTGAAGACAGTTGGTTTCAGCTATGTCTCTCATTCAGTTAAACAAAAGGAATCTCCATCAAAGGACTCCAGGAAATCACACTTCATTCAAAAGATGTGTATTAAACCTGAATAGGGCAATAACCATGGGAATCCCCAGAACAAATTTTACAGACCAGCTCAGCAGGAAGACGATCATAAAACCTGGGCAAGATTGCCCCAACAAAGCCAGTAACTCAGGAAGGGCCCCCCCCCACACACACACACAGTAACAATGATTGTGGGGACAAATTAACTATGATTAAAATGATAGCTAAATAAAAGGTACATGGATAGTGTGTGTGTGTATGTATATATATATATATATATATATCACATACACACACATAAATGTATATACTTGAATACATGCATAAAACTAATTATCATATGTGTATATAAGCAATATTACACTGAAATGAGACATAAAACTTAAATCCCTCTTACAGCCTGCAACAAGACAGATTCTTCGAAACCCGTTTTCTTCCTGCACTGGAGGAGGTTATACTGGAAAATTCCATTCTGGAATACCTGGGAAAGGGGGCCTTGGAAAGGTCCCACCTCAGAAGAAGGTTTGGGGTCTACTCTCCAGACTTGCCGCTACCAATATATGTTATAGTCCTAATATATCTAAGTCTCTTCATAAGGAAGAGCGTTTCCAAAAGGAATACCGGGAAGTTGGTCACATCCTTTCTGCAAAGCAATGTTCTTGTCACTCTCGACCTAAAGGATGCGTACTTACAAGTTCCAGTTATCCACGGCACAGAAGGTATCTGAGAATTGCTATATCAATTTCCGCCCACAGGTGACATTTCCAGTTTGCGGCCCTGCCCTTCGGCATTTCCTTGGCTCCCCACACCTTTACGTAGGTGGTGGCTCCAGTAACAACCGCACTCAGACTTCAAGGTATGTTCATAGTGCCATATTTGGATGACTGGCTAATAAAAGCCTAGTCAGAAACCATCCTGCTCCAGCACCTGCAGACAACTGTGTCTTTTTTCCAGCATCTAGGCTAATAACCGGGAGAAGTCAGAGGTGATTCCTTCCACACGTTATAAGTTTCTGAGGTTCAGTCTGACTCCGTCCACCTAGAAATTTCTTTAACTAAGAAAAGATCATCAGAGCACTTCGGGCACGGTGGCTCAGTGGTTAGCACTGCAGCCTTGAGTTCGAATCCTGCCAAGGACAGCATCTGCAAGGAGACTGTATTTTCTCCCCATGTTTGCGTAGGTTTCCTCCGAGGTCACCGGATTCCTCCCACACTCCTAAGACATACTGATAGGGAATGTAGATGGGACCATGCCCTATATCTGTCAATGTCTGTGAAGGCACTGCGGAATATGATGGCACTATATAGGTTACCATAATAAATAATAATATCTTCTCAAGACACGTCGGATGTTCATCAGAACAATTATGAGAGTCCTGGCCTCATGTCAGCCTTAGCCAATTCAGTCCCTTGGACTTTGTGGTATATGCGTCCCCTCCAGTCGGAAGTACTAGGGGTTTGAAATCATGGTCCTCCGAGTCTTGACAAGAGGATCAGACTTTCTCCCAGAACCCGTCTGTCTCTCAATTGGTGATACACCTGAAAGTCGGATGTCCACTGTCCAACCTCTTTGGACTCAGTTGACCGATGCATTCTTTTCAGGATGAGGAGCCCATCTGTACGAGAAAACCGTACAAGGAGTCTGGAGCAGGCTAGAAAGGATGACATCATCCATCTGGAGGGAACTCAGAGCAGTTTATCTGGCACTCCTTCATTCCTCTCCTCTTCTCAGAGGAACAGATGTCAAGATCCGGTCCGTCAACTTGGTGAACGTAATAAATAGGAAGGCACCAGCTAATTCTCCCTCCTCAGGGAGGCAGGTCTGATTTTCACCTGGGCAGAGAAAGATCTGACCCATCTCTCCGTATTTCACATCAAGGACTCCTTTAACATAGTAGTGGATTAGTTGAGTCCGGGTCTTACCGTATCAGGAGTGTTCCACCAGATCACCCTGAAGTGGGTCTTCCAGAAGTAGTTATTGCTAGCTATCACCTCAGCTAAAAGAATACGAGAATTGCAGGCTTTTTTCTGAAGTGCCACATATTTTTTTCATTAGGGTCCAGCTCAGATTTCTTCCTAGGTTTAACCCTCCCTAGGGGATCTACTTGCTACGTCCCCATTTTGTGCTGCTGTTGGACGTAAGCGGAATCATTGATTATGTAGATAATCTGTTTTCCCTTAGTCCGAACAGCAGCACAAGCTTTCCCTCCTTTTAGGAAGGAATGTTGTTTTTTTCCTTTTATTCTTTATAACTAATACAGTGAGGGGAGGTCTCCTTTGCCTCTTATAGGGGAGTATCACTTAATTAATTATGTAAATTAAAAATTCCGCCTGTCCTACCAGCACACAGGGGCAAAGATACCCCATTTTGTGCTGCTGTTCGGATTAAGGGAAAACAGATTATCTACATAATCAACAATTGTGGGTGCTGTGGTGTCCACACAAAAATTAATGTAGTCCGTTATGCAGTGTGTGAGTCCTTCTATGTCTTCTCCATAGGAATCCTGCAGCACTTCCCATGCGGTTGTGTCAAAACAATCCCTCAGAGCTTCATCACTCTCCTCAGACCATATCCTTGCTGTGCGGATGACAGCTGGTTCTCTACGTACAAGTGTGTAATGCAAAAAACCAAAATGGCTGCCCTTGATAAAATGGCTGCCCCTGACAAGATGGACATAAAGCCAGCTCATGTAACCTTAATTTCAACTCTGTATGAGGTAATGTCTATATGGACATAAAGCCAGCTCATGTAACCTTAATTTCAACTCTGTATGAGGTAATGTCTATATGGTTGTAATCAAGAACGCACTCTATCAAGTTTGACATGTTCTGGGATGCGTACATGTCCCAGGAGACATTCCAGTGGAAGTTGGCCCCTTTCACAGGAATATGAGCCTGGAGACGAGTAATGCCTTACAGATGTGTACAGTCATGGCCAAAAGTTTTGAGAATGATACAAATATTAATTTTTACAAAGTCTACTGCTTCAGTTTTTCTAATGGCAATTTGCATATACTCCAGAATGTTATAAAGAGTGATCAGCTTAACAGCAATTACTTGCAAAGTCAATATTTGCCTAGAAAATGAACTTTATCCCCCAAAACACATTTCAACACCATTGCAGCCCTGCCTTAAAAGGACCACCTAACATCGTTTCAGTGATTGCTCCATTAACACAGGTGTGGGTGTTGATGAGGACAGGGCTGGAGATCAATCTGTCATGATTAAGTAAGAATGACACCACTGAACACTTTAAAAGGAGGCTGTTGCTTGCCATCATTGTTTCTCTTCTGTTAACCATGGTTATCTCTAAAGAAATACGTGCAGTCATCATTGCACTGCACAAAAATGGCCTAACTGGGAAGAGTATTGCAGCTAGAAAGATTGCACCTCAGTCAACAATCTATCGCATCATCAAGAACTTCAAGGAGAGAGGTTCCATTGGTGCCAAAAAGGCTCCAGGGCACCCAAGAAAGACCAGCAAACGGCAGGACCGTCTCTTAAAAGTGTTTCAGCTGCGGGATCGGGCTACCAGCAGTGCAGAGCTTGCTGAGGAATGGCAGCAGGCAGGTGTGAGTGCATCTGCACGCACTGTGAGGCGGAGACTCTTGGAGCAAGGCCTGGTCTCAAGGAGGGCAGCAAAGAAGCCACTTCTCTCCAGAAAAAACATCAGGGACAGACTGATATTCTGCAAAAGGTACAGGGAGTGGACTGCTGAGGACTGGGGTAAAGTCATTTTCTCTGATGAATCCCCTTTTCGATTGTTTGGAACATCTGGAAAACAGCTTATTCGGAGAAGAAGAGGTGAGCGCTACCACCAGTCTTGTCTCATGCCAACTGTAAAGCATCCTGAAACCATTCATGTGTGGGGTTGCTTCTCAGCCAAGGGAATCGGCTCTCTCACAGTCTTGCCTAAAAACACAGCCATGAATAAAGAATGGTACCAGAATGTCCTCCAAGAGCAACTTCTCCCAACCGTCCAAGAGCAGTTTGGCGCTCAACAATGCCTTTTTCAGCATGATGGAGCACCTTGCCATAAAGCAAAGGTGATAACTAAATGGCTCAGGGAACAAAACATAGAGATTTTGGGTCCATGGCCTGGAAACTCCCCAGATCTTAATCCCATTGAGAACTTGTGGTCAATCATCAAGAGACGGGTGGACAAACAAAAACCAACAAATTCAGACAAAATTAAAGCATTGATTCTGCAAAAATGGACTGCTATCAGTCAGGATTTGGTCCAGAAGTTGATTGAGAGCATGCCAGGGAGAATTGCAGAGGTCCTGAAGAAGAAGGGTCAACACTGCAAATATTGACTTGCTGCATTAACTCATTCTAACTGTCAATATAAGCTTCTGTTACTCATAATATGAATGCAATTATATTTCTGTATGTGATAAAAACATCTGACAAACACACATAAAAACCAGAGGGCAGCAGATCATGTGAAAATATAATATTTGTGTCATTCTCAAAACTTTTGGCCATGACTGTATACACTTCTGTGATCGCCCACTCCTATGACGCACACAAAGGGTATATAAGATGGTTAATATCTCCTAGCTGTTGTTGCAACCTTTGACAGCAGTGATTGGGACGCCTGATGCTGCGTGATGAGACCTGTCACAACAGCTTGGTGATATTTCCTGAAGATACCCTGATCGGAATTCATCAATGAAGCTTGGCAGTGTTGTAAGTATTGATTTGATTACATTTTCTTTTATACCTTTCTTTGTTGTAAGTATTGATCTGATTACTTTTTGATATCTTTTTATACCTTTCTTAATAAAATGTTAAGCTATTGTTGATAGTCCAGTGTTTTATTCTATAACTTTGTTCTATAATACTGTAAGGGAATCACTAGAGGAGCGATTCCCCAGAAGCTGCTGGAGAACTACGGGGGAGGGGCACAACGAGACAGTGGACCCTAAGCTGAATCCCCCCCCCCACTGTCCCTGGCTAACTTGCCCGATCTGTCCTAGGTGACAGCCAGCAACCACGTCGACAGTCCTTCCTTATAATAAGTGATCACATAGAATGCAGACAAGACACACAACAACAAAGAGAGGTCAGCTAGCCAAGGGGTCAGAAACAATCGAGCAATTGCAGCACAGAATCGACATCCAAGAGAATAGTCAAAGTCAAAGCCAGTGGTCAGAAAATCAGGTAACAAGGTAGCAAGGGAAATAATGAAGAGAGCAGGCAAAACACAAGTGTAATAACCGGCAACCTGCTGAGAAATGACATCCTGTATATAGAAAGTCTAGGCCCAGCCACAGATCTGATAGGTACACAGGCTGTCAATCACACAGGCCAGGAAGAGATTAACTCTATGCAGTCCAGAGAGAAATGTTCAGACACGGGTGGGGCCGGAAATCCATTACACTGACTAAGACCATGTTCAGAATGAGCAGCAAGAAACTTACATAAAGAACCAAACTGAACACGCCTCCTTCGCCACAGTGTGCGAACGGAGGGCGGCGCCGAGACCCGAAACGGCAGAGACGTTACAGTACCCCCCCTTTATGAGGGGCCACCGGACCCTCACCAGATAAACCAGTTTTAGTAGGACCCAGTATTTTCTCTGCCTTCAATTCAGGGTCTTTTTGCACAACCACAGACACTGGTGGGCCAGGCAAACATTTTTTATTCACCTGGTGTTTTCCACCTTTAGCAGCCGAGACAGTCTCCTCAGTAACACAATTTAAAGTGTGCAAAGCAGTCATATCAGCAAGTACCTGGTTGCCTGAGTGGTTCTTCTGATTACCACTCAGGCACTGAAGCTTTTCTGCTGGTCTGCGAGGTCTGGTCGAGCAGTCACTGATGAAATGACCGGAAGCACCACAGTACAGGCAGAGGTTGTCCCTGAGACGATGCTCTCGTCGCGTCTTGGCATCCATAACTGCCAGTTGCATAGGTTCCACACCAGGAGTCATGGGAGAAATAACAGGAGAGAGAGAGGGAGAGACAGAAAACTTGGAAGAAGCAGACCCTATTCTCTCTTTAACATCTGGCTCAGCATATCTAGATCCCAAAGACAAAAAAAAATTTTCAAGGTCAATCCACTCCTCAGCCCCAGGAGGGAGTTTAAGGGCCCAAGCCTGTAGATCCCCCTGTAGGAGGGAGATAACTACTCCAACCATTTGGGCCTGGGATGCATGTGGATTAATCCGAAAATACAGGCGACAGGACTCCCGGAAAGTCTCAAATTTTTCACGATCCCCTGAAAAACGATCCGGGAGTAACATCTTCACCTTAAAAGGGGAAGAAACAGGCGGGGATGCTGCAGCAGCCTCAGTAAGGGTCTGAACCTGGTTAGCAAGCTCAGCTACCAGGACTGCCAAACCTTCCAACTTGGCTGCAAGGCCCTGAATAGGATCCATGCTGACCCTATGGAAGCAATGGCAGAATGTATGGGCCGGTTATTCTGTAAGGGAATCACCAGAGGAGCGATTCCCCAGAAGCTGCTGGAGAACTAGGGGGGAGGGGCACAACGAGACAGTGGACCCTAAGCTGAATCCCCCCCACTGTCCCTGGCTAACTTGCCCGATCTGTCCTAGGTGACAGCCAGCAACCACGTCGACAGTCCCTCCTTATAATAAGTGATCACATAGAACACAGACAAGACGCACAACAACAAAGGGAGGTCAGCTAGCCAAGGGGTCAGAAACAATCGAGCAATTGCAGCACAGAATCGAGATCCAAGAGAATAGTCAAAGTCAAATCCAGTGGTCAGAAAATCAGGTAACAAGGTAGCAAGGGAAATAATGAAGAGAGCAGGCAAAACACAAGTGTAATAACCGGCAACCTGCTGAGAAATGACATCCTGTATATAGAAAGTCTGGGCCCAGCCACAGATCTGATAGGTACATAGGCTGTCAATCACACAGGCCAGGAAGAGATTAACTCTATGCAGTCCAGAGAGAAATGTTCAGACACGGGTGGGGCCGGAAATCCATTACACTGACTAAGACCATGTTCAGACTGAGCAGCAAGAAACTTACATAAAGAACCAAACTGAACACGCCTCCTTTGCCACAGCGTGCGAGCGGAGGGCGGCGCCGAGACCCGAAACGGCAGAGACGTTACAAATACGGAATCCAAAGAATCTTTTTCCCTTGGCACAACAAAGTGGCTGGTACACAGGTCGGAGATGCACTAGGTTGTGATCCGATCTTCCCAGGGGCGGTAGGGCTGATGAGTTATATGCCTCCCTCGCATTAGCAAAGAACCAATGTTTTGTTATCTCTTGTGTGGCAGGTTACATACTGTGTGAGACTGGGCAGTGTGGATGATGGAGAGAAATGGTTGAAATCTCCAGACACAAGAAGGAGAGCCTGGGGGTGTAGAAAATGCAACTGGCTCACCGTGGCTTGAAGACTTCACAGGCAGCATCAGCTTTCGCAGGGGGGGGGGGGATATATGCAGCTATCACGATGACATGCGATCATACTCTCAGTAAATAGAAAGGTCTCATGCTCACAGCTAATAGTTCAATGTCCTTACAGCAAGTTTGCTCCTTAGTCACAATGTGCCTAGGGTTACACCATCTATCATTCACAAATATCGCCAGCCCTGCTCCTTTCCTCTTACCGATCTCCCTTGTCCTGTCTGCCCAAAGTCGTTTAAAGCCATCCAAGGAGACAAGAGTGTCCAGAGTAACTTTGGTGAGCCAAGTCTCTGTAAACATCATCATGCTGCACTCCCAAAACTCCTGATGATGCCTGGTGAGCGCCGCCAGCTCGTCCATCTTATTTGCAAAAGATCTCACATTGCCCATAATGATGGAGGGTAGAGCAGATTCGAAAACATCTCCTCATAATCCTCTACAGGGCACCAGCTCTACACACTCTTCTCTTCTTCCTCCTAAGTTCCTGGGGGAATTCTGGCCTCAAGCAGGATCTCCTGACACAATAGTAATAGAATGATATGCCACAGAACATGAATGTGTAAGCCATGTATCGGGGTGGGCTCCCCAGGATATAGCAAAGTCACGAACAAAGGAAGCGACTCCAATTCACTTTAGTAAAAACAAGATTTTACTTAGTTTAGTAACACCCCTTTACCAAAAAGAACACTCCCAGATATTTACATACACTCAGCCAGGAAGCTGAGGCCCTGGTGTTGTACAGCGCGGTGCCCTCTATTGTGCGCCTCCAATATACTCCAAGTTTTTACCAATCTGCAGGCTGCAACTAACCAGACGCTTGTTACCTTTTTATCACCCTAGTCACAGGAACAATTCAGTGAGTGTGATAGGGGCACCGGCGGTATAGCACAAGAGCTTACAAACTTATCAACATACCCCTATTCCCCCCAAAGTACAACCAAGTAAATATAATAGTAGGTCAGATTGCAAGCCAAAGAAATGGGAAATTGCATAAAACGTCACTTCCAGACTTCCTTAGAAGCTCCTCTCTGAGAGTTACAACTCTATAGAATTCTGTGTCCTTGTCCTTACAAGGTAGGTAGATAATTCACCAGTAGTGTGGCCTGTGAAGATGAGCAAGCCTAGCTAGTCTAACTATAGGCCCTTACTCAGTTCCAAGAAATTTGGCGCCAAAAATGTAATGCAGTGCGTGCACGATTACGTCTCTCACTGACCCGGGTCTGTTGGGTACCTTTAGCCTTTGTCTGGAACAGCTGAAAGTGGAGTTCATCCAGAAAACACGCGGTCTCACTGTCAGGGCCACTTCTCAGTCGGATCCTTGATAGCAATCTTCTCCTTAGGATGCTGTCTGAACAAACCCTGGAACAGTCTCTGATTCAGCTTCACCTTGCTATATTTCACCTTACCAGTCCTGCTCCTTCTAGAGCTCAAAGCACACTCGAAAGATGGCTGCCACACACACTCTGCTCCTCCTTGCAGTTCCACCTCTGCAGAACAGGGTCTCCATGTCACTACTCCAGGGAATTACAGAATTACAGTCTTTTCCCATTTCTAAGGTAATAGTGGCCTCTTGTGGTCAAACAACCAAATGTCAGTTTATAAAAAAAATAAACTTACTTACAGAAACAAGTACATTCATAACATGAGGGCTGTTTCCCCATCTTACACATCCATTACAGTTATCCCCAAACCTAGGAAGGACGCTACCACCCCTGCTAATTACAGGCCTATGTAGATATAAAGTTGTTTTCCTCTCTTCTTGCCTCGCGCTTGAATCAGCTTTTGCCATCCCTCGTCCATTCAGACCAGGTTGGTTTCGTATGAGGTGGACAGGCCTCCGATAATGTATGGAAGCTTTGTAATACAGTTCATTGGGCCAATAGTCATCGCAAATCCGTTTCCCTCTTAGCACTTGATATAGAAAAAGCCTTCGATAGTTTATCCTGGTCATACCTAACCCATGTTCTAAGATTCATGAGCATAACCGACCTTTCGGGCTCTGTACTGTGACCCTGTAGCATATCTAAAGCTCCCGACTGATTCCCCTAAGTCTATTCACATTTGTCGAGGCACTTGCCAAGGTTGCCCATTGCCACTGGTTTTATTTGCTCTGGCCATTGAGCCCTTGGCGACTGCTATTCGCTATGCTTTTAACCAACACCAACTCTTTAGTCTCCCTTCCTAATTTAATTAATACACTCTCCCAGTTCACTAGTCTATCGGGTTTAAATCGGAAATTTATGCACTGTAACGTCTCTCCAGCTACTGCCAAACTGATCTCCCTGAACTTTGGCTTTCAAACTAGAGACAAATACCTTCCCTATCTAGGCACTCACCTCTGTAACTCTCTGGATGCACACATTAAATGGAATTATGCTATTTTGATACCCAAAGCTCTTGAAGGACCTGGTTGCAGGGCACTGCTCCACCCTTTCTTGGGTAGAACATGTCCACTTGATTAAAATGGTCACCCTACCCCGTATCCTATACTTTTTCTGCACTCTTCTAAACCCAGTGTCCTGTGCTTCCCTAACTTCTCTGCAAAACTGAGATATTTAACTTTATATGGGCCTATAAAAGGCCTATTGGTTCCCGATCTATATAAATATTATATAGCCACCCGACTCAACTAAGTGCTATCCATAATGAACACGCCCGCCATCAATGGGTAACATTGGAATCTGCATTGGTGGCCCCAACCTCCTTACAGCCTCTCTTGTGGGCCCCTCGGTCAGTGGCCTTTCGGTTGCCGCTAAGGTGACGGACTACATGTTGCAATTGTGGCCGGGGCCACTTTAACCAAAGGGCCAACAGTGCACTTGCACTGGGCCCTATGGTACAGGGCCCCTGTTGGACATACCTCCCAACTGTCCAGGATTCCAGGTCCTGTCCCGGTCTGAGGTCGGCGGGAGGTATGTCCCTTTATCAACTCATCTGCATCCAGAGAGGTTAAATACAGTGATAAAGCAGGAGCCGTCCGCGGACAGCCCCTACTTCACCATTGTGTGTGAAGCACATCCTTGTGTGCTCCGGTCCCTGGAGCTGCGGGCACGATGTGATGACCTAACTCACATCGCGCTTGCTCCCTGAACAGTCCGGGAGAAGAAACCTCACAGAGCGGCAGAGGAGGGAGGAGAGGTGAGTATTAGTGTTTTATTATGTCAAACTGCTGGCAGATGAAGGGAGACATTAAACTGGGGGCACCTAAAGGGGAGCATTAAACTGGGGGCAGATGGAGGAGGGCGTTAAACTGGGGACAAGTTGGAAGGGGGCATTAAACTGGGGGGCAACTGGAGGAGGACATTAAACCATGGGGGTAGCAGGAGGGAGACATGTCTGCCTCTAGGTGCCCCCAGTTTAATGTCCCCCTCCATCTAGCCCCACGGTTTAATGTCCCCCTCCAGCTGCCCCAGTTTAATGTCAGCTTCTAGTTGCCCCTGTTTAATGTCCCCCTCCAGAAGCCCCTTGTTTAATGTCCCCCTCCAGCTACCCCAGTTTAATGTCCCCCTCTAGTTTCTCCCACTTTAAACTGGGGCATCAGGAGAGGAGACTTCATACTGTGGGGCAATTGGAGGGGACATATAATGTTAAGGCGACTGTAGGAGGATTATACTGTGTGGGGGCACATAGAAAAATGGATGAGAATGGGCAGAGTCAACGTAGAAGTGGGTGGAGCTAAGTTAGCTGCGGCGCACATAGCCTAATCACAGGGGTATTTTATGTAATACCCCTTTGAACGTAACATAACCAAGAAATTATTGGCGCTGTGACCCAGTCGTTTACCATCGTCTAGGTTGCAGCACCAAAAGAGTTGCACCAAACACTTTATTTATTATGCTTACTTATATAGCGCCATCATATTCCGCAGCGCTTTACAGACATTGACAGTCACTGTCCCATATAGGGCTCACAATCTACATTCCCTATCAGTATGTCTCTGGCTTGTGGGAGGAAACCCACGCAAACACGGGGAGAACATACAAACTCCTTGCAGATGTTGTCCTTGGCAGGATTCAAACCCAGGACTCCAGCGCTGCAATGCTAACCACTGAGCCACCGTACCACACTTACACAACACATACTCAAAGTCATCAATAAAGATTACATTTGTAATCAGGTCCTGTCCATACCTGATCTTTATAGAGTAAAATACGCCGCCCCCTCTCTAGCGATATCCATTACACGCTAAAATAATAGCAATAACGATTATCACTAGAGATGAACGTATAAAACATTTCTGAAAGGCGGAAAGTTCCATCAGTGAGATAACACATTGTCACCCATTGAATGTTACTATATAAAATCCCAGTTTTTGGCAGCTTTCAGATCGGTATAATAGCAGGTGGTGATGTGGGGGGGAGGGCCCACTTATGAAACTTCTGCACTGGACCCACCAATGTGTTAAAACGGCCTTGATTGTGGCAGAGGATTTGCTTTCAGTATGGATTGCAAAGTCTGATCTCCCTTCTAATACCATTATTCCACAACCCCCTCTTTCCCCCTGATCTCTCCCCGGAGGTGTTTGTTTGGTGGAGACACGCCCAGTTTCATTGTCTTAACAACTTCCTTAAGCCGACGGGTCTTCACCAAAGATTATTTCAATAGCACATTTTCCCCGCCTCCTTCAGAGGCTTTTCAGACTGCGCAGGTTTTCCACTTTTTATGTTCCCTCACCCCACTAAATCCGGAGGTATCTCCAACTAACTTCGAGAGATTGTGCCTGTTTAGAGTGACTGATAAGGGCTCCCTTTCCTTTATATACAGCTTGCTTAACTCTCCACTCCTTGACTGTAAGCTTAACTTTATGATGACCTGGGAGCGAGATCTTGATACTACCCTGACCCTGGCCCAATGGGTTGACTGTTGTACATCAATTAGCAAAGGCAGTTGGCACGTTACCCTCATGGAATCCTCTTTAAAAGTGCTTCATTGGACATGTCTGGTCCCTCATTGACTTCATCACTTTTTTTCCTACTGTCTCACCCCTTTGCTTTAGGGGTTGTAATGCCTTAGGCACTACTTTCCATGTGTGGTGGTCTCTCTCTCAAGATCAACGCTATTGGCTGGCTATCCATAGGATCAGGGCCATTTTAATGCATTGGGGAGCCCTGTGCAAACGTTTTGAATGTGGGCCCCCCAATGCCCCCCTTATAACTTAATTTATCCTGCTCCCCTCAACCACCAATGTTACATAAAAAAAAAAAAAATGAATACTCACCGAACCACGTTCCTGCGGACCTGCAGGCTCCGACTGTAATGTCTGTGGCTCAGTGCTCATTGTGCTTCCATGCTGCAGGCATTATCAGCCGAAGGCTGAATAATTTATTTTTAACTAGGAGAGTCACCCTCTAATATCTGGACGCATTAAAATATTACCTTTATTAAATATTCATTAAAAAACTAAACTATGAAGAACTACAACATAAATAATCAAAAGGGCTAGGATGGAAAGGAAATTGTTCCACTATGAAACCAAACCTAATTGTTAGGGGTCAATATTAACGCTTCATAATATCTCACTCCTGATAGGTGTAGATAACACAATTATAACCTATCTAAATAGCCCCTTCCACCCCATATATATTACAGGAGCAAAAATTGGACTACTAGAGTATAATGTTCCCTCAGCTTAAAAAAGCACTGCCTAGCGTCCACAATGTTATAGTAGCCAACACTTTTATGCTACCTCTAGAATAAATTTATCAAGACGATTAGTGTTTACTAAAATATCCTCTATTAGGTGATTGACATATGTTATAATGTCCTACCAACATATTTTCTCACCCAAGACTATTTTTCACTATCGTATCTTACTAACACACCCATATCACAGCAAATAGTTTTAACCGTGATATACTACCAACATACTCACGCGTTTCCTATGTCAGAATATACACTGATACCGACATATTCATCAGAGGTACGTGTCTATATTCCAAAGACCCACTAAGGTAAGTATGTTATAGTACTACTTTGTAGGCATATCACCCTTTCCCAACATACAACCCCGCTCCCCCATCGGCACTAATGTTTGGCCGCACGGAGCAGCGTAGTCGGCGGTCTCAAATACTTTTTGTCACGCCCATTTACATTCACCCAGCCAATGAGGATAGTTTCTACTCACAGCTGATCTATGGGGAACTCCCCTCAACCGGGACCAACTGAAATACACATGCGTGACAACAGACCAATCACGGAGGCCCTTCACAAACAAACCCCGCCTCCATCAGCCCCGCCCAACTGAACGGAGAGTAAACACATCTCCCCTTACTAAATATAGGAGATACAAGTCACAGGGAATCATTTTAGCAGGCTGAAAACCCCTAAATCCAATACATAATGGTCAAAATGAATGCAGGCTGAATAATAGAGCATGGGGCTAATAGCTCCGTGCTCCACTATTGTATTCATCCTAAGGACACAGATAGAGGTGAAATCACTGCCTGCCCCCCGCAACAGCGGGACATCACCCGAAATGTGGAACTGTCCCACTTGATCCAGGGCGACTGAGTGGGCCCCCATAACCATAGGGCCCGGTGAACCTGCACTGTTTCATTTATGATTAAAGTGGCCCTGCATAGGATTGCGCAATGGCTCTTTGGACAGTCTTTCCCATTTAAGGCCCCCATATTTCTTCTCAATCTTAAGGCTTCTAATTTGAAATATGCCCAATTTAAGCTGCTACAATACATTTTGTTAGCAGCCCGGATTCACATCGCCTCCAACTGGAGAAAATCTTTTCTCTCAGTGGCTGAGGTCATGCGATGGGTGGATGCCATCATGCTTCATGAGAAGATTAATTCCATTATATCTAATACCCGCCCGATTTTTGATAAGGTCTGGGCACCTTGGGTCAATAGGTCTCGCACCCCAGGCCTTCCATACTGTCTCCAGCTCTAGCCCTGCAACTGGATTGGGTTCCTACCCTCCAACCCTCTCCCCTCAGGAGGATCCGTGGTTATTACCTCTCGCTGTAATAACCCACCATAGCGCTACATATTCCTTCTTTTTTTTCTCCCAACTGATTTTTATGTTTTTGTTTACTCTTTGTTTCCCCCATGTTCTTTTTATATAATGTCTTTTGATATATGATGCTGGCTTTGATATTTGATGCCTTCTCTGTCAATTTATGGCTATATTTCATTTGTCATGCAATTTACTATGTATCTTTCTCCTGTTGTTGTAATTTAATAAATACCTTTTTAAATAAAAAAGGCACACCTGCGAAAAATATGGCCAAAAAAGGGGCAGATGATAAGCAACCCCCAATATGTTCATGCCTGTCTGTTATATAAATTGTCTTGTCTTGCTATTTTACCTTTTTAAATAAGCCCATCATTATATAGCTTTTAGAAAGGCTATTTTATGCATACCTGAAGAAATCCTTTCATCCATTTTCTCCCAAAATTGCTTTTTCTGGTATGCAAATTAATCTTCTTGGAGCACAGGGGGCGCTATCCCTGTGCTCCAAGCACACCTGCGTCATCATCTAGGAGCATTTTTCACTGCCTCCTTCTTCAAATCAGAACACCTCCTTCTTCTCTTCACTGCTTTCATCAGCAGCCTTTCCCGTCGGCGAGAATGAAATCTAGCACATGCGCTGTACGCTCGGCCACTTTGGCTTTCATTTCTTCATTGCAGTCTGGGTTGGGTGAAGAAGAAAAGGGATAGGGAATTACATATTTTAGTGAAGACCAACACCTGTGAGTCAAAATGTTCCCCATTAGGGAATGTACACACAAAGTGTAAATGCTACAGATTTATGTTCAGATTTGATGGTGGAAAGTCTACAGTATATTAAACCAGCAAGAAAGTGAAATGAAAATTTAAAGCATACCTCCAATTATAAAACACATATTCATTCATGGATAATACAAGAGAATATAATAAACTTTGTAATATATCCTATTAAATAAATGTGTTTCCTTTTCCATTTATCAATCTTAGTTACTTTTCACATACTGTATATCTATGAAGAGGGGATGGAAATAGTTGTAGGTGCTATAGTTTACTACTCTGTGAGTGAGGGAGCTCTTCTAACATTACTATGTTTCAAAATAAGACTTTACCACTGCACAGAATGAGGCAATAAATTCATTAACATCCTCTCAATTCCCCCTCTCATTTCAATAGAGTTGTGTGTCTAAGCTGGATAAGGACTTTATGTAAACAGACTGAGTGAAGATAAGGAGGAGAGCAGCCTAATAATTGAAGAATGAAACATTTCTTATTTTAACATATAGTGGTTTTATAATTAGCATTATGCTGGGGATACAGATTCTATGGTAGGGATGGTTTGCACCTCAATAGGAAGGGTGCAGCTGTGTTGGAGATGATGTCTAGAAAGTTGTATGAGTGTTTAATGTAGGAACCTGGGGAGAGGGCAAAAACAGCACATGTAGAGGGCAAGATAGTGTAGATAGATAACCAGGGCTAGTTCATGTAAGTGGAGGTGGAGTGGAAGGTGGCGTGAGAACAGTTAGTAAAGAAGAGAGGAATAGGGATAAGGAAAAACTCATAAAATGAATGTAGACATCTCACTAACAAGATGGAGGAATTAGAACTGATAATGTTTGGAAGAGGATTATGATATAACTGAAACATGAGTGGACTCTAGTTATGACTGGGGTCCTTATGGGCAGTGGCATAACTAGGAATGGCTGGGCCCCACGGCAAACATTTGACATGCCCCCCCCCCAACTGCCACCCCAAACCCCCCCCGCACAAACCGCATTCCTGTGCACACTATTATGCGCCATAGTGGCCTCTACACACACTATTATGCCCCATAGTGGCCCCTACACACAGTATTATCCCCCACAGTGGCCCTGCACATAGTATTATGCCCCATAGTGGCTCCTGCACGCAGTGTTATGCCCCATAGTGGCCCCTGCACACAGTATTATGCCCCATAGTGGCCCCTGCACACAGTATTATGCAGCATAGTGGCCCCTGTACACAGTATTATGCCTCATAGTGGCCCCTGCACACAGTATTATGCCCCATAGTGGCCCTTGCACACAGTATTATGCTCCATAGTGGCCTCTGCACAGAGTATTATGCCCCATAGTGGCCCCTGCACACAGTGTTATGCCCCATAGTGGCCCCTGCACACAGTATTATGCCCCATAGTGGCCCCTGCACACAGTATTATGCAGCATAGTGGCCCCTGCACACAGTATTATGCCCCATTGTGGACCACCCATGAACAATTATTATACTCTGGGATCTTTTCAGACCCCAGAGTATAATGATCGGAGACCCAGGGGAGCATAGAAACAAAAAACAAAAACAATGTTACTTGTTACAATGTTGGACCAGATCTCGCGTGAGCCAGGCAGGCGTTGCGACGCATAATGACGTCGGCTGACGTCTGGGACGTCATCAAACAGGCCCGAAGCCTACTGGAGCGCAGGAGAGTAAGTAACGTTATTTTTTATGTTCCCTTACCTCCCCTGGGCCTCCGATCGTTATACTCAGGGGTCTGAAAAGATCCCAGAGTATAATGATACCAGTGTTTGTGGGATTCGCGGTAGTGGCTGCCACAGGACTCTAGGCCCCATAATGTCCCGGGCCCTGTGGCAGCCGCTACAGCTGCTACCCCGGTATTTATGCCCCTGCTTATGGATGTAAATAAGTGGAGGGATAAAGAATAATAAAATACTGATGGGGGTTTGTTACAAGTTCCCAAGTATTATGAAAGAGGCAGAAAATCTACTAATAAGACACATAAAAATACCAGCAACATAGCACAATATATAAAAAATTATAAAATCACTATCCAAAAATGCAATACATTTCCTCATCAAAATTTTGACTCCCTTAATTAATGTGCAAGCACATATGAATAACTTACAACCAACCAATGAAAAAATAGAGTAAGACACTCAAAATACAAAAAATATATTTTATTTAACCCCTTCCCGACATCCTCCGTAATAGTACAGCAAATGTCAGGTATTTAAATATGCCAGCCAGTCAGGAGCTGAACGGCTTCCATAGCCGCAGGGTCTTTGCTGTATAATACAGCAAAGACCCGGCGCTAATACCCACTATCAGTGCCCACACTGATCGCGGGACCCCTCGGTCAGCTTTGACCAAGGCGCCAGGGGACCTTAATGCCCACGATCAGTGCGGGCACTGATAGTGGGTATTAGCACCGGGTCTTTGCTGTATAATTTTTCAGGCAGAGCATGGGCACTGCCATTTTGGGGAGAAAAACCAGCACCCAGAATGAGATCCAGGGCTGGCGATCCATTGCCATGACAGCCGGGAGCCTATTGAAGGCTCCCATGCTTGTCTGCAATTACCTTCTATTGCAGGCTGGTCTATGTTTTTAAAGAAAAAACAAAAAAAAATAAATTGAATTAAAAATTTTAATCACCGCCTTTCCCTAGAATACATATAAAAGTAGAAAATGACTCTGAAACACTTACACATTAGGTACCCCTGTGTCTGAAAACACCTGGTCTATAAATGCCTAAAAATATTTTTCTCATACGGTGAACAGCGTAGCAGGTAAATAAAAAAAATCTAAAGTACCGAACCACAGTTTTTTCCACCGTTTACCCTCTGATAAAAATTTGAATAAAAAGTGATCAAAGCAATAGACATTACCCGAAATAGTATAAATAAAATTATATCTGGCCCTGCAATAAAAAGACACCCTATGCATGGGTGTCACACACAGAAATCTAAAAAAAAGTTACGGGTGTTAAAATATGGCGACTTTAAGAAAAAAATTTTTTGCATAGTTTTGGATTTTTCTTAAGGGGTTAAATTGTAAATAAAACTATATAAATTTGGTATCCCCGGAATTGTACCGAAACAAAGAAAACTGGTGACATGTCATTTTAGCTGCACAGTGAACGCCATAAAAACGAAGCCCGTAATAAAGTTGCACAAAGACACTTTTTCTCCAATTCTACCCCATTCTGAATTTTTTTCCAGATTCACAGTAAACACTTTACATCTGTGAGAATAAATAATTCATGAGGACATGTGGGTCCATAGGGCCTATATGTTAATTACTGCCCATAAATAGTCATAATAGCCCAGTAAGGCCAGACATTACACAAGAATCAATGAGAGAACATACCCATAGAGAAGTGACCACCAAAATCTCCTAGGATTGACACCACAAACCCAACGCGAGTTTCGGCCATTTAATTACGAGCGTCAACATTTTGATGAGGAAAATGTATTCCATTTCTGGATAGTGATTTTATATCTTCCTATATATTGTGCTATGTTGTTGATATTTCTAACAGTTCCTGTGTTTTTCACAGGTACGGGCCCAATGGACTTTAAAGCCAGGGAACGTTCCTGGCTCTCACAACTGGATCAAATGTTCAGGGATGAGTCCATAGTATTTAGTTTTAATGGTCAGAGAGGCACACAAGAATTACAGGAGAAAATTAAGAACATTTTACACAGATGTACTAAAGTCAGGTGGAATATAGCTTTTCTTGAAAATTATATAAAAAGAGGATTCATACCGAGGGGGTTCAGAGTCTAGGTGTTCCCATCCTTTCCAATTAAGGATGAGATTTTTATTAAAAAAAAAGTGGGAATACTGTAAATAATGTGGTTTCTGGTGGTATTTATCTTTAGGAAATATTGGCAATTGCGGCCATGTCAGTATGCTTACAGTCCCACTTTGATCTTACATTTAGCTTGGGAGCTATGGACCAGTTCCTTCCATATCTCTGGTCATGGATTGCGTCTTCCACTCATAACATGCTGAGTGCAGTTTGGCATTCTCGTCAGATTGTATTATTTCCCCTTCATTATAAGTCATTGCCTGACGGATCTGTATATGCATCTAAGAATTGTTATGTCTTTTTGCTGGGAGGTGGCTGCAGAGCGTCTGCCGTTTACTTGGTTACATACACCCCCCTATTATTGAAGTATATGGTGTGAGACACATCGGGGTTGCACCCCTTATAGGCGTGCCCAGTCATCTTCGGCATCATGCTTGCGGGACCACTGTGAGCATGAGCCAACAATGACGCATCCCTCCCTCAGGAGGAGCGTGATCACTGATGTCACACAAGCTAAGGCATCTATTGGTCCACATTCGAGCCTGTGGAGGGTCATAGGCCTTTATGTAGTAGATGCAGGCTCAGTATATTCACCGCCAGCATTAGGAACAATCATGTTGTACCACCAATGCGTTATTCTGTAAACCTTACATCTAACAGCAGTGTTTCCTGATTTACTGTTGGACTCGTGATAAGAGTCTTTTGAAACGCGTAGGGTCTTTCAGGTATTGTATTGAGCAGATCTGATTCTGCTTTATTTATTCCAGCCTGTTACCTTTCGGCCTGCTGGTGTGGCATTAGGCCAGTATCCTCGGACTGGACGAGTACTTTGTATCTTTGTCTGGCTGGTTAGGTACACATTTTTATATGGGAGACACATTTCTGCTTTTTCTGTTCACTACTGGCAAGGCAGATTAGGATCTAGGGACATTTAGGTCCAAGGACTGGTGTATTGGTTGATTTACTATATATATCGACCTATTTATCCTAGCTTCACACATTGGGATTGATAAATGGTATTACCGTTTATACATTATCGGTGACCATACCCTGTGTCAGTGTGTATATATGTGTTTTCAACACATAAAATGTCATTACCGCTGCTGCTGGGCAGGTCGCATCACACTTTATATACACTTTTTTATTTTTAGTATATTTTCTTATTAAAAGTTAAGTTTTATACTTTGTCCTCCCAGTTTTTTCACTCGGTGAGGTTGAGACTTTTAATTTCTGAGCCAGCTAAGCTGTTAGAGCTTGTCGCATCAACTTGCAGTTACTACCTCTATTCACTTTCAGTGAACTGTGCCATAAACCATTCACTGCAATTTGATTGTGAGTATGGCACTGCTTTATATTAATCTCTTCAAAGTCTGTTATTGGCATAGCTTCCCCAGCTCTCCTAATACAGCCTGTGTATTGGTACTGAAAGCAGCACAGAGTTTGTTGTTCTTGGGATTCCCCTGCTTCCGTGCAAATGGGTATATTTCAGCTACAATACCTGTGTGTCTTTACAATATGGGTCTTAGCTTTTCATGCCTCAATTTGTACAGTACACGGTGCTGTACTCCATGGAGAAGTAATAAAAATGGAACTCGTCACTGTACATACTGTTATTACTTAATACCTATCTGGATTTTAAATCATAGGTAGTTCTCACTTGTAATGAGGGCCGATCCTTGTCCACTAATCTATTCCTTCTACTAGTCAACATTACACATGTTGTTGCCACTTTGTCATTTTGTAGGGGTTATTATTATACAGTCTATAAAATCGGCCAGGTATTTGGTATACCACTCATCCCTCTCCCTATGTGCCTTAGGTTTGTGGCCTTGTTGTGGGTTGCACAACATCACATACTTACTTGTACCCTTCTACTAATTTGTACATTATTTTATTTCTTTTTTAATCAGATCATTTTGTATTAAATTACATTTTCTTTTACAAACATACTGTAAGTATGTGAGCCAGAGGGCGCTGTTGAGCGACCCAGGCCAGGCCAGAAAAGGCTCTCAGCTACGCCTTTGGGTGGTGGCATGTAACTCCAGGAGGGCTGGAGTGTCCTGCAGGAAGCAGGAAGTGGTGGACCAGCTAGGACAGAGAGAGAGGCTCTGTCCCAGAAGGGCTGGGGTCCACAGGAGTGGACCAGCTAGGACAGAGATATAGGCTCTGTCCCAGAAGGGCTGGCGTCCACAGAGGACTGATGCTGGAGCTGAGCAACAGTCAGGACAGTTAGGGGCTCAAGGAGTGAGTTAGGCCCTAACTGTGGCATAGGTTTTTTGTTGTTTTGTTATGTTGCAGTTAAGCTGAATAAAGCCACTTTTATTTTACACTTGGACCGTCTGAAAGCTATCTTTCCGGCGCCCAGTACCATGAACCACCGCTGTCCGGACCAAGAAAAGCCGCCATTTTGAGTTTAATTCCCCAAATTGTCACAATACATAAAGAAAACATCAAAAACAACAACTCAGCCCCCCCCCCCCCACTTCCTGACAGGATTATCACTCATTACCAAGGAAGAGTCCAGCAACCAATTCCAATGCTATGTCTCACTTCTCTCCAATATGTAGCAGACAATATTTAGGATCTTGCACTATTCTACCCCCATATACCTTTTGCACCAGGGCGAGGACACTCTTCCAGAAACCTCCCAAAGAAGTTCAAGACCACATCATATCCAGCAAGTGAGTTCCATCCATATGACATCTGGGGCATTTAGAATCAGATCGCTGCCCTATCTTCTGTAATAGTACCAGGGTTCTGTATGTTTTATATAAAAGAAACAGTTGCGACAGAAGTTGCACCTCACTAACTGAAAGGCTAGGTACTGCCTCTAGGGCCTTTGCCCACTGCTCCTCTGAAGTGCTCCTCTAGGACCCCAAATCTTCCTCCCATTTCACATTCACTGCCAGGGGTAGATGTGTAATTGAGCAGACAGCAAATAATTATAGAGGGTAGAGGTTAACCCCCTTAGTACTGCCAAGTTGAGATATCAACTCTATTACCATGTAAGTAGATACAGACAAGTTAATTTAACTGTGACTGCCTAGGTAGTCAAGGCATGACCTAACCAGGCTCAGACTAGCCTACTGGGTTACAGGTGAACCCCCCGGGGGAGGGGGGGGGTCTGGTAACAGCCCCTATTACTTTACCTATTCCCGCTCCTGATCACTGCAGTCTTTTGTGGAGGCCAGGAGCAGAAATGGGGATTGGTAAGTGATGCAGCAAGTTCTCCCTGGTTCTGCTGATCCGGTTGTTAAAAATACAATCAGATTTCAGAACCAGGAAGAAGTGGTGCCCCAACCCAGTTCTGCTACTGTTGAGCAAGAATCCACAGGATGCATAATTCCAATTCCTTCCGAAAATGGCGAAGAAAATGGTGCCTCGGTCAAATTTGACCAAGGAGCTGGGAGCCTTAATGCCTACTATCAGTGCGGGCACTGTTTGCGGGCATTAGCGCTGTGTCTCCACTGTATAATAAAGTAGAGACCTAGCGGCTATGGTGGCCACTCAGCTCCTGAGCGGCTGCCATATCTAAATACCCAACATACAGCATACTATTACAGCAGATTTTGGGAAGGGGTTAAATAGTATGGATTTTTTTTTCCCTTTTTTTTCTGTTGCCTACATTCTAAGTGCATCTTTTAGCCTGGTGCATCTTATAGTTTAAAAAAATAGGTACTTTAGTAAGAAGTTTAGTAGAGGGGTTACAAAAAAACTAAACTTCAGGAAGCACAATTTTCATCAGCTAAGAGATGATCTTAACGGCATAAACTGGGACAATGTCCTCATAAGGAAAGTAACACAAATAGGATCTGTGAAAAATATATACCTTATGGGAATAAGTGTGTTTGACAGGGCATAGATACAGTATATGGGTTGCAGAAGTAGTAATAACTACTGGACCCAGGAGCCTCAGGGAGCCCCAAGGCTTGTTTGCAGTATAGAATAATAAGTATTACAGACAGCACATAGTAAATGGGGGTCCTGTTACAATATTGCACTGGGACCTAGGAGCTTCAATTTATGCCTCTGGTCAGTGGCGTAACTAAAGTCTTGTGTGTCCCAGTGCAAACTTTTGTCCGGAGCCCCCTACCCCCTACTGAATTCTTTATAGTGATGGTTAAGGGTGCTGCAGCAATATCTTAGATACTTGAAAGGGACAACTGCAGTTATCAATAATTCGGTGAGCAGCAAAGCGCCCAGCATGTAAACAGTACTGGGACAGTATAATATGCTCCACGGTAGCCCCCAAACAGTATGATATGCTCCACAGTGGCCCCCACACAGTATTATATGCTCCACAGTGGACCCCACACAGTATTATATGATCCACAGTGGCCCACACACAGTATTATATGATCCACAGTGGCCCCCACACAGTATTATATGCTCCCAAGGGCCCCCCCCTCCCAGAGCTGGTGATATTATTATACTTTGCGTCACCCCAGAGTATAAGTAGAGGCCCAGGGGAAGTGATTAAAAATAACAAACACTTATACTCACCTTGCCTCACCTCTCTTGGGCATTGGGCATCCTCTGTCCGGCTGTCTGCAGCATCTTCTTTGGTCCTCTTCTGTCTGGCGACTGAGGTCACATGCCCCAGACGTCACTGCTGTGGCCTGTGATTGGGCCTCAGCGGTCACTTGGGGTGCGATGACGTCATTATGCTGCCGCGCCCCATGTGACTGCTGGGACCCAATCACAGGCCCCAGCAGTGACGTCAGGGTGCGTGACTGTAGTCACCAGCCGGAAGAGCCCCAGAGGGGATAATGAGCCTAGGAGAGGTAAGTTTAAGTATTTTTTTATTTTTAGTCACCTACCCTGGGCTGGCATCTATTGGAAAGGGGCCCGGCAATAGCCATTAACAATATGTATAGCGGTCGGGGAACCAGGCTTTCCCCAACCGTTATCATGGTGGTCTGGGGCCCCAGCCATTTCCAGCTGGCAGCAGGCCCCTTACCTCTACGGGCCCCGTCGTTACGCCACTGCCTCTGGTGTTACAAACATTTAAAAAAATGTGGCATTAAAAAAAATGTAAAGAGATAAAAAAAATTGTGTAAAAGACTGGTGAACCTAGCCTCTTTGCTGCCTGAGGCGGACTATTGAAAGACGCCCCCCCCCCCCAAAAAAAAAAATAAAATAAAATTGCGTTTACATGCTGTTAGCGTCACACACTGTTATTGCCGTACAATAAACATACACAAACTTATGAAACAGTTTTTAAGAATTCTTCTTCCTGTATTACTTCAGTATCAGATCAACAACATGGTATTAACAATGAAAGTTACTTCACACATCTTCTGCTTGGTGGATGGATGAGCCCACATGGCCCCCATTCTCTATAATAGGAGCGCTGCAGATAGCTGAGCACTGTACTTTGGCTATCTTTGGCACTCCCATCGAAGTAAATGAGAGCCACACAGGTTCATCCATCCACCAAGTAACACGCCTATATATATGGGTGCGGTCAGGCTGAATTCCCACCCAGTGGGGAGAAAAAACTCAATTCTCAGACAGTGGGGGTCTCAGCAGACAGACCCCCATCAATCAGGTATTTATCCTCTATCATTTAGGTGAATACAGGGTAGTAACATTTTGTGACTTACAGGTGATGTCTCTGACTAATCCTTCACATTTCCCTTCTCTTCCCTTTGGGCCGCCATGACCACTTCTTCCAGCTGTGACTTGTCTCTGTAAAGTTTGCAACACAGATATCTTTGGCTCCTCACTTTTCCAGGCATCCAACCCACATTGTCCTCACCTACACAAAGCCCCCATCTTGCTGCTACCCCAATTATAAAATATATGATATAACCCCCCATAATGAAAAATACTCCCAAGTGCATCTTTATATTAATAATGTGTAATAATGTGTAAATAGTGACCCTTATTAATAATGCCCCAGGTGTTAACTAATTAACAGGTTTTCCAGGTAATTAATAAACTAATCAGTGGGGCTCAAAAACCCAGGACCCCTACTGATCAGCTATTTGAATGAAATGTGGTACCTGTGTAAGCACCGTGACCTCTTCTCTGTTTACATAGTCTCATTCATCTCATAGCGGCCATGTAATGTAACTACAGCCTCGTCCTATACATGTCTATGTGACAAGACTGTAATTACATCACATGGTCAGTATAAACAGACAGCGTATGATATAAACAGGCGCCATAGCCCCTTCATACAGATGATCAGAGGAGGGGTCCACTGATCTCTTATTGATAATCTGTCCTAAGGATAGAACATCAATAAAAATGAGCTGGAAAGACCCTTTAATAAAGCCCAAGTGCCACCTTAAAGGGTTATCCAGGATAACCACTTTTTTAATATGAGGCTGGTGAAGGTGCTCCAGTGTCTCCCAGCGCATTTCAGTCCTGCTGCTCCCGTGTTTTCTGCCCCACAGCACTGTGATGTCCTGTGTAAGCGACCTCAACGGTCATGTACGGTGGGGACTTTCACCAGAAGAAAACACCAGAGCGACCCAGGTGGTGACAAACATAAAAACCAGTATTACTTACCTGGGCTCCGATGCACTCCTTGCTTTCGGCCCTCTTCAATGTCGCACAGACCGGTGTCACGACATAATGACGTCGGCCTGGCTCACATGACGCCTGGGACGTCACCAAAGAAGGCCAAAGCCTGCTGGGAGTAACATCAGATCGCTGGAGAGGTGAGTAACATTGGTTTTTATGTTTATCACCTCCCCTGGGTCTCCAATTATTATACTCCGGGGTCTGAAAATACCCCGGAGTATAATAATAGTAGTATTTGGCCTCACTTACCGATGCCCGCGGCTGCTCACAGCTGCTTCTGATTCCCCCTTCTGCGTTCGATAGCAGAAGGGGAAGGAGAGGCGGCCACAGCAAGAGTGGGGATCAGTAAATAAATATATATAAATATATATATATATATATATATATATATATAAAAAGTTATCCAAACCTACCTGCGATCCCTTGATGGAGCTGCTGCTTCGAATTCTTCACCTGCATCCGTGTCTCAGCGTAGGGGGCGTGATGACGTCATTGTATTGCCGACTGCGCTGAGATGCGGAGATCTCGTATACCAGCCCAGGACAGGCCCCGCTCAGCTTTGTTTTTTTGTTTTTTTTAAGCGGCCTGTCCTGGGCTGGTTTACGGTAAATAGAATGTAAAAATTGCCGCCCCCCCCAGACAGTGACAGCAGAGCACAGCCTCGTCATTGATTCCAGCGCCACCTCTGTCTTCTGTTTCTAATGTGTCTCCTCCTTCGGGTTGGACAGAGCCGACTGCGCATGTTCTATCGGTCATTTTGTGGTGGTCTTGTGTAAGAGGAGGAGCAAAGTTGAGGAGACACGTCAGGAACAGAAGACAGAGGCAACGCTGGAATCGATGACGAAGCTGTGCTCTGCTGTCTATGGATTGAAGGAACATGATGAGAGATGTCACGTGACATCTGGATCCACCTGTTGGCTTCCAGTTGGCTGGTTTGGAGAGCCCTGAAATGGTTAATGAAAGGGCTCTAGACTTATTGGCCAGGAAGAGTGTTGATATTCAAATCCCTATGTGACACGGTTATGGAAGGGGAGGAGTTTTAAGGAAGTTCTTATAATCAGGGGCATGTAGGAGGGGGCTTACCTTCTACCAGAAACTTGGTAAGAGGAACACAGGACCTGCATTATGGCGGATTCCCTGGAGAAGTTGATCCTGGAGCGTGTGGTGTGTCAGGGCTCCGGATGGCTGCTGGAGATCCTTCAGAAGAGTGGTGCTACCCCTGGTGCAGGTGCCACCTTGCAGAGAGACAGCAGACCGCGGCAGGAGTCTCACCCGCCTCTGCCCCAGCCCGCCAACATTTGGGGGGATGGGGGGGACGCAACGTTCCAGTAGCAGGGCTGGAGACGTGACTGGGACCCCAGGGGAGCCTCCCCTGTCAGCTGCAGGGCCAATTAAGCGGTACTGTGGGCGGGTGGCCCGTTGGACCGCGCCGGCCGCAGGCACATTGCCGCGCGTATTAGGGGTCGTGATTTGGGCTGGCGGCGCTGCTTTGGCTGCCTTGCCGAGTTCCCCGTCCAGGGAGGCCTCTGCTTCAGGCACAGCGGTGCCTGTACTTGCTTGCGGGAGAGTGGATGCCTCTGTCTTCCCCGCATCCCTCTTAGCCGATGCCGGCGCTCCTGGGCTGGCGGGGCTTCCCTCCCCGCTATGTCTACTGCGGGTGGGAGGCCTGCAGGAGCGACAAGTTTCAGTATTATAATATAATAATAATAATAATCCTTTAATAGTCCCACAATGGGGAAATTCAGTGTATTACAGCAGCAAAGATAAGCAGATACAAATACAAAATGTACAGGAATGTTCCAAGGTGAGAGGCATTACATTGATAGCAGACAGACAGATAGGAAGTAGCAGAGGAGGGGGGGGAGATTTAACAGGCAGAGAGATATTTCAGTTCTCTGTGTGTATTGTGGGGGGGTCTGGTGGGGGGGGGGGGCCATTGGCGCCGCCGAGGGGAAGGGGGGCAGGGTCCAGCGTTCCGGGTCTTTTGCTGGGCAGACCAGGGCGTGGGGGTGCTGCTGGGTCAGCTTGTAACAGAGTAAAGCACAGGTCTCCCTCTGCCAGCAGCACACATCATTGTGCTGCTCTGGGAGGAAGTAAGGGGGAAGGGGGGGGGAAGCAGGGAGGGGGAGTGGAGCAGGAAGGACAGCTTGGTCCTGGTTAGAGATAGGAGGGGGAAGAGTGGTGAACCTAGCCTCTTTGCTGCCTGAGGCGTACTATAGAAATACGCCCCCCCCCCCCAAAAAAAAAAAATAAAAAAAAATTGAGTTTCCATGCTACTAGCTTCACACACTGTTATCGTCGCACAATATACACAATACACAAAGTTATAAAACAGTTTTTAAGAATTCTTCTTACTGCATTACTTCAGTATCAGATCAACAACACGGCAAGTGACACGCCTATATATATGGCTGCGGTCAGGCTGGATTCCCACCCAGTGGGGGGGGAAAAAACAATTCTCAGGCTCAGTGGGGGTCTCAGCAGACAGACCCCCATCAATCAGGTATTTATCCTCTATCATTTAGGTGAATACAGGGCAGTAACATTTTGTGACGTCTGACTAATCCTTCACATTTCCCTTCTCTTCCCTTTGGGCCACCATGACCACTTCTTCCAGCTGTGACTTGTCTCTGTAAAGTTTGCAACACAGATATCTTTGGCTCTTCACTTTTCCAGGCATCCAACCCACATTGTTCTCACCTGCACACCCATCCTGCTGCTACCCCAATTATAAAATATATGATATAACCCCCCATAATGAATAATACCCCCAAGTGCATCTTTATATTAATAATGTCTGTGTGTACCCTGTATAAATTGTGCCCCTTATTAATAATACCCCAGGTGTTAACTAATTAAAAGGTTTTCCAGGTCATTAATAAACTAATCAATGGGGCTTAAAAACCCAGGACCCCTACTGATCAGCTGTGTGAATGGTACCTGTGTAAGCGCCGTGACTGCTTCTCTGTTTACATAGTGTCATTCATCTTATAGCAGCCATGTAATGTAACTACAGCCTTGTCCTATACAGGTCTATGTGACAAGGCTGTAATTACATCACACGGTCACTATAAACAGACAGCATATGATATAAACAGGCACCATAGCCCCTGTTTATAACGCCCCATTTACACACACTATAATGTTCCACAGCAGCCCCTGCACACTGTATTATGCCTCACAGCGGCCCCTGCACATGGTATTATGCTCCATAGTGGCCCCTGCACACTGTATTATACCTCGCAGCGGCCCCTGCATGCGGTATTATGCCCCTCAGTGGTCCCTGCACACGGTATTATGTTCCACAGCAACCCCTGCACACAGTTTTATGCTCTCTAGTGGCCCCTGCACTGGTATTATACTCCATAGTGGCCCCTGCACTGGTATTATGCTCCATATTGACCCCTGCACATGGTATTATGCTCCACAGTGGCCCCTGCACATGGTATTATGCTCCATAGTGGCCCCTGCACTGGTAATATACTCCATAGTGGCCCCTGTACTGGTATTATGCTCCATAGTGGCCCCTGCACTGGAATTATGCTCCTCAGTGGCCCCTGCACACAGTAATATGCCCCATAGTGGCCCCTGCACACAGTAATATGCCCCATAGTGGCCCCTGCACTGGTATTATGCTCCATAGTGGCCCCTGCGCTGGTATTATGCTCCACAGTGGCCCCTGCACTGGTATTATGCTCCACAGTGGCCCCTGAACACGGTATTAGGCTCCATAGTGGTCCCTGCACACGGTATTAGGCTCCATAGTGGTCCCTGCACACGGTATTATGCCCCATAGTTGCCCACCCATGAACTATTATTATACTCGGGGGTCTTTTCAGACCCCCGAGTATAATGATCGGAGACTCAGGGGAGGTGACAAACATAAAAACCAGTGGTACTTACCTATCCTGGACACCGGTGCACTCTCCGCAGCTTTCGGCCCTGTTTAATTGCGCACACAGGTCACATGATCAGGCCGGCAACGCGACCTGATGACGTCACAAGAGGCCCCAAGCCTGCTGAAAAGACCCCGGAGTATAATAATA
This sequence comes from Leptodactylus fallax, assembly GCA_947044405.1. Lineage (NCBI taxonomy): Eukaryota > Metazoa > Chordata > Amphibia > Anura > Leptodactylidae > Leptodactylus > Leptodactylus fallax. The sequence continues at coordinate 1,964,572 of CAMRHE010000294.1, read as the reverse complement.
GTAGTATTTGCGGCCTGTCACCGTAGACAGAGAGCGCATTTTTGAACGCGGATCTGAAAAGAAGGTTAAGGTGTCCAAGACCTTCGGCAATTGGCTGCAAGCCTTCGCCACCTTGGCTCATATACAGTGCCTTGTGAAAGTATTCGGCCCCCCTTGAACTTTTCAACCTTTTGCCACATTTCAGGCTTCAAACATAAAGATATAAAATTTTAATTTTTTGGTGAAGAATCAACAACAAGTGGGACACAAAACGAAATTTATTGGTTATTTTAAACTTTTGTAAAAAATAAAAACTGAAAAGTGGGGCGTGCAATATTATTCGGCCCCTTTACTTTCAGTGCAGCAAACTCACTCCAGAAGTTCAGTGAGGATCTCTGTCTAAATGACTGATGATGATAAATATAATCCACCTGTGTGTCATCAAGTCTTCGTATAAATGCACCTGCTCTGTGATAGTCTCAGGGTTCTGTTTAAAGCACAGAGAGCATCATGAAGACCAAGGAACACACCAGGCAGGTCCGTGATATTGTTGTGGAGAAGTTTAAAGCTAGATTTGGATACAAAAAGATTTCCCAAACTTTAAACATCCCAAGGAGCACTGTGCAAGCGATCATATTGAAATGGAAGGAGTATCAGACCACTGCAAATCTACCAAGACCCGGCCGTCCCTCTAAACTTTCATCTCAAACAAGGAGAAGACTGATCAGAGATGCAGCCAAGAGGTCCATGATCACTCTGGATGAACTGCAGAGATCTACAGCTGAGGTGGGAGAGTCTGTCCATAGGACAACAATCAGTCGTACACTGCACAAATCTGGCTTTTACAGAAGAGTGGCAAGAAGAAAGCCATTTCTCAAAGATATCCATAAAAAGTCTCATTTAAAGTTTGCCATAAGCCACATGGGAGAAATACCAAACATGTGGAAGAAGGTGCTCTGGTCAGATGAAACCAAAATCGAACTTTTTGGCCACAATGCAAAACGATATGTTTGGCGTAAAAGCAACACAGCTCATCACCCTGAACACACCATCCCCACTGTCAAACATGGTGGTAGCAGCATCATGGTTTGGGCCTGCTTTTCTTCAGCAGGGACAGGGAAGATGGTTAAAATTGATGGGAAGATAGATGGAGCCAAATAAAGGACCATTCTGGAAGAAAACCTGTTGGAGTCTGCAAAAGACCTGAGACTGGGACGGAGATTTATCTTCCAACAAGACAATGATCCCAAACATAAAGCAAAATCTACAATGGAATGGTTCACAAATAAACGTATCCAGGTGTTAGAATGGTCAAGTCAAAGCCCAGACCTGAAGCCAATCGAGAATCTGTGGAAAAAGCTGAAAACTGCTGTTCACAAACGCTCTCCATCCAACCTCACTGAGCTCGAGCTGTTTTCCAAGGAAGAATGGGCAAGAATTTCAGTCTCTCGATGTGCAAAACTGATAGAGACATACCCCAAGCGACTTGCAGCTGTAATTGCAGCAAAAGGTGGCGCTACAAAGTATTAGCTTAAGGGGGACGAATAATTTGGCACGCATCACTTTTCAGTTTTTTATTTTTTACAAAAGTTTAAAATATCCAATAAATTTCGTTCCACTTCACGATTGTGTCCCACTTGTAGTTGATTCTTCACCAAAAAATTAAAATTTTATATCCTTATGTTTGAAGCCTGAAATGTGGCAAAAAGTTGAAAAGTTCAAGGGGGCTGAATACTTTAGCAAGGCACTGTAGTTTGTCAAGCATGTCCAGCGACGGGCCCCGAGCTTTTTGCCTACCTGGACACGATTTTCAGCGCTCATAAATTGCATGGTGGTTCAGCGTGGTGGCGCTATGACGAAGAATTTCGTCGGCGCCTGGCGCTGAACCCATCTGCTTGTTGGGCATCAAAGGCGACGGAAGTGTGGATCCAGTTGATCCTGTCCCAGCGTCCTCAACAATCCTTTCCAGAAGCCCAATGGGGCATGTTGGCTTTTTAACGAAGGACATTGTCGCTTCCACGCCACATGCCGTTTCCAACACGAATGCTCCATTTGTGGAGGAACGCACTCCGCTTTGCGCTGTTTCTGTCGCAACCGGCAGTCCTCCAAACTGGGATCTGCCAGCGCAGCGGAGAAAGCCAGTGAGCGCTCGGGTACTGGGGCATTGGCTCACACTGTATCCCAGGAGGCAGGAAGCAAGCCTGCTCCGTGAGGGTTTTTCCGTTGGTTTTTTCATTCCACACAAGCTGGCAGCGATTATGTGTTTTTCTCAGAACTTGAAATCCGTTCGGGACAACAGTGATATGGCTTGGGAGAAAGTTATAAAGGAGGTGTCATTGGGGCACATGGCTGGTCCTTTCGATGAGCCTCCTCTTCCTAATTTGAGGGTGTCAACCCTGGGCTTAGTGCCTAAGAAGGAAGCGGGTGAGTTCCGCCTCATCCATCATCTTTCATATCCTCCTAGGTCCTCTGTTAATGACGGGATTTCGAAAGAGGATGCAAAGGTGTCGTATACTTCTTTCGATTGGGCGGTGTTGTTGGTTAGAAAAGCAGGTCCCAAGGCGCTGTTGGCTAAGTCGGATATCGAGTCAGCGTTTCGATTGTTGCTAGTTCATCCGGAGTGTTTTCATTTGTTGGGTTGCGCAGTGCGCGATAAGTTCTTTGTTGATATGTGCTTGCCCATGGGATGCTTTATTTCCTGCTATTATTTTGAGCTCTTTAGCTCCTTTCTGGAGTGGTTAGTCCGATTTGAAACAGGCATCCCATCGGTTTTGCACTATTTAGACGACTTCTTCTTTGTGGGTCCGGATGGCTCACATATTTGTGCATACTTGCTCCATACATTTAAGTCTCTCATGGTTCAGCTGGGTGTACTGTTGTCGGCTGAGAAAATGAAAGGTCCTACCACGTGGCTGTCCTTTTTGGAGATAGAGATTGACACGGTTGATATGGTTTTCTGTCTCCCAGACGACAAGTTAGAAAAGCTTCTTTCCATGGTTGAACAGTTTGCTGCAGCAAAGAAGGTTACTTTACATCAGATGCAGAGTTTGTTGGGGTTGTTGATCTTTGCGTGCAGGGTTTTCCCGATGGGTCGCGCCTTTTGTCGTCGGTGGTCCCTGACCACCACGGGCGTGTTGGCACCTCATCACTGTATCCGCATTACTCACTCCCTCCGTGAGGACTTGCTAGTTTGGCGTACCTTTTTGCATACTTTTAATGGCAGGACTTTGTGCCAGAGGGAGGTGTTTAATATGGATATTAGCTTGTTTACAGATACGGCTGGGGTGATGGGTTTGCGGAGATTTTTGGGGATGAGTGGTGCAGAGGGGAATGGCCTGCAGCTTGGGTCTGGTTTGGTTAAGAACATGTCACTACTTGAGCTGTTTCCCATTGTCGTGGCGGTGGAGTTATGGGGAGTTAGAATGGCAGATAGCAGGATTTGTTTCTGGTGTGACAATTTGTCAGTGGTTCAGATTGTTAATGGCCAGTCTTCTTCTTCCCTCTCAGTACTTGCTTTGCTTCGGAGGCTTGTGCTCCTGTGTTTACGCTATAACATCTGGTTTAGAGAGAAGCATGTTCCGGGAGTGGAGAACATGATGGCTGACGCTTTGTCACGTTCCAATTTCCAGGTATTTCGGCTTCTTCATCCATCAGCTGCTGGGGAAGGTTGGATCTGCCCAGCTATATTATGGAGCCTGGTCGAGAACAGCTGCTAGAGCTCATTCGTGGTTCCGTATCTCAAGCTACTTGGAAAGGTCATTATGGTTCGTGGGCTGAATGGATAACCATCTCTGGTGGAACGGTACCCGCAGATGGTGACGTCTTGTTGACTATTTCTTTGGAGTTTTTGTCAAAGTTGCCGAAGAGAGGAGTCTCGTATAATGTAGTGTTACGGAGGTTGGCCGGTGTGGCCTTTATGTTGAAATTGTTTGGCAGAAGCGATATTACCAAACACTTTGTTATTCGGCAGGTATTGAAGGGGTGGCGAAATGAGAATAGTGGGCGGGACAATTGACACCCGGTATCTCTTAGTTTGTTGGGTCATCTCTTAGCTGTTTTGGAGGTAGTTTGCAGGGAACCGTTCGAGGTGCTGCTTTTTCGCGTGGCTTTTTCGCTTGCCTTTTTTGCCGCTTTGCAGGTGGGTGAGTTGGTTAGTCGTAGTAAGTCAAGGCCTGGGGGTTTGGCGGACAGGGATGTTGTGTTATCAGATACGGAGGTGAAGGTGTGCATTAGGTGGTCTAAAACGGATGTGTTTGGTAGGGGTTGTTGGATGACGGTTAGGGCCATTGGCTCCCCCTTCTGTCCGGTCCGTATAGTCCGGGATTTTGTGCCCCTGCGCCCGACGAATGGTGTCTTTTTGGTCCATGGGGATGGTTTGCCATTGACTCAGTTTCAATTCCAGTCAGTGTTTCATTTATGTTTGGTGGAGTTGGGTTTGGAGCCGAGGGACTTTGGAATGCATTCATTCCGAATAGGGGCGGCTACTACTGCAGGTGCTTGTGGTTTGGGTGAGGATGCGGTCAAGAGACTGGGTCATTGGAAATCTGATTGCTATCGGTCCTATATCCATCCAGACTTATTGACTCTGTGACATTTGTTTATTACAGTTTGTTTGTTATGGTTTTGTTCGTCCTGTTTGTCAGTCACCATTTTTCATTGGTTTTTCTTTCTTACTCTGTTTTCAGGTCTTCCTCCGACATCCATTTGGATTATAGGCCATTCCTATATATATTGGGCGGAACAGAGAGCTGGCATTCGTCCGGGTGGCATCTCTCTCGGACTTAGCGGTGCTGAGGTACACTGGCGGGGCAGTAGGGGGCTGCGTTGGCGTCAGATTCTACCTGAGATAGTGGCAGTCAGTTGTATGACTCATGGCCCGGCCGTAGTTCTCATTCATGCTGGCGGTAATGACATGGGTCGGGTTAAGTTGGCGGAGCTAATTGTACTGATAAAACAAGATCTCCGACAAGTGTATGATTTCTTTGGTGAAGTGGTACTGGTATGGTGGTAAATTGTGCCACAGTTGCAGTGGCGGGGGGCTATGGACCCTGTGGCGATTGATAATGCTCGCCGGGTTCTTAATGTCTGGTTTCTAAGTTCGTCAGGTCCCTCGGAGGTGTGGTGGTACGGAATAAAGAGCTGGAGGGTGATAATGCCGATTTATTGCTGAGGGATGGGGTGCATTTGAACCCCATTGGTAACGATATATTTTTGCTTGGGGTGCAAAATGGTTTGGAGAAAACATTGGTTTTGTTGGGTGGGGTGAGTCACAGGCAGGTGTAGGGGATACACTGCCAGCTCCTTGGCGGGATACCATGCCCCCGAAAATATGGGAAAGATGCTCCCACATGCCCACTGTCCTCCAGCGGTGGCATTCGGGAAGAAGGAGATGAATAGGGAGAAGAATTGGTCCAGGATAAAAGATGTTTACTACGGGCATGGAACGGTTCTGGTTAAATTTCGTTTGGTTTACGGTTAAGATGGTTAAAGAAAAATAAATAAAGCTGTGGCCTACCCACATAATCCACAAATAAAGATGTGAATATGGTTATTTCAGGGACGGTTGGTTAACATGACACATAGGAGTTTATGGAAAGAGGTAGGTCCAGTAAGTCCTATAAGGTGAGAGGACCATGTGATATTTCAGTTTTTCTTTTTTAATAAATTTGCAAAAATATCTACATTTCTGGGTTTTTTTCTGTCAAGATGGGGTGCTGAGTGTACATTAATGAGAAATAAAATGAACTTTTTTTGCTTTTAGCAAATGGCTGCAATGAAACAAAGAGTGAAAAATTTAAAGGGGTCTGAATATTTTCGTACCCACTCTATAAAGATGACGGTCTGTTCCACATGATCTGCACAGGGCAGATTATAATAAGGGCGAAGTGAGTTTTTGCTTGGGGCATGAGGCTGCAGGGTATAATTGCCCCCATTATAATCCAACCCTGAAATCAACTGTATCAGCAACCACTAATACAGTTTGTTACTCTGGCGTGGCACAAAAGTATACTGACAGTATTTGTTGGGTGAATCTCAAGAGATTTTTCTTGCAAATATTTGTGAGGCTCACCCAGTGGTTTAATTCAATTCGAGCACGTCTGAAGCGGAACTGCTCTCTGGGGTCTCTTCAGCCCCCGGAGTATAATTAGAAAGGAAAGGAAGTAAACGTAAACAGTGTTACTCACTTTCCCTGGGTATTGTCATGTGATTCATGTGTGGTGAACCCCCAAAATTTGGAGTTCAGCCAAAATTGAAATATTCAGAAAATTCGTAAAGAGAATCACTTTCCTATGTATGATTTTTTTTTCTTCATTTTATTAGTGTAGGAACTACTCTGGGACATTATACTGCGTGGAGGCACTACTTTGGGATATTATGATATGTGGAGGGTCACTATTGGACATTATACTGTGCGGAGGGGCCACTATGGGACATTACATTGCATAGAAGGCTGCTATGGAATATTAAACTGTGTGAGGGGTCACTATTAGACAATATAATGCATGGAGGGCCTCTATCGGACATTAATCTGTCACAGGGATCTTTGGCATGAATGGGGGGTGGAGTAGCACGCTTTCTGAATAACCCAGGGCACATGGTACCCTTAATCCTGCCGTGGTGATTAGCACATAGCAAATGTAGTGCCAGTGCTCAAAAGAAACTTCATCTCACCATGCAGTGGTTATGCTAAATCACACTCTGTGAGGCTGTCATGTAGGGTATTAGGCTGACATCAGACAGTGAGGGATATGTCAGTCATGTTGCATAGGGTGTAATTTATTGCAATTAGAGATGAGCGAATCGAAGCTGACGAAGTGGAATTTGATCCAAATTTCAGGAAATATTCAATTCGCATTGCATCCGAATTTCCTCATACTTCGTGTTAACGAATCGCACAGCATCCAAGGGGTTCCGCAAAACTACATATTCCCCTTGGCATCCCCCGCAGCGAGATCGGGGGGGTGCCAATAAGGCCAGCGTCAGCACCCGGTGTACCCGGGAAAGTGCTGGGGCCCCATGATAGCGGTTGGGGAAAGCCTGGTTCCCCGACCACTATACATACTGCTAATCGAGAGCGGCCTGGCAATCACCGGGCCCCTTTTAATAATAATAATAAACTAGAAGAGGAGGGGGCGGGAAGTAAAAAGAAAGACAAGAACATGCAGCTAAAGGATATACTAAACAAGGTTACTAGATGTGGTAAAGAGGACCCAAGACAGGATACTCAGAAGGAAAATAAGAAAAAGGAAGTAACAGAGCACAATCTGAAATGTTTTTACACAAACGCACAAAGCATGGGAAACAAACAGGAAGAATTAGAGCTGATAATACAGAAGGAAAATTATGATGTCATTGGTATTACAGAAACTTGGTGGAACGATAAGCATGATTGGAACATACAGATGGAAGGATACAACTTATTCAAAAAGAATAGAACTAATAAAAAGAGGGGGAGGAGTTGCATTGTATGTTAAAAAAGAACACATTTCCACAGAAATTACAGTTTTACAAAATGATAATTTATTGGAAAATATTTGGGTAGCAATTCAGGGGAAAAACAATGATAAGGACATCATAATATGTGTTTATTGTAGATCACCAGGACAGACAGAAGACATGGATGAGATTTTTTCACAGCAAATGACCACGTTTTCGAAGAAATATGAAATTGTTATCATGGGAGACTTTAATTACCCAGATATTCATTGGGAAACTCACACAGCTATGAGTAAAGGCTCTATCAAATTTTTATCCTCTCTAGCAGACAACTTCATTGCCCAGTTAGTAGAAGAAAACACGAGAGGAACATCCATTTTGGACCTAGTTTTAACTAACAAGGAGGACATGGTTAAGGAATTAAGGGTAGCAGGGACATTGGGATTCAGCGATCATGTTATACTTGAGTTTGGGGTTGTAAGAAGAAGAAGACCTGAGAAGACAAAGACTAGAAGGTTCGATTTTAGTAGGGCAGATTTTAGGGGCCTAAAGGTAAGGGTTAGTAGAATTCCATGGCGAAAAATACTTAAGCACAAAAATGCACATGAAGGGTGGGAAATTTTCTGTAGGGAAATCATTAATGCACAGGAACTAACAATACCTAGAAGGAAGAAAAATGGGAATCACCTAAAAACACCAGGATGGATGACCAAAAAATTACATAACCTGCTAAAAAAGAAAAAGGAAACATACAACAAGTGGAAGATGGAAGCTATATCTAAGGGAGAGTATACAGCAGTTTGCAGACTCTGCAAGATAAGCATTAAAAAAGCTAAGGCTGGATACGAAGTGAAGCTTGCAAAAGAGGTTAAGAGTAAGGCAAAAGGTTTTTGGGGATATGTTAAGAGCAAAAGAAAAGTGAAGGAAACCATTGGAGTCCTGAAGAACGATAAGGGTGAAAAAGTTATGGTGGATCAGCAGGTGGAGTTACTAAATTCATATTTTGTATCCGTCTTCTCCCAAGAAATGGTTGGAAATATCAACATTAATGGTGATAGTGATGAGGGGAAAGAGGACTTCAAGCTGATTATAAGTGAAGGTTTGGTAAGAGAACATTTAGCTAAGATTAAGGAAACCAAGTCCCCAGGACCGGATGATTTACACCCTAGAGTTTTAAAAGAATTAGCAGAGGAAATAACAGAACCCCTTGCAATAATCTTTAATAAGTCATGGGAAACAGGAGTGGTACCTCTAGATTGGAAAAGGGCAAATGTGGTCCCCATCTACAAAAAGGGGAATAGGGACGACCCAGGAAATTATAGGCCGGTAAGTCTGACCTCGATAGTAGGAAAAATCTTTGAGCAAATTGTTAAAGAACATTTAATTAGGTACCAGGATGGGAAGGCTTTAATTAATCAGAGCCAGCACGGCTTTATGCCTAATAAATCTTGTCAGACTAACCTGATTTCCTTCTACAATAAAATCACTGAATGGTTGGACCAGGGGAATGCAGTGGACATAGTATATCTTGACTTTAGTAAGGCCTTTGATAAAGTATCACATAACATTCTTATTGAAAAAATGATCAAGTATGGCTTTGATAAAAAATCAGTGAGGTGGGTTCACAATTGGCTTAATGATCGGGCACAACGAGTAATTCTAAATGGCTATACATCAAACTGGAAGAAAGTAAAAAGTTGCGTGCCGCAGGGCTCTGTCCTGGGCCCAGTACTTTTTAATATTTTTATAAATGATCTGGATGATGGGATTATTGGGGAACTAATAAAATTTGCAGATGATACAAAGATAGGAGGAATAGCCAACACTAGAGAGGAGAGAGTGTATTCAAAAGGACTTAGACACACTGGAACAATGGGCTGAGGTGAACAAAATGGTATTTAACAGGGACAAATGCAAGGTCCTACATCTAGGTAACAGAAATGCAAGAGGCATATATAGTATGGGAGGAATAGAACTAACTGAGAGTACAGGGGAAAAGGATTTGGGCATTATAATAGATCATAAATTCAACATGAGTCAACAGTGCGGTGCGGTGGCAAAAAAGGCTAACCAAATTCTAGGATGTATCAAGACGAGCATTGAAGCTAGATCAAGAGAGGTAATTAGTCCGCTGTACTCTGCCCTGGTCAGACCCCAACTGGAATACTGTGTACAGTTCTGGGCGCCCCAATTTAAGAAAGACATCGATTTATTGGAGCAGGTCCAGAGAAGAGCAACCAAAATGGTGGAAGGTCTACAAACCATGTCCTATGAGGAAAGGCTAAAAGAATTGGGATTGTTTAGTTTGCAGAAGAGAAGGCTAAGGAGAAACTTAATATCAGTTTTTAAATATCTGAAAGGTTGTCACAGTGCAGAGGGATCTAACCTTTTCTCATTAGCAGAAGGAAGCACGAGAAGTAATGGGATGAAACTAAGGGGAAGGAGATTCAGATTAGACATTAGGAAAAACTTTTTAACAGTAAGGGTAGTGAGGGAGTGGAATAGGCTGCCGCGGGAGGTGGTGAGTTCTTCATCAATTGAAATTTTCAAGTGGAAACTGGATAGATATATAGCTGGGATGATTTAGGGAATCCTGCTTTTGCAGGGGGTTGGACTTGATGGCCTTTGAGGTCCCTTCCAACTAAAAAAAAAAAAACAAAAAACTAATGATAATAGTCCTTTAATAGTCCCACAATGGGGAAATTCAGTGTGTTACAGCAGCAAAGATAAGCAGATACAAATACAACAAATACAACCTGTTCCAAGGTGAGAGGCATTACATTGATAGTAGACAGACAGATAAGAAGTAGCAGAGGAGGGGGGGGGGATTTAGCAGGCAGAAAGATATTTCAGTTCTCTGTGTGTAATGATCTCCGCTTAGGTCGGTGTTGGTTTTACAGCCTAACCGCAATGGGGAGGAAAGACTTCCGATAGCGCTCCTTCTCACACTTAAGGTGGAGCAGTCGGTCACTGACGGTACTGCCCAGTGCGATCATGGTCTCATGCATGGGATGGGACTTCTTCCGCATGAAGCTCACCATGGACAGTATCCTTCTGTCGCCCAACACCTGCACTGGGTCCAGTGGGCTCCCCAAGACAGAGCTGGCCCTTCTAATCAGCTTGTCAAGTTTATTTCTGTCCCTGGTTGATATACTGCTCCCCCCAGCAGGCCACTTCGAAGAAGATGGCTGATGCCACTACCGAGTTGAAGAAAGTCCTAAGAAGTACTCCCCGGATTCCAAAGGCTCTCAGCCTCCTAAACAGGTAGAGCCTGCTGTGGCCCTTCCTGTACAGGACCTCCATGCGATCTGCCCAGTCCAGCTTATTATTAAGGAGCAAACCCAGGTACTAATAGGTGTTCACAATCTTGATGCCCGTCCCCAGGATGTCCACTGGTTTAGGAGGGCATCTGCATTTACGGAAGTCCACCACCATCTCCTTGGTCTTCCCCGCGTTAATCTTCAGGTGGATCCGCTGGCACCAGTCCACAAAATCCCGGTTCAGTTCTCTGTACTCCCTGTCATCATCGTCTGTGATGAGACCTACTATTGCAGAGTCGTCAGAATACTTCTGTAGGTAGCAGCTAGATGAGTTGCACCTAAAATCTGCAGTGTACAGTGTGAAGAGGAAAGGGGCGAGAACTGTACTGTGATTACAGATCACGGTATCTGACATACAGTCTTGGGCTCTCACGTATTGAGGTCGATTTGTGAGGTAGTGTAGGATCCAGTTGGAGAGGTGGTGATCCACTCCAGCAAGGCCCAGCTTGTCTCTCAGTAACCTGGTCTGTATGGTGTTAAAACACTGGAGAAATCAAAGAACCTTATTCTCACCGTGTTCCCTGGTTTCTCCAGGTGAGACAGAGCCCTGTGCAGAAGGTGGATGATGGCATCATCTACCCCAATGCCCGGCCGATAAGCAAACTGGAGAAGGTCCATAGCGGGGCTCACTAGAGGGCGGAGATGTGTGAGAACCAATCTCTCTTAGATCTTCATCAAGTGGGATGTCAGTGCTACAGGTCTGTAGTCGTTGAGGTCCATAGGGTGAGGTTTCTTTGGAACTAGTACCACACAAGAAGATTTCCATAATTCAGGGACTATTTACTGCCTCAGACTCATATTAAACATATATGTAATTATACCACACAGCTGGTCCCCACAAGTCTTAATTAACCTTGCACTGATGTCATCTGGCCTTGCGGCTTTCCGCTCCTTGATCTTTTTCATCTCCTTCCTCACCTGGGCCCGTGTGAAGGTCAGGCTGTGGTCAGATAAAGACGGATTTCTGGATTTACTGGTCTGGTGGGAAGTAGCCGCATGGGGTGAAGTCATTGTGGTGGAGGGAACTGAAGGACATGCTGGGGTGGGAGGAGCTGGTGTGTGATCAAATCTGTTGAAGAATAGGTTTAGTTCATTAAGCCAGTTTTACATCTGCCTCAATCTGGCAGACAGACTGTCTATGACCCGAAATTGACTTAAGCCCCTCCCAAACCCCCCCTTATGTCTTTTCTTTCCATTTGCTTTTCCATTTTTTCCTTTTAATTGGCTTTTCCCTGCCTGATTTAATGCCTCAGCTCCTTTTGTACTTCCCTCAGCCCCTCCTTATCTCTTGTCCTGAATTCCATCTTTTTCTCCTTAAGTAGTGTTTTTATATCAGAATATCATTAGAATCAAAATATCATTAGATGCCAGGCCAGGGGAAGTGATTAAAAAAAAAAAAATACTGATACTCACCTGTCCTGGGCTCAGCATCCAGCTCTTCCGTCTGGTGACTGAGGTCCTGCTCCCCAGGCCTCACTGGGGCCTGTGATTTGGCCCCAGCAGTCACGTGGAGCGCGCCGGCGTAATGACGTCATCGCGCCCCACGTGACTGCTGAGGTCCAATCACAGGCCCCAACAGTGACGTCTGGGGAGCAGGACCTCAGTCGCAAGGAAGAAGAGGAGCGAGGAGGACGCTGCAGACTCCCGGAAATCCAGAAGAGGTGAGGTAAGGTGAGTATAAGTGTTTGTTATTTTTAATCACTTCCCCTGGGCCTCTGAATATTATACTTTGGGGTCTGAGGAGACCCCAGAGTATAATAATAGCACCAGCTATTTTTGTCCCCATAGAGGATTGATAGGTATACGCTGCAATACACGTGTATTACAGTGCAGACGCATAGGCTGACAGTCTCCATTCAAGACAGGATCAACAGGTAAGCAGAGGGATAGCGATGGGGCAGACCTGGGGTCACTGGTCAGACCTCGGGCTGCCGAATAGGAGCAGCGCAACCCCCAAAAACATTGTTTGGGGGGCCGACCGAGACCCCAATAAATAATAAAACCCCTGGGTTTAACACCCGCGATCGGAGCTAAGCTCCAACTGGGTGTTTTAGAGGACAGTGTCAGCCGTTACATACGGCTGACACCTGCAAAGCAGGGTGCGCACACAGTTTCTGTGTGCGCACCATGCTTCCGCCGTGGTTTGCGGGCAGTCCTTCCCGGCAGAGCTGTACTATTAGGGCTGATGTCGGGAAGGGGTTAACAGGATTCGCTGCAAATTAATTTGGATCTAATAAAATCGTTATGGAAAATTCGGCAATTCGGGCAAATCGAATTTTTGAAAATTTTTTTTTTTTTTTAATAGGCCATTACCTGCTGTTGTTACACCAGCAGGAAACGAGCCCTATTTACTTACCATTTCCCGCTCCTGCTCACAGCCGCCTGCGCTTCCCCTGCTGCGGAAGCGGAGGTGGCTGTGAGCAGGAGTGGGGATCGGCAAGTAAGGCCGCGGGCCGCAAACCTCAGAAACTCTGCTATCATTATACTCTGGGCTCTGGGGTATAATGATCGGAGGCCCAAGGGAGGTGAGGGAACATAAAAAATAGTGTTACTTACCTCTCCTGTGCTTCGACAGGCTTGGGGCCTCCTTGTTGACGTCCCAGACGTCGGGGGGCCAGGCCGACGTTATTATGTGTCGCGACGCATGCCTGGCTCACGTGACGTCTGATCCAACATTGAAGAAGCAGAGGGGAATGCTGCGGAGCCAGGGAGAGGTAAGTAAGATTGTTTATTTATGTTTGTATCCTCCCCTGGGTCTATGATCATTATACTCTGGTGTCTGAAAAGGGGGCCACTATGGGGCATAATACTGTGTGCAGGGGCCACTATGAGGCATAATACTGTGTGCAGGGGCCACTACGGGGCATAATAGTGTGTGTAGGAATGCGGTTTGTTGGGAGGGGGCAGTTTTGCCGGGGGGGGTGGCATGTCAAATATTCACCTTGGGGCCCAGCCATTCCTAGTTACGCCACTGTGGCAGACCTACCTGGTAAACACATATAACAGTGACTCACAGATGATATAGAGATCACACATACATAACATCACTAACTGCACATAATGTAAAATGAATAATAGCTGCAGAAATGCAATGCAAACAGTCCAAAAGTTGGAGCTCAGTTGCAGCAGATGCTGGCGCACTTTCAGGAACCCCTGGTGCACTACAGTATTTTAGAGTGCAAGTCTCATCAAGGTCTATTCACTAAATGACTTGCAACAAATCTGGTGCTAGCTTGGAGTCCTGTTGGATGCTGCAGTTTTCAGGTGTGAGGACACCAATGGAGCGGGTGGCAGGAATCTCCTGTGATGCAGACCTGGGTACCTCTTGAAAATCTGGTGGACCATCAGAGGTGATGCTACTGCAGGGCTGCTTCTTCCCTCAGAGTGAGCTGGTGGGCTTTCAGGACTTTCTTCCTGTTCTGTGTTTCCCAGTGCAGGAATCTATATGGTCACCCAGGCACACAAATTCTCTCTCTTCCCAGACCATGGATTGATGTTAGAATGCAGTGGTTAAAAGAAGGTTCTCCCTGCTGTGGCATGGATCCAGGAGTTGTTGCCAGCTTGGTAGTGGCATGGTCTAGGTCAGGGGTAGGCAATTTATTTTGTTCGGCGTGCCGATTTTAATTAAAAAATCAAAAATGAGGTACTCGGAGTGCCGGTCAATAATTGTAAATCTGACGACCCCTAAACTAAAGTCATATACCACAAACCATAACACAGAAGTGCTGCCACCAGATGCTTTAGGACACATGCGTTTACTGCTATTTCCTGGGATGCTCCTGTACTTTCTGATTAGAAGCAATGAAAGTACATGTGTAGCCCCCAGTTAGTGGTAACTGTATGTGTCCAGGAGCACCGTATGACAGCATTCTTATGGTGAAAAAACACTATGTATCTGGATGCAGCTATATTCTTAGGCCACTGGAAGTTTTAGCTTGATGTAAATCTGCGTTCACATGGTGCGGCCCCTGCACACGGTATTATGTCCCATACCGGCCCTTGCACACAGTATTATGTCCCATAGTGGCCCCTGCACACTGTATTATGTCCCATAGCGGCCCCATGCACATGATATTATGTCCCATACCGGCCCCTGCACACAGTATTATGTCCCATACCGGCCCCTGCACACTGTATTATGTCCCATAGCGGCCCCTGTACACTGTATTATGTCCCATAGTGGCCCCATGCACACGATATTATGTCCCATACCGGCCCCTGCACACCGTATTATGTCCCATAGCGGCCCCTGCACACCGTATTATGTCCCATAGCGGCCCCTGCACACCGTATTATGTCCCATAGCGGCCCCTGCACACTGTATTATGTCCCATAGCGGCCCCTGCACACTGTATTATTCCCCATAGTGGCCCCTACACACGGTATTATGTCCCATACCGGCCCCTGCACACAGTATTATGTCCCATATCGGCCCCTGCACACTGTATTATGTCCCATAGCGGCCCCTGCACACCGTATTATGTCCCATAGTGGCTCCTGCACACGGTATTATGTCCCATACCGGTCCCTGCACATGGTATTATGTCCCATAGTGGCCCCTGCACACGGTATTATGTTCCATAGCAGCCCCTGCACACAGTATTATGCCCCATAGTGGTCCCTGCACACCATATTATATCTCATAGTGGCCTCTGCACACGGTATAACATTCTAACTTTTATAATTTTCACCACTCACTAGCTATAATTATACTGTGGGGTCTCTTCATACCCCAGAGTATAATAAGCGGAGGGCCAAGAGAGGTGACAAACATAAAAAATAATGTACTCACCATTCCATGCTCCGCAGCACCGCTGATTGGTTCTCAGGGGTCACGTCACATCATTATGCGTAATAATAATAATAATAATAATAATAGTCCTTTAATAGTCCCACAGTGGGGAAATTCAGTGTGTTACAGCAGCAAAGATAAGATAAGCAGATACAAATACAAATACAACATGTACAGGAATGTTCCAAGGTGAGAGGCATTACATTAATAGCAGACAGACAGATAGCACGTAGCAGAGGGGGGGGGGGGATTTAACAAGCAGAGAGATATTTCAGTTCTCTGTATGTAATGATCTCCGCTTAGGTCGGTGTTGGTTGTACAGCCTAACCGCGGTGGGGAGGAAAGACTTCCGATAGCGCTCCTTCTCACACCTAGGGTGGAGCAGTCGGTCACTGACAGTACTGCCCAGCGCAATCACAGTCTCATGCATGGGATGGGAGTTATTCTCCCGCATGGAGCTCACCACGGACAGTATCCTTCTGTTACCCACCACCTGCACTGGGTCCAGTGGGCTCCCCAGGACAGAGCTGGCCCTTCTAATCAGCTTGTCAAGTTTATTTCTGTCCCTGGTTGATATACTGCTCCCCCAGCAGGCCACTCCAAAGAAGATGGCTGATGCCACTACCGAGTTGAAGAAAGTCCTAAGAAGTGCCCCCCGGATTCCAAAGGCTCTCAGCTTCCTAAGCAGGTAGAGCCTGCTGTGGCCCTTCCTGTACAGGGCCTCCATATGATCTGCCCAGTCCAGCTTATTATTAAGGAGCAGACCCAGGTACTTATAGGTGTTCACAATCTCGATGCCCGTCCCCAGGATGTCCACTGGTTTTGGAGGGCATCTGCCTTTACGGAAGTCCACCACCATCTCCTTGGTCTTCCCCGCGTTAATCTTCAGGTGGTTCTGGTGGCACCAGTCCACAAAAAACCGGTTCAGTTCTCTGTACTCCTTGTCATCATCGTCTGTGATGAGGCCTACTATTGCAGAGTCATCAGAATACTTCTGTAGGTAGCAGCTGGATGAGTTGCACCTAAAATCAGCAGTGTACAGTGTGAAGAGGAAAGGGGCGAGAACCGTACCCTGAGGTGCCCCCGTATTACAGATAACGGTACCTGACACACAGTCTTGGGCTCTCACGTATTGAGGTCGATTTGTGAGGTAGTCTAGGATCCAGTTGGAGAGGTGGTGGTCCACTCCAGCAAGGCCCAGCTTGTCTCTCAGTAACCTGGGCTGTATGGTGTTAAAAGCACTGGAGAAATCAAAGAACATTATTCTCACTGTGTTCCCTGGTTTTTCCAGGTGAGACAGAGCCCTGTGCAGAAGGTGGATGATGGCATCATCTACCCCAATGCCCGGTCGATAAGCAAACTGGAGAGGGTCCATAGCGGGGCTCACTAGAGGGCGAAGATGTGTGAGAACCAATCTCTCTGAGATCTTCATCAAGTGGGATGTCAGTGCTACAGGTCTGTAGTCGTTGAGGTCCATAGGGTGAGGTTTCTTTGGAACTGGTACCACACAAGAAGATTTCCATAATTCAGGGACTATTTCCTGCCTCAGGCTCATATTATACATATATATAATTATACCACACAGCTGGTCCCCACAAGTCTTAATTAGCCTTGCACTGATGTCATCTGGCCCTGCGGCTTTCCTCACCTTGATCTTTTTCATCTCCTTCCTCACCTGGGCCCGTGTGAAGGTCAGACTGTGGTCAGATAAAGACAGATTTCTGGATTTACTGGTCTGTTGGGAAGTAGCCACATGGGGTGAATGGGGTGAAGTCATTGTGGTGAGGGGAGCTGAAGGACATTCTGGGGTGGGAGGAGCTGGTGTGTGATCAAATCTGTTGAAGAATAGGTTTAGTTCATTAAGCCAGTTAACATCTGCCTCAATCTGGCAGACCAACTGTTTATGACCCGAAATTGACTTAAGCCCCTCCCAGACCCCCCTTATGTCTTTTCTTTCCATTTGCTTTTCCATTTTTTCCTTATAACTGGATTTTCCTTGCCTGATTAGATGCCTCAGCTCCTTTTGTACTTCCCTCAACCCCTCCTTATCTCTTGTCCTGAATGCCATCTTTTTCTCCTTAAGTAGTGTTTTTATATCAGAGTTAATCCATGGTTTGTTGTTGGAGAAGCACCTCACCACTTTTGTGGGTACTGTGTTGTCCACACAAAAATTAATGTAGTCCGTTATGCAGTGTGTGAGTCCTTCTATATCTTCTCCATACGAATCCTGCAAAACTTCCCATGCGGTTGTGTCAAAACAATCCCTCAGAGCCTCATCACTCTCCTCAGACCATATCCTCACTGTGCGGGTGACAGCTGGTTCTCTATGTACAAGTGGCTTGTACACAGGTCGGAGATGTACTAGGTTGTGATCTGATCTTCCCAGGGGCAGTAGGGCTGATGAGTTATATGCCTCCCTCACGTTGGCAAAGAACAAGTCCAGTGTTTTGTTGTCTCTTGTGTGGCAGGTTACATACTGTGTGAAACTGGGAAGTGTGGATGATGGAGAGGCATGGTTGAAATCCCAGACACAAGAAGGAGGGCCTGGGGGTGCTGAGACTGTAACTGGCTCAGCGTGGCTTGTAGGACCTCGCAGGCAGCGTCAGCTTTCGCAGAGGGGGGGACATATGCAGCTATCACGATGACATGTGATAGTTCCCTTGGTAGATAGAAAGGTCTCATGCTCACAGCTAATAGTTCAATGTCCTTACAGCAAGTTTGCTCCTTAATCACAATGTGCCTAGGATTGCACCATCTATTATTCACAAACATTGCCAGCCCCCCTCCTTTCCTCTTACCGCTCTCCCTTGTCCTGTCTGCCCGAAGGAGTTTAAAACCATCCAAGGAGACCAGAGAGTCAGGAGTAACTTCAGTGAGCCAAGTCTCTGTAAGTAGCATCATGCTGCACACCCGAAACTCCTGATGGTGCCTGGTGAGCGCTGTTAGTTCATCCATCTTGTTTGCAAGAGATCTCACATTGCCCATAATGATGGAGGGAACAGTTGGTCGGTAACGCCTCTTTTTAATCCTCTGAAGAGTTCCTGCTCTGCAGCCCCTCCCCCACTTTTTCTTTCTCCAGAGTTCTTGGGGGATGGGTGGGCAAATGGTATGCAGCCCTGTTGTTGTGACTCTAAGCTGCAGTAATTTCTCTCTTGTGTAGACAAAAGAAATGCCTGCAGACACAAGAGTCCCCATTTCAGCAGGACAAAAAGACAGATAAAAACAAAAAAAAAAGTATCACAAAGGTCCAATTCCAAGTCTTTGTTTCTTCATTTCTTCATAGTGTAAAGTCCATTAAGTAGAGAGATAAAAAACAGACAGAGAAAGAAAAAATAAGAGAGAGTCTCAGAGCTGCCTAACAGGCAGCCACTTCAGCGGCGCCATCTATTGATGGCGTTGGACGTGACCCCAGATCATTATACTCAGAGTATAATGATAGCAGTGTTTGTGAGGTTCACAGGCTGTGGCCTTACTTACCGATCCCCGCTCCTGCTCACAGCTGTCTCAGGTGGCCTGAGGAGGAGCGGGGATCAGTAGTTAAATAGGGCCCATAACCTGCAGGTGTTACACCAGCAGGTAACGGCCTATTAAAAAAAAAATAATGTCCCGGGTCCTGTGGCAGCTGCTACCCTGGTATTTACGCCACTGACTTTACTGCCATACTGGATGTCAGCATTCTTATAAATTGAAACTCTCAGCAGACCCAAGCTCATCTCCAATCTGACAAGGCATTGTCAGCCACATGCACACAGCTGTACTCCATATTTCCATAACAACCCAGCCATTTTTCTTCACTGCTGTAGGTCAGCTTGAAAGGGGCAGGGTGCTGTGGATGACACTGTTACACAAGGTCACATACACACAGCTTTACTCCACTTTCTCCATAACAACCAATCACAAGTTTTTCACTGATATCCAAACTGAGATACACATGATCACACGATGCTTATGGACCAGTGGAAAATCGCAGGTTCTACAGTCTTGACATACACACAGCTTTACACCAGGTTTCCATAGCAACCAAGTTATTTATGACCTGTATAAGTCAATAGCAGTTCGCAGGTCCTTAAATATTCAGTCATATGACGTGTATCAGCCAATATAAGTTCACATTTCATTTACCAGGTTTCCATAGCAACACAGCCATAAATAGACTGTACCTATTCTGGACTGCCATACTGGATGTCAAGTGCAAAACTGGCCAATTCTTATGGGGCCACTACACAAACAAAAAATGAAGTATACTCGTGTGAAGCCGGGTCTTCTGCTAGTGTATTTATAAATGCCTTGCCCCATAGAAGTAAATGGGATAAGGCTGCAATTACAGTGCACTCCTTCTATGAATCAGCCCCTTCAAACTGCTGCTCAGCAGTGGTCCTGGGTATAGGAACCCCTCTGATGTCTTATCGTTGACTTATCCTGAGCATGCGAGCACAACAGGGTGCATGCTTTTTTTGCAAGTTGCAGTGAATGGAAGATAATTGATAGAGAAATGGACTTTAAGAGTCTACAGCAAGTGGAGTAGAAACTAACCCCCACATTGTAGATTGTGATCTAGTTTACATAGTAAAGCTAACAAGCGTACTACGGAAAACAGAAAAAGTAATCTGTCTCTAGGTTCACACCTGCATTTGGCTTGGGGACCCGAGAAACGGAAACCTAATCCGATTAAAAAGCAGACTATAGACTATAATGGGGTCCACCGGGTTTCCACTGGAAAAAGGCAGAAAGGTCCTGCTTGCAAACTGATAGTGAAATTTTTGCGAAATTCACAGCTTAAAATGTAAGAAAAAAGTCTTCTATGTACTCGTATCTACTTCTAGCTACTTGTGTTATAACAGATTGAATATTATTCACGGATGGCAAGCAGCTTTCCTGACTGTGCTCAGAGATTGTTTTGTTTTGGTTTTTTCCCTGTGTCTACCGGTTTGTCTACATATAATTTGCCCTGAATTTGCAATCCAGTATTCTGGATCTTCTATATTATGATCACTTGAAAAAAATAAAATATTTGCATATAAAATTAAGTTTTGGATTATTTTTAAGGGGTTCAAACATAAATAAAACTATATAAATTATGTTATCCCCGGAATCGTACCAAAACAGAATACAGATGACGTCATTTTGGCTGCACAGTGAAAAAACGTAAAAACAAAGTCTGTAATAAAGTCGCACAATGGCACTTTTTCTCCAATTCTACCCCATTCTGAAATTTTTTCACAGCTTCCCATTACTTTGTACAGAATATTAAATGATACCTTTATGAAGAACAATTTGTCCCACAAACATTAAACCCTGATATGGGTCTGTGAATGGACAAATAAAAAAGTTATGGGGTTTGGAAGGCGAGGAGTCAAAAATGAAAATCAAAAATTGAAAAATGCCTGCAATACCTGATAGAGCTGCTTCTACACTTTCCAAACATGCCTTTCTTATTCCACATTGCAGCTACTTTTTATGAAAATCAGTGTTTATTCTTATGTAAATTAGCTGAAAAGGGCTTTAGGGGCATTTTTTTCCTGCCAGTGTTTCACTCTCTGCTTTAGATAACCTTACATAACTGCAGACAAAGTGGAAAATGTCACTGGGGGTAGAGCTGGATAACAGTTAGGGGTGATTATCTAGAGCAGAGAGTGTAGCCGGAGCAGGAGAGGAAAAACCCCTAAAGCCATTTTCAGTAGTAGCTATACAAGTTGCTGTCATTAGATTGTTATGATTTTCCTGCTGACAGACTCCCTTTAATAATAGATTATTAGTAAAGACTATAATGATTATTTTTCTTTTATTACTGGATCAACATTGCAGGATGATAAGTTAAATAGGATGGACTTATGTCTTTTTTTGAGCCTTAGAAAACGTGTTACAATCTTACAAATTTATGTTATAAATAAAACAATTTTTAGTAATGTCATTCCTATTTAATTTGTTTCATCAAATTTTATTGAAATATAACGTTTAACAACAAATAGAAATAGCAAGAGTACATAGATCAAGAAGAAACAAGTGCAAACAAAACAACATCTTTAAACTTCATACATAGGTTACACTCCAACTCTCTGAGCTATAAAGCAATATCTTGAGACATGCCCTCAGGAGAGTCTCCAAAACTAAGTCCGGTTGAATGGATAAGGTGAGGGCCACAAACCCAGAGACCTGCGGATAAGGCACTATGGGAAAAACAGATGGGAAGGGAGAGGAAGGAAGGGGAAAGGAAGGGGAAAAGCGCATGCCATGATATCTGTCAGGGGAAGAAGTAATCTGTGTAGGAGCCTAAGGGTTGCACCTCAGGATATAGATTGGGAGCAGCTATTGTCAAATAGTGAAATAGTGATATGGAAGTTAAGTGGGAGACATTTAAATCCACATTGAGTAACTATATAGCGAAATGTACTGTATACCTATAGGGAAGAAGTATAAACATGTTAAAGGGATTCTATCATTGGGAAACCCATTTTTCACTAACACCACATCGGAATAGCCTTTAGAAAGACTATTCTTCTCCTACCTTTATTTTTCTGCTCCGCACAGCCATTTCTGAGAATTTTTCATTTTTCTTCTTTATGCAAATGAGTCTTCAGAAAGCACAAAGAAGACGTTCTTCCGAAGATCCAGCGCCACCTCTCTTTTCTTCTGCTGACGCCTCTTTGCCTCGTCATCAGCCGCCGAGTCAGTGGTGAACCTAGCCTCTTTGCTGCCTGAGGCGGACTATAGAAAGACGCCCCCCCCCCCCCAATATACACAATATACAGAATACACAAAGTTAACTCGGTATTATGCTCCATAGTGGCCCCTGCACACGGTATTATGCTCACTAGTGGCCCCTGCACACTGTATTATTCCCCATATTGGCCCCTGCTCACGGTATTATGCTCCCTAGTGGCCCCTGCACACGGTATTATGTACCATAGTGCCACCTGCACACGGTATTATGCCCCGCAGTGGCCACTGCACACGGTATTATGCTCCATAGTGGCCCCTGCACATGGTATTATGCTCCATAGTGGCCCCTGTACACGGTATTATGCTCCATAGTGGCCCCTGCACAAGGTATTATGCTCCCTAGTGGCCCCTGCACACGGTATTATGCCCCAAAGTGGCTCCTGCACACAGTATTATGCTACAAAGTGGCCCCTGCACACAGTATTATGCCCCATAGTGGCCGCCGCACACAGTATTATGCCCCACAGTGGCCACTGCACACAGTATTATGCAGCATAGTGGACCCTGCACACAGTATTATGCCCCATAGTGGCCCCTGCACACAGTATTAAGCCCCATAGTGTCCGCTGCACACAATATTATGCCCCATAGTGGCCCCTGCACACAGTATTATGCTCCATTGTGGACCACCCATGAACAATTATCAGACCCCAGAGTATAATGATCGGAGACCCAGGGGAGGATACAAACAAAAAAAAATAATGTTACCTACCTCTTCCTGGCGCTGGTGCACTCCCTGCTACTTCGGCCATCTTCAATGTTGGACCAGATCTCGCGTGAGCCGGGCCGGCGTCGCGATGCATAATGACGTCGGCTGACATCTTGAATGTCACCAAACATGCCCGAAGCCTTCTGGAGCACAGGAGAGGTGAGTAACTGTGTTTTTAATGTTCTCTCACCTCCCCTGAGCCTCCGATCATTATACTCTGGGGTCTGAAAAGATAGCAGTGTTTTTGGGGTTTGTGGTAGAGGCTACAACTGGGCTTCGGGCCCATAATGTCCTGGGCCCTGTGGCAGCCACTACCACTGCTACCCCGGTATTTATGCCCCTGCTTCAGGGAGACTTTAAGCCTTTCCTGGGTAGCACCTTAATTGCAGAGGACGTATGTAATACGTCCTTGCTACTAATGCCAATTTCGCAGGATCGGTTAGGGCTATGAAGATGACCTTGGATTCATTTTAAAGATGTCATCTTTAAAATGATACCAAGATCATCATCATGGCTCTTACAGATCCAAAGTGATTAGCTGATGAAAACAATGTTCGGCATTGAGATCCCATTGCAGATCTCAATTCTCGACAGTGTTTTTAACAGCAAATTGCTCAGAATCTGAAAGAACTATGATGATAAGATTCACCTGTTTAAAATTAATCCAAGGTCATCTTCATAGTCCTAACGGATCCTGAGATAGGGGGCTCTAAAGTGTCCTCCCCCCTCCTGCCTCAGTCAGCATCTTAGAGCTGAGTGAAGGAGGGTGGAGGAAGGAGCTGCAGACTGCACAGAGATGATAAATTATCATCATCTGTACATAACCTGCATGTGACCCCAGGGTGAGGGTAGCATGGACTCCTGTCCATGTTATCTCCTCTTCTATCAATCAGACAGCATACTGTACTTTTGTTCTCTGATTGTCACATAGAGGGATAATGTAATACCTCTCTGAGCCTAATCACAGGGGTATTCTTATGTAATACCCCTCTGAACATAGCATAACCAGGAAGTTTATTAGCGCTGTGACCCAGACGTTTATCATCGTCCAGCGCCAAAAGAGTTGCACCAAACACCTATACAACACATACACAAAGTCATCAATAGAGTTTGCATTTTTTCACTGTCTCTGTCCTGTCCATACCTGATCTTTATAGAGTAAAATACGCGGATCGCCTCTCTAGTGATATCTGTTACACACTACAATAATAGCAGTAATTATTATTACTAGAGATGAACATATAAAACACTGTTGACAGATGGAATAGTTCCATCTGTCAGATAACACATTGAATGTCACCATATAAAATCCCAGTTTTGGCAGCTTTCACATGGGTATAATAGCGGGTGGTTATATGGGGGGGGGGGGTGCCCACTTATGAAACCTTTGCACTGGGCCCACCAATGTGTTAAAATGGTCCTGGGAACAAGGAGTGAGCGTATAAACCTGGCAAGCTCTGGCATGATTTTGGTGAAATGAGGGAGATTTCTAGTAAATTATATTAGTACACTCAGTATTCAGCAGTGCCTAATACAGCATTACCTGACATAATATAGCACAATTGCTTGGCAAAGAATGGGATTTATTTAGATAAAATTATTGTTCAGTAGTCACAGTTCCACATGTTATCTTCCCCATCTTTCCCAGAACCCTGAAAGGCAAATCTAGCAAGCTTTTCCATGATTTGGGTGCAGGCAGGGGAATATGTGCAAATATGTGTAGTTATGCATTAATAATTCCCCTCTTTCCTATGTTCCTGCAGTATTATGCATATTTACCTTTCAGGAGTTTTGGAAAGCTGAGTAGCAACCAATGGATAGATATTCTCAAGGTTAGACCTCACTCTTTCCCAAATACTATATGTATATGTCTTAAATATTATGGCTCACCATGCCAGATTTGCTTTTCAGGGTCCTGGGAAAGCTACATAGCATACCAGGTAATGCTGTAATAGGAACTGCTGAATAATCAATAAAGTATGTCAGATTTGTCTTTCAGACTTTTGGGAAAGCTGAGTAACATAGCATGCAAAGCTGTAATAGGAATTACTGAAATAATTACTTAAATAAATATACTTCCTTGTCCTATAATTATACCATAGCATGCCAGGATTTCCCTCTCAGGGTTCTGGGAAAGCTGATTAACATACCAGGTAATGCAGTAATATGGACTGCTGAATACTGAATATACCAGATTCCCCTTTCGCTCCTAAATCATGCCAAAACTTGCTAGATTTGCCTTTCAGGGTTCTGGGAAAACCAGGTAACATAGCATAGCATCCCTCTCCTTGCTACATAACTGTGCCATATGATGTCAGATATGATTTCCATGGGCCTGGGAAAGCAGGATAGCATACTAGCTAATGCTGAAATAGGGATTGTTGAATAATGAATATAATAGTAGTAAATAAAATAAAATTCCCTCATTGCTCCAAAATCATGCCAGAGCATGACAGATTTGCCTTTCACG
This sequence comes from Leptodactylus fallax, assembly GCA_947044405.1. Taxonomy (NCBI): domain Eukaryota; kingdom Metazoa; phylum Chordata; class Amphibia; order Anura; family Leptodactylidae; genus Leptodactylus; species Leptodactylus fallax. The sequence goes on along the minus strand of CAMRHE010000294.1, from coordinate 1,939,145 downwards.
GCCCCAGGAAAGTTGTGTAACATACTAGGTAATGCAGTAATAGAGGCTGCTGAGTACATAATAAATAAATCCTACTCCTAGGCTCCTCTCCTAGCTCCATAATTGTTCAATAACTTGCCAGATATGCCTTTCAGGATCCCAGGAAAGCTGGGTAAAATGCTATGATAGATTTTTCTTCAGTGGTCTTTATTACAATTTATCTAAATAAAACTCGCTCCTTACTCTGTACTTGTGTCATGCCATGTGATGCTTTAATAGGGGAGTAATATATCAAAATAACCCCCCCTCCTTGCTCTAATCATTCCTTAACTTGACAGATGACTTTGAGGGTCCATGGAAAGTTGGGTAACATACCAGTTAGTGCTGTAATACAAACTGCCCAATCAAAATCTATTTATATAGATTACTTATTACTTATATAGATCTACTTTTTTAATTATGACACAGCTAGATAACTTTGCCTTTCAGGAATGTAAAACATGTAATTCTCACCTCTACCTTGTGTATTTAAATCCCTGGAACTGCACTTTTTCCAGTACACTCAATGCCACTCCATTACAGCATTAAAGGCAATGTGAGTGAAGCCCCCCCTATTTAGCAATAAGCCCCACCCCTCCAAAACTTCCTGTGAAGTCATGCTTGTGCTTCAAGCTGGTCTGTAGCCTAAAAATAGAGCTGCAGGAAGAAATGAAGCACCTTCTGGCCACTGTATGTCTGCATGATTTCTGCTAAACTGCTAAACAGATGAACTATTTGATGTATCTTTTTTCACTTAGCTTTGAGGGTTTAGTGTCCCTTTTAATGAGACTGTTGAGCATCTTAGATAAGATTTCAGTGATCTTCATTTTCTATAGTTGGTCTGATTAAAAAAAAATACCAGCATCACATCCTGGCATCTAGTCAGGGCCAGCTCCAGGTCTGCATGGACCCTTGGGGGACTGAGCTTCAGTGGGTCCCTTTGGGGCACAACTTATGTGGCCACAGTGTGTTCCTCTAAAAACATTGCAACAAAAACACATGACATTAGGTGGTTTTGCTATGGCAGACCTGCTGGAATTGCTATAGGTTTTCCGTAGCTTTCAACCTATCTATTCCAAAGGTTGAAATCCATGGGTGAGACCTCCAGCTATAATTGACATGTTGTGGGTTTAAAACCGCTGTGGTTTTAGTTGTAGCATGGGGATAAGACTTGTATAAGTCTCATCCACAGTGCTGCTACTGTAGATGACAGCAGGTTACCTTATGTTAAATTTGCAGCACAACAGTATAATGATCCCTTTATGCCCTTCACACAGTATAATGGCCCCGCCACACAGTTTACTGGCTCCATTATGCTCCCACACACAGTATAATGGACCTATTTTGCCACACATACAGTATAATGGCCATCTTGGGCCCAATTTTGGTATAATGATCCCTTTTGCCTCCATACAATATTATGGCTCCATTTTGCCCCCACAAAGTTTAATGGTTTTCAGGCACCATATGCCTGGGGAGCGAGTGGTGTCTATAGACCTCAACAGCGCTTGCCACTTGCAGCTGCCTAGATCCTTGTCTCTTCTCTGAGCTCCAGCCTTGTACATGTAAGTCGTGTATCGGGGTGGGCTCCCCAGGATACAGCGAAATCACGAACAAAGGAAGCAACTCCAAATCAATTTAGTAAAAAACAAGATTTTACTTTGAGTAGTAACACCTATTTACCAGAAAAACACTCTCAACTATTTACATACACTCAGCCAGTAAGCTGAGACCCTGGTGTTGTACAGCGCGGTGCCTTCTCATGTGTACTGCAATAAACTCCAAGGTTTTACCTATCTGCATGCTGCAACTAACCAGCCGCTTGTTACCTTTTTATTACCCTAGTCACAGGAACAATTCAGTGAGTGTGATAGAGGCACTGGCGGTATAACACAAGAGCTTACAAACTTATCAAAATACCCCTATTCCCCACAAACAAAGTATAACCGAGTAAATATAATAGTAGGTCAGCTTGCAAGCCAAAGAAATATGACAACGTGTAAAATGTCACTTCTAGACTTCCTCAGAAGCTCCTCTCTGGGAGTTACAACAATGGAATGCTCTGAGTCCTTACTACCACATAGGTAGATAATTCACCAGTAGTGTGGCCTGTGAAGATGAGGATGCCTAACTAATCTAACTACAGGCCCTTATTCAGTCCCAAGCAATTTGCGCCAAAAATCTACTGCGGTGCGTGCACGATTACTTCTTTTACTGATTCAGTATTGTGGGGTACCTTTTAGCTTCTCTCTGGAACCTCTGAAAGCAGGGCTCATCCAAACATCCAGTCTCACTGACTGGGCCACTTCTCAGCTGGTCCTTGATAGTAATCTTCACCTTAGGATGCTGTCTGAGCAAACAGTCTCTGCTTCAGCAACCTCTTGTCTGTAATTCTTTAAGAATGTCTCTTCCTCTCACGTTAGCCCTTCTTCTTCTAAAAGCTCAGAAGCACATACAGCTAAGATGGCTGCCAGACACACACACTCTCTTCTTGTTCCTCCTCTGCAGAACAGGGTCTCCACGTCACTACTCCAGGGAATTACAGAATTACAGAATGACAGTCTCTTCTATTTCTGAGGTAACAGTGGCCTCTTGTGGTCAAACAAACAAATGTCAGTTTATAAAAAAAATAAATTTATCTACAGAAACAGTTACATTCATAACATGAGGGCTGTTTCCCCATCTTACATACACATAACTCTCTGAGTGCTGGAGCAAGGACAGGATGGGGAGTCTGGGGAGCTACTAGCAGTAAGGGCTGTTCAAGTCTGCAAGGCAATGAGTGCTTCAGTGTGTATTGATGGAATTGCCCCATGCACTGTAGGCCCCCGACAATCTGCCTAGGTTGAGCATCGGCTCTGCATGTGGTAATCTCTACTCATAATGCAACATGGTTTGCAGGAGTCTGTTCTTTTTTATCTCAGAACAAACCGTCCCGTAATTAGTGGTGGTGTTTTATCACAGTAAAGCTTTAGTAATTAATGACATAAGCACATGCTTATCTTCCTATATATAAGTTCTACCAGACCTATAGTAAGACTATATGTAAGACATTGCTTTGCTTTGTGCAGTACCTTTGGTTAAAATAAATGTTTTAGTCTATCTGGTGTAAGATATTGCCTACTTTGGTTCCACCTCTGTAAGACATTGTCTCATTATGCAATACCCTTGATTCATAATGGGGATGCATGAGGCGTCTTCTTGAAGGGCCAGGTGTATTTTTAATTATACAATTTTTGGGAATGTTTGATGTTTTGCTCACTTTTTATTCCAATTTTATGCGAGGTGAAATAGCAAAAAAACGAATGTTTGGCCCTTTATAGTTTTTCCCGCCACAGTTGCATGGGAATAATATTTTTATATGTCTGTAGACCAGGTGTTTAAAGGGAGTCTATCATTAGAAAAACTCCTTTTTAACTAATGGCACATTGGAATAGCCTTTAAAAAGGCTATTCTACTTCTCCCTGCCGTTTCTGATAAAATCCGTTTCTTCTGTTATGCTAATTACGATCACGGAGCACACCCCCCCTCATAACTTTCCACCGCCCCTTAGCTTTCGCAGGCATCGGACACAACGCTGTAACAGACCACCAGAAAATGGCGTCCCGGGCATTAAAAACAACAATTCTGGCATAACTTTTTATCTTTTAATTTTTTTGCCGTGCAGCATACAGCGAAAGTAACATGTTACCTTTATTCTGTGGGTCGGTATGATTACAGCGATACCTAATTTATATTGTTTTTTTTATGCCTTACTAATTTTGCAGAACAAAAACCCATTTGGGGACATAAATCAATTATTTTTGCATTACCAACTTCTGAGATGCGCAACATTTTTATTTTTTGGTTGACAGAGTTGGTTGAGTGCTTATTTCTTGTGGGATGACCTGTGCTTTTTATTGGAACTGTTTTGGCATACATTTGACTTTTTGATCACTTTTTATAGCATTTTTTGTAAGGCAAGATGGCAAAAAAATCATTATTTCCTGCATTTTTTTTCCGTTTTTTTTTTCCCAACGTTCACTGTACAGGTTAAACAATGTTTCAGTTTTATTGTACAGATTATTATGGACGTGGTGATACCAAATATGTATTGTTATTATATAGGAAAGGGGCATTTTGGGCCATTATTCATTTATGCAGACGCATAGGCTGACTTCCTCCATTTGGCAACAGGATCAACCAGGTATGGGGGCTCCTTGGAGCCCGGGGTCACTGGCCAGACTCCGGGCTGCAGAAAATACGTAATGGTACCCCCAGATTTCGCCAAGGGGGGGTGCCGATGGGGGACATTACCATGGTGGAACCCCTTGGATGCAGCGGTCATGTTTAATCATGGCATCAAGGGGTTAAAAAACCTCATTAGAGCTCAGCTCCGACCAAGGGTTAATGGGGCAGGTGTTAGCTGTCATTTATATAGTGAGCGGTCGGCCGGCCAGGGGTGTAATAGTACATCCATTTGCATTAAGGCCCAGGCGGCCAGGATATACTATTACATACGTTGTCATTAAGGGGTTAAACATGATGCTCAGGTGTCCTGGGTATCAAAACCACATTATGATTGATGACCTATTGTGACAATGTATATAAAAGAAACAATGTGTTGTAGGTTTATATTTTTTAAACCTTTCAAGGGGTGGCCATGAAAAAAATTCTGATTTTCATGAACATGGAGCTGCAATGCAAACTAAGATGCACATCTTTGGGAAGTGTAGAAGCCCTACAAGGTGCTGTCATTATATTGATACCAATTGTACTGCTGAAAAACTCACTTTAAACTGTGTAATGTCAGAAGGGCAGTGTCAGGCAGGGGGAGTGATTCAGAGCTCCAATCAGAGGCAGCCAGTGTCAGAGCTCAGAATAACAACCCTTGCCTGCTCCTGCCTGACACTGCCCTCTTGACAGTACAGAGCTTAAATAGCTTATCAGGGACCAAAGCTAACAGCATTTATTGCTTTATTTTTTTTAAACCTTTCATGGGGTGGGCATATTAGAGAAACACACTTAGGCTACATTCAGACGACTAATTTTCACCCATGAATGTGGTCCAGGTGTGTGCCAGATATACTAGCTGAGCACATGCCCATTAGAGGGACTCCTAGAATAATAGTTATATGATCAATTATCTGTGGGCAGGAAACTTAAGCCTAGTCACGTTGTCACCTCCTGGGCACAATGGCCAAAAAAAAAAAAAAATTACCAATACCATACCCATATCACCGCATCAAGCCCTGCCCCTTGTGAAACAACACTACCAGTGGTGAACCTAGTCTCTTTGCTGCCTGAGGTGGACTATAGAAAGACGCCCCCCCCCCCCCCAAAAAAAAATAAAAATTGAGTTTATATGCTACTAGCTTCACACGCTGTTATCGTCGCACAATATACACAAGTGAGTCTGGAAACTATAGGCCAGTAAATTTGACTTCTGTGGTGGGTAAGATATTTGAGAGCTTTCTAAGAGATGCTATCCTGGAGTATCTCAATGTAAATAATCTTATAACCCATTCAGCATGGGTTTATGAGGAATCGGTCCTGTCAGACTAATATGATCAGCTTCTATGAAGAGGTCAGTTCAGGACTGGACATGGGTAATGCAGTGGACGTGGTGTATCTGGACTTTTCAAAGGCTTTTGATACTGTACCACATAAAAGGTTGGTATGCAAAATGAGAATGTTGGGACTGGGGGAAAACATATGTATTTGGGTTTGCAACTGGCTCACTGATAGGAAAAAAAGAGTGCTTATTAATGGTAAATATTCAGACTGGGTAACAGTCACCAGTGGGGTGCCACAGGGGTCAGTATTGGGCCCTTTCCTGTTTAATATCTTTATTAATGACCTGGTAGACGGTTTGCAAAGCAGGGTGTCCATATTTGCAGATGATACTAAACTTTGTAAGGTAATCAAAAATGAGGAGGATAGTAGAATATTACAAGGGGATCTAAGGAAGCTGGAAGCATGGGCCGAGACTTGGCAAATGAAGTTTAATGTTGACAAATATAAGGTTATGCATTTTGGACGACGAAATAAAATGTATGATTATGTACTTAATAGTAAATTACTGGGTAAAACTGCCAATGAAAAAAACTTGGGGATTGTGGTGGACAATAAGCTTACCTTAACCAGTAACCAGTGCCAGGCAGCGGCTGCCAAGGCAAATAAAATTATGGGATGCATCAAAAGAGGTATAGATTATCATGACAAGAACATAGTTATGCCTCTATACAAATCACTGGTACGGCCACACTTAGACTATTGTGCACAATTCTGGGCCCCAGTATACAAGAAAGACAAAAACAAACTAGAAAGAGTGCAAAGAAGGACAACCAAAATTATTAGGGGAATGTGTGGATTGGAGTAAAACGATAGATTAACAAATTTGGGGTTATTCAGTTTAGAGAAAAGACGTCTATGGGGAGATCTTATAACAATGTACAAATACATGAAGGGACAGCACAAAGAACTTTCTAATGATCTTTTTACTCCTAGGCCAGTGACAGTGACAAGGGGACATCCTCTATGACTGGAGGAGAGAAAGTTTCACCAGCAACATAGAAGAGGATTCTTTAAAGTAAGAACAACAAGGCTATGGAACTCTCTGCCCCAGGAAGTGGTGATGGTGGATTCAATGAACAAGTTCAAAGAGGGCCTGGATGCCTTTCTCGAACAGAACAACATTATGGGTTATGGGTTTTAGATTTTAAGGGCATGTTGATCCAGGGTTTTAGACTGATTGCCAGATTGGAGTTGGGAAGCAATTGTTTGGGGCAATTGGCATAAGCCTCATGTGGTTTTTTGCCGTCCTCTGGATCAACACTGTAGGAGACTGTAGGGTTATAGGTTGGACTTGATGGACTGATGTCTTCATCCAACCTCATCTACTATGTAACTATGTAATACACAAAGTTATAAAACAGTTTTTAAGAATTCTTCTTACTGCATTACTTCAGTATCAGATCAACAACACGGCATTAACTATGACAATAACTTCACACATCTTCTGCTTGGTGGATGGATGAGCCCGCATGGCCCCCATTCTCTATAATAGGAGCGCCACAGATAGCTGAGTACTGGACTTCGGCTATCTTTGGCACTCCCATTGAAGTGAATGAGAGTCACATGGGTTCGTCCATCCACCAAGTGACACACCTATATATATGGCTGAGGTCAGGCTGTATTCCCACCCAGTGGGGGAAAAAAAAACTATTCTCAGACTCAGTGGGGGACTCAGCAGACAGACCCCCATCAATCAGGTATTTATCCTCTATCATTTAGGTGTATACAGTGCAGTAACATTTTGTGACTTACAGGTGACGTCTCTGACTAATCCTTCTTATTTCCCTTCTCTTCCCTTTGGACCGCCATGACCACTTCCAGCTGTGACTTGTCTCTGTAAAGTTTGCAACACAGATATCTTTGGCTCCTCACTTTCCCAGGCATCCGACCCACATTGTCTTCAGCTACACACCCATCCTGCTGCTACCTCAATTTTAAAATATATGATATAACCCTCCATAATGAATAATACCCTCAAGTGCATCTTTGTATTAATAATGTCCGTGTGTACCCTGTATAAATAGTGCCCCTTATTAATAATGCCCCAGTTGTTAACTAATTAAAAGGTTTTCCAGGTCATTAATAAACTAATCAGTGGGGCTCAAAAACCCAGAACCCCTACTGATCAGCTGTTTGAATGGTACCTGTGTAAGCGCCATGACCGCTTCTCTGTTTACATAGTGTCATTCATCTCATAGCGGCCATGTAATGTAATTACATCCTCGTCCTATACACGTCCATGTGACAAGGCTGTAATTACATCACATGGTCACTATAAACAGACAGCATATAATATAAACAGGCGCCATAGCCCCTGTTTATAGCGCCCCATTTGCACACACTATAATGTTCCACAGCAGCCCCTGCACACAGTATTACACAGTATTATGGCCCACAGCGGCCCATGCACACTGTATTATGCCACGCAGCGGCCCCTGCACACGGTATTATGCTCCATAGTGGCCCCTGCACACTGTATTATGCCTCGCAGCGGCCGCTGCACATGGTATTATGCTCCATAGTGGCCCTTGCACACGGTATTATGCTCCATAGTGGCCCCTGTACACTGTATTATGCCTCGCAGCGGCCGCTGCACATGGTATTATGCTCCATAGTGGCCCTTGCACACGGTATTATGCTCCCTAGTGGACCCTGCACACGGTATTATGCCCCATATTGGCCCCTGCACACAGTATTATGCTCCACAGTGGCCCCTGCACACGGTATTATGCTCCATAGTGATCACTGCACTGGTATTATGCTCCATAGTGGCCCCTGCACACAGTCTTTTCAGACCCCAGAGTATAATGATCGGAGACCCAGGGGAGGTTACAAACATAAAAATCAGTGTTACTTACCTATCCTGGACACCGGTGCACTCCCTGCAGCTTTCAGCAACGTTTAATTGCGCACACATGTCACGTGATCAGGCCGGCGACGCGATCTGATGACGTCACCAGAAGGCCCAAGCCTGCTCGGAGTAACATCGGATCACAGGAGAGGTAAGTAACATTGGTTTTTATGTTCCCTCACCTCCCCTGGCCCTCCAATTATTATACTCTGTGGTCTGAAAATACCCCAGAGCAAAAGAATAGTAGTATTTTAGGCCCGCGGCTTCACTTACCGATGACCGCGGCTGCTTACAGTCGTTTCCCCTTCCACTTCTGCGTCTCATAGCAGAAGGGGAAGCGGAGAATGCCACGAGCAGACGCGGGATAGGTAAATAAATAGGCCGTTATCTGCTATTTATATATAAAAAAAAAGTTCTCCTCACCTACCTGCGATCCCTTGATGGAGCTGCCGCCTCCTCTTCTTGTCCGCAACGTCTGCGTCTCAGTGTAGGAGGTGCGATGACATAATTGTATCGCTGCCTGCGCTGAGATGCCGAGATCTCGTAAACCAGCCCAGGACAGGTTCCGTTCAGCTTTGTTTTTTTTTAAAAGCGGGCTGGTTTACAGCCCTGTAGTGGTTAAAGGGAGTTTGTCAGCAGGAAAGACTACTTTAGGCTAAGGCCCCATGTTGTGGAAGATTTTTTAAGCCAAAGCAAGGATTGAATTGAGCAGAAAAGTATATTCCCATTCCTGCTGAAGCCAGACTTGGATTCAACTCATAAACCACGACAAAACTGCAACAAAAAAGCTGCTTTTCTGCAACTTTAAAGAGGAGCTTAGCGTTTAAGAGGACCTTTCACCGCCTCCAAGTCCAGCTCTTTATATCAATTATTAGGTGCCCCTCCACTGATTCCAGCACAGTTGCTAGAGAAAAAAATTCCAACTGTGCTGGAATCAGTGGAGTGGTACCTATTAACAGGTGCTAATAACCTGAATTGGTGGAGGTGATGAAAGGACCTCCTTAAACCAGTCAGAGTACCTTATATTACTCAGGGCCCTTAGCACAGCGCTACACTTTGAAGACAGAATCTCAACTTCATGTTGTTGTTGTTACCTCTTTTATTATTGTGCAAATTAGTCAAGAGTGCATGGAGGTGTGTTTGCAGCATCTGAGTATGCCACTATCAAACACTGGCTCTCTCCACCATCTAGAACATCAGTGGAGTTTACCCTGCTTGCTCCCAATTCTTCTTTGCAAGTGGCCTTACAACAGCTGGGCCCCAGTGAATCTAGTGAGTGCCTACAGCTGATCCTCCAATATCAACAGGCTGCTGCTGCAGAACGTCAGGCTGAGAGGGAATTTCAATTAGAGATTGCTCGGCTGCAGAGGAATAGCAACTCTCCCCAGACCCAAGTCCAGGATGTCCGTACACAGAGGCCTCGCCTGAAGAATTGTCATGGAGAAGGCAGAGGCCTCACCTGTCATGGAGAAGGATGGGGACTTGGACGTTTTTCTTCCAATACCATTTGCCCCGTGAGCAGTGGGCACTGTATTTAACTCCAGGGGTAAAAGGCAAGGCCCTGGAAGTCTTTGCTGACCTGGAACCTGAGTTGGATGGGGACTTTGATGCCATTAAGGAGGCCCTCATCAAAAAGTACAAAAATCAAAAAGGCCCTCATCAAAAAGTATTATACAGCAGACACCTGGCACTAATACATTAACCCCTCTGGCACCTCGGTCAAAGCTGACCAAGGAGCCATTTTACCGGCGGTGCGCGGGCACCGCCACTTTGCTGGGGCCTTGTTAAGGCTCCCAAGCCTGTCTTTCATTAACTTCTATTGCAGGCTACTCTATGCAGCCTTCAATATAAGCGCCGTTGTAATGCATTGCATTAGTGATCAGACCCCCTGGGGTTCAAGACCCCTAGGGGGTCTAATAAATTCAAAAAAAAAAAAAAAAAGTAAAAAAAATAAAAAATATTAAAAGTTCTAATCACCCCCCTTTCCCTAGAACACATATAAAAGTAGTTAAATACTGTGAAACACATACACATTAGGTATCCTTGTGTCCAAAAACACTTGGTCTACAAATCTATAAAAATATTTTTCCCATACACTAAACGCCGTAGCGGGAAAAAAAAATCAAAAGTGCCAAACTGCCATTTTTTCACTGTTTTGCCTCCGATAAAAATTTGAATAAAAAGTGATCAAAGCAATAGTAATTCCCCATAATGGTATAACTAAGAAGCACACCTGGTCCCGCAAAAAAAAAAAAACCCTATGCATCTTCCCTTACATGGAAGTATAAAAAAGTTACGGGTGTCAGAATATGGCGACTTTTAAAAAAAATACAGTGGGGAAAAAAAGTATTTAGTCAGCCACCAATTGTGCAAGTTCTCCCACTTAAAAAGATGAGAGGCCTGTAATTGACATCATAGGTTGGCCTCAACTATGAGAGACAAAATGAAAAAACAAATCCAGAAAATCACATTGTCTGATTATTAAAGAATTTATTTTCAAATTATGGTGGAAAATAAGTATTTGGTCAATAACAAAAGTTCATCTCAATACTTTGTTATAAATTCTTTGTTGGCAATGACAGAGGTCAAACGTTTTCTGTAAGTCTTCACAAGGTTGGCACACACTGTTGCTGGCATGTTGGCCCATTCCTCCATGCAGATCTCTTCCAGAGCAATGATGTTTTGGGGTTGTCGCTGGGCAACACGGACTTTCAACTCCCTGCAAAGGTTTTCTATGGGGTTGAGATCTGGAGACTGGCTAGGCCACTCCAGGACCTTGAAATACTTCTTACGAAGCTGTAAGTCGTGTACCGGGGTGGGCTCCCCAGGATACAGCAAAGTCACGAACAAAGGAAGCAACTCTAAATCAATTTAGTAAAAAACAAGATTTTACTTTGTGTAGTAACACCTATTTACCAGAAAAACACTCTCAACTATTTACATACACTCAGCCAGGAAGCTGAGGCCCTGGTGTTGTACAACGCGGTGCCCTCTAATGTGCAGCTTCAAAACACTCCAAGCTTTTACCTATCTGCAGGCTGCAACCAACCAGCCGCTTGTTACCTTTTTATCACCCTAGTCACAGGAACAATTCAATGAGTGTGGTAGAGGCACCGGCAGTATAACACAAGAGCTTACAAACTTATCAAAATACCCCTATTCCCACAAACAAAGTATAACCGAGTAAATATCATAGGAGGTCAGCTTGCAAGCCAAAGAAATATGACAACGTATAAAATGTCGCTTCTATACTTCCTCAGAAGCTCCTCTCTGGGAGTTACAACTCAATAGAATTCTCTGAGTTCTTACTACCGAATAGGTAGATAATTCACCAGTAGTGTGGCCTGTGAAGATGAGGATGCCTAACTAATTTAACTACAGGCCCTTATTCAGTTCCAAGCAATTTGTGCCAAAAATCTAATGCGGTGCGTGCACGATTACTTAATAATAATAATAATAATAATAATAATAATAATAAAGTCCTTTAATAGTCCCACAATGGGGAAATTCAGTGTGTTACAGCAGCAAAGATAAGATAAGCAGATACAAATACAAATACAACATATACAGGAATGTTCCAAGGTAAGAGGCATTACATTAATAGCAGACAGACAGATAGGAAGTAGCAGAGGAGGGGGGGGGGGATTTAACAGGCAGAGAGATATTTCAGTTCTCTGTGTGTAATGATCTCCGCTTAGGTCGGTGTTTGTTGTACAGCCTAACCGCAGTGGGGAGGAAAGACTTCCGATAGCGCTCCTTCTCACACCTAGGGTGGAGCAGTCGGTCACTGACAGTACTGCCCAGCGCAATCACAGTCTCATGCATGGGATGGGACTTCTTCTGCATGGAGCTCACCACGGACAGTATCCTTCTGTCACCCACCACCTGCATTGGGTCCAGTGGGCTCCCCAGGACAGAACTGGCCCTTCTAATCAGCTTGTCAAGTTTATTTCTGTCCCTGGTTGATATACTGCTCCCCCAGCAGGCCACTCCAAAGAAGATGGCTGATGCCACTACCGAGTTGAAGAAAGTCCTAAGAAGTGCCCCCCGGATTCCAAAGGCTCTCAGCTTCCTAAGCAGGTAGAGCCTGCTGTGGCCCTTCCTGTACAGGGCCTCCATGTGATCTGCCCAGTCCAGCTTATTATTAAGGAGCAAACCCAGGTACTTATAGGTGTTCACAATCTCTATGCCCGTCCCCAGGATGTCCACTGGTTTTGGAGGGCATCTGCCTTTACGGAAGTCCACCACCATCTCCTTGGTCTTCCCTGCATTAATCTTCAGGTGGTTCTGGTGGCACCAGTCCACAAAAAACCTGTTCAGTTCTCTGAACTCCCTGTCATCATCGTCTGTGATGAGGCCTACTATTGCAGAGTCGTCAGAATACTTCTGTAGGTAGCAGCTAGATGAGTTGCACCTAAAATCACTTCTTTTACTGATTCAGTTTTGTGGGGTACCTTGCAGTTTCTCTCTGGAACCTCTGAAAGCAGGGCTTATCCAAACATGCGGTCTCACTGACTGGGCCACTTCTCAGCCGGTCCATGATAGCAATCTTCACCTTAGGATGCTGTCTGAGCAAACAGTCTCTGCTTCAGCAAACTCTTGTTATATGTCTGTAATCCTTTAAGAATGTCTTTTCCTCTCACTTCAGCCCTTCTTCTTCTAAAAGCTCAGAAGCACACACAGCTAAGATGGCTGCCAGACACACTCTCTCTCTCTCTTTGTTCCTCCTCTGCAGAACAGGGTCTCCACCTCACTACTCCAGGGAATTACAGAATTACAGTCTCTTCTATTTCTGAGGTAACAGTGGCCTCTTATGGTCAAACAAACAAATGTCAGTTTATAAAAAAAATAAACTTATCTACAGAAACAGTTACATTCATAGCATGAGGGCTGTTTCCCCATCTTACAAAGCCACTCCATCGTTGCCCTGGCGGTGTGCTTGGGATCATTGTCATGCTGAAAGACCCAGCCACGTTTCATCTTCAATGCCCTTGCTGATGGAAGGAGGTTTGCACTCAAAATCTCACAATATATGGCCCCATTCATTCTTTCATGTACACTGATCAGTCGTCCTGGTCCCTTTTCAGAGAAACAGCCCCAAAGCATGATGTTGCCACCCCCATGCTTCACAGTAGGTATGGTGTTCTTTGGATGCAACTCAGCATTCACTCTCCTCCAAACACGACGAGTTGTGTTTCTACCTAACAGTTCTACTTTGGTTTCATCTGACCATATGACATTCTCCCAGTACTCTTCTGGAACATCCAAATGCTTTCTAGCAAACTTCAGACGGGCCCGGATATGTACTGGCTGAAGCAGGGGGACACATCTGGCACTGCAGGATCTGAGTCCCTGGCGGCGTAGTGTGTTACTGACGGTAGCCTTTGTTACGTTAGTCCCAGCTTTCTGCAGGTCATTCACTAGGTCCCACTAAGTTCTGGGATTTTTGCTCACCATTCTTGTGATCATTTTGACCCCACGGGGTGAGAACTTGCGTGGAGCCCCTGATCGAGGGATCGAGAGATTATCAGTGGTCTTGTATGTCTTCCATTTTCTAATTATTGCTCCCACAGTTGATTTCTTTTTCACCAAGCTGCTTGCCTATTGCAGATTCAGTCTTCCCAGCCTGGTGCAGGTCTACAATTTTGTTTCTGGTGTCCTTCCACAGCTCTTTGGTCTTCACCATAGTGGAGTTTGGAGTGTGACTGTTTGAGGTTATGGACAGGTGTCTTTTATACTGATAACAATGTCAAACAGGTGCCATTACTACAGGTAATGAGTGGAGGACAGAGGAGCCTCTTAAAGAAGAAGTTACAGGTCTGTGAGAGCCAGAAATCTTGCTTGTTTGTAGATGACCAAATACTTATTTTCCACCATAATTTGCAAATAAATTCTTAAAAAATCAGACAATGTGATTTTCTGGATTTGTTTTCTCATTTTGTCTCTCATAGTTGAGGTCTACCTATAATGTCAATTACAGGCTGGCCTCATCTTTTTAAGTGGGAGAACTTGCACAATTGATGGCTGACTAAATACTTTTTCCCCCACTGTATATTTTTGCACAGATTTGGATTTTTGTTAAGGGGTTAAAATGTAAATAAAACCATATAAATTTGGTATCCCCGGAATCGTGCCAAAACATAGAATACAGATGACATGTCATTTTGGCTGTAGAGCGAACGCTGTAAAAACGAAGCCCGTAAAAAAGTTGCACAAATGCACTTTTTCTTCAAATCCACCCAATTCAGAATTTTTTTCCAGCTTCCCAGTACATTGTACAGAATAATAAATGGTATCATCATGAAAGAAAATTTGTCCCGCAAACATTAAGACCTCATATGGCTCTGAGAACGGAAAAATAAAAAAGTTATTGGGTTTGGAAGGGGGAGAGTCAAAAACTAAAAACGAAAATCGAAAGGGAAGGGGTTAACTGTGCCCATGGCTTGTGTCCATCTGGAGTGGGGTTCGGGAAAAGGAATGTGGGATGTGCAGCTCATGTCTGATCTGCCTGCTAATGTACTGTTGGGGATGGACTTTGGGCCCCTTGTGTACCGATATGGGGCGAGAGGAACCCTAACTTACTGTGGTAAATTGTCTACTAATGATGATGAATTTGATGTCGTACTAAAGCCTGTCACACATGCAGAGGGGGAAGTCCAACGCCTGCCCTCTGATGTGTCCACAGTTGAAGAGTACAATGAGAATGGTAATGATGTTCTGTTTACTCCTGTGAAAGATGGTAGTGCTAACCTGGCTGTAGACACGCCCACATCTGCGAGGGATTATAACCCCCTTAGTGTGACCCTGTCTGAGCAGTGCACCACTGTGGCTCTTTATGAACTTACAATTGCTAATGACTGTACTGACAATGTAATTGCTAATGCTTGCTATGAAAATGTACAGGGTATCTCCTCTGAGATACTGGGGCAACCCTGACCACTTCACCCAGTACCTCAGATCAGCACCCAACTGCTGGCTATGTGCAAGGTGGTCACAAGTAGCTCATGGGTTTCTCAGTGCCGAACCGGGTGAGGAACGGACTACTGGTATCATGGTGGTCACCCGCAGCTAAAGTGCTAAAGGGGTGGAAGACGTTCTGACCCTTGAACCGTTCCCTATATCACCTGGAGACAGTACTGAGACCGCCGTGACTGCCTCACCACACCGGAGCCGGAGGGGTCCGGCGAGTATGAAACATACTCCCTTGGAGTTGGACAAGGACCGCGTGTACTGTGAGCAAGGGAGGCTCTACCGGGAAATGATCCCCGCTGAGGGACAGGAAGGTTGACTCCAACCTATCGGGTGGAATTGTTGCAGATTGCTCATGATATTCCACTGGCAGGCAACCTGGGGATCGCTAAGACCAAGGCTTGCCTAAGCCACTTATTCTACTGGCCTAAGATGGGGATAGATGTAGCTAGATACTGCCATTTATGTGTCACTTGTCAGAAGATGGGCAAGGTGGGGCAGTGTTCCAAAGCCCCAATGATACCTATGCCTATCACAACCGAGCCTTTCCAGTGGGTGGCTGTGGATCTCATTGGACCCCTGTCCATTCCCAGCCGCACCGGGAAATGTTTCATATTAACGGTAGTAGACTACGTTACTAGGTACCCAGAAGCTGTCGCTCTGTCCTTCACCCAGGCTGATGTAGTGGCCAAGGCCCTGGTTGGCATCTTCTCCCGTTTTGGGTTTCCCAGAGAGATGCTCACAGACCAAAGTACCCAGTTCATGTCTGTCTTGATGCAAGGCCTGTGTAAGGTAACAGAGGTGCAACATCTGGTGTCCAGCACATATCACCCACAGACTAATGGCCTGTGTGAATGGTTCAATGGCACCCTGAAGCAGATGCTCAGGATGTTAGTCAAGTCCCACGGGTACGATTGGGAGCCTTATCTCCCGCACCTGCTGTTTGCTTACTGGGAAGTGCCTCAAACATCGACGGGGTTCTCCTCTGAGCTCTTGCATGGCATGTACGTGGGCCCCTAGTTCTCATGAAAGAGTCAGTGGAGTATGAAAGGTGTGCCAGTCGTGGAGTATGTCCTGCGATTCTGTGACTGAATGCAGACTATGGCGCAGCTGGTGCATGACAACATGGTCCAGGCTCAGGCCGACCAGAAGCGCTGGTATGATCAGAATGCCTGCGAGAGAACATTCCAGCCGGGGCAGAAGGTATGGGTCCTAGTCCCTGAGCCCCAGGACAAGCTTCAGGTGAAATGGACCAGTCCATACGTAGTGCACCAGCAGGTCAACAGCGTCAACTACCTGTCCGGAACAGGCATAAGGTCTTCCATGTCAACATGATGAAGGCTCATCATGACTGGGAAGCTGGTGCCTTTCCGGTGTGCAGTCTGCTAGAGGAAGTGGAGGAGGAAGACCTTGTTGACCTGCTCGCTCATTTTAGGGAGGGGGGGTCGAACAAGGAGGCACAGGTGAACCCCCTGCTGGCTGAGACCCAACGGTACCAGCTGACCGAGGTCCTGCGCTCCCCTCCCGGGAAGCCCAGGAGAGCTGACTGAGCCATACACCATGTGGATACAGGGAATCATACCCCTATCTGGCGATCGCCATATCGCGTCTCCTCGGAGGAACAAGTCCAGATGCGCAAGGAGATTGACGAGATGCTGGAACTGGGGGTGATTCAGCACTCTCACAGCATGTGGGCTTCACCTGTAGTCCTTGTACCAAAAAGGACCGGACCACCCGGTTCTGTGTAGACTACAGAGATCTTATTGAGGTTACCATTGACGACCTGCTCAACAGGTTAGGCAAGGCTCAGTACTTGTCCATTATGGACTTGAGCCAAGGATACAGGCAGATTCCCCTATCCCCTCAGGCACACGAGTGACTGGCCTTTATCACCCCTTTCGGACTGTACAAGTCCACTGTAATGCCATTTGGCATGAAGAATTTCCCCTGGCACTTTCCAGCGGATGGTCAACTCCCTGCTGTCGGGATGCGAACGGTTCACCGCTGCATATCTGGATGACATCGCCGTCTTCATCTCCACTTGGGTGGAACACCTACAGTACCTGGCACAGGTGCTGGGATGGATCCACCAAGCGGGCTTGACCATCAAACTGGAAAAGTGTCAGCTGGGCATGTGCGAGGTCTAATACCTGGGACACTGGGTAGGTGGAGGAACTCTGAAACCAGAACCTGAAAAGTTGGACGTAATCACATCCTGGCCAACACCCCGGACCAAGCAACAGGTGAAGTCTTCCCTGGGCACGGCAGGGTACTATAGGAAGTTCGTATAGAACTATAATGCTCTTGCTACTCCCTTGACAGACCTCAACAAAAAGAAGTTGCCACAAACTGTCTAGTGGATGGCTGCCTGCGAGCACTCCTTCCAGGCCCTGAAAGCGACCCTGGCAAACGCACCTGTACTTCAAGCGTACGATGAGTCATGTCCACTTGTACTACAGATGGATGCCAGCACCTATGGTCTTGGTGCGGTGCTGAGGCGGGCTTGATTCAGCGGGGCAAGAGCACCTGTGCAGTACCTCAGTCAGAAGCTTCTGCCACAGGATGTGGCCTATGCCATGGTGGAGAAGGAATGCCTAGCAATTGTTTGGGCCTGCACCTTACTTGTATGGGCGCCACTTCACCATGGTGACGGATCACAACCCTTTGATCTGGATAAAACATGTAGCAAGTCAGAATGGGTGGTTGTTACGTTGGAGCCTGGTGCTTCAGCAATACAACTATGACATCCAGGACAAGCCCGGCCAGGCCCATGGCAATGCAGATGGCCTGTTCTGGCGGGGTGAGGCCGCAGAGGTGCGTGAGGAAGATGAACGTAGGGTCCTCCTTCCTCCCAGCATGCTCTAAATTGGGGAGGTGGGGTACAGGATCCGCCCAAGGGGATTAATTTCAGGTATGGACTCCATTTGTGGCTGATTGTTATCATACCCTTTGATCCCCAAACTCTCACAGACTCAGTGTCTGCAGTCCCATACACAGCCTACTTTGCATACTAGTGTGAAACTCGTTAACTCAGCAGGGGATATCCTGGAATATGTGTATGCTAACGTTTCTAAGTAGACGAAATGGCTACGGCAGAACTTAAAAGGAAATATGGTATTATAATGATATTTTCCAAGGGAAGCATCCTACAGTTGCACTGATAAATTCCTAGGGTGCGCAAGACTGGACCAAACACACCATGTCCAAACAAGGTGCTTTTGGGAGCAGGGAAAAGATCCAGACACTGAACTCCCTAACCAAGGGGATCTGGGGGTCCATTCCTGGTGTCTATGTGATGGGAACGTCGCCACGAACCCCATCATACCCCTTGCCTGATACTACACTCATCCTACAAGGATTTATGGTTGTATATAATTATCTGGTCTTAGGATGTGGGGCTGGCCTCTTGGTGACATCACACAGAGAGGAGACTAGGATAGTTATATGGTCTCAGACCAGGTAGAGGGGCTAGTTCTTATCCTGGGAGAGATGTGAAGACACATGTCTTGTTGCTGACTTTAGGAAGTGCCCTGGGGCCTAGCAGTGATGCCTCAGCAAACCAGACTGCAGATCTGTTTGGTATTCATTTTTCTCTTTTAATCCCATTTTATTTTCTGTACTGTATTCCTCTTTTTTACCTGTATTTTCTTGACCATCTTCTGATGTGTATTTTGTATATGTTAGCAGCTAGTACCGACCCACTTGTGTTAATTAATACATAAAATTTATAAAGCTCGTTTCATGTTATCCTACGAACCCAGGCACTCACGGGTTGTGAGTGGAAGGTAAGAGGGATGACCGCAGATAGGCCAAGCAGCTTGGCAAAGCAGTATCCTTCACAATGTCCATACACAACAAGAGAAGATATGAGCTTCTGCAAAAAAGGGAATTTTATTGGATTTATAAAATGCAAGCAATCAATCCAAATGGAAGGAATGATCTCAGAAACTATTATGGAAGACTTATACAGAACTTGTGTCTAAATATAGAACTTAGTAATTAATAATCTTAATATCAAAGGATTCTTCACACCAATTGCTATATAACGTTTTATATCCATACAGTGCTGGCCAAAAGTATTGGCACCCCTGCAATTCTGTCAGATAATACTCAATTTCTTCCACAAAATGATTGCAATCACAAATGCTTTGGTAATAATATCTTCATTTATTTTGCTTGCAATGAAAAAACACAAAAGAGAATGAAAAAAAAAGTCAAATCATTGATCATTTTACACAAAACTCCAAAAATGAGCCGGACAAAAGTATTGGCACCCTCAGCCTAATACTTGGTAGCACAACCTTTAGACAAAATAACTGCGAACAACCGCTTCCGGTAACCATCAATGAGTTTCTTACAATGCTCTGCTGGAATTTTAGACCATTCTTCTTTGGAAAATTTCTCCAGGTCCCTGAGATTTGAAGGGTGCCTTCTCCAAACTGCCATTTTGAGATCTCTCCACAGGTGTTCTATGGGATTCAGGTCTGGACTCATTGTTGGCCACTTTAGAAGTCTCCAGTGCTTTCTCTCAAACCATTTTCTAGTGCTTTTTGAAGTGTTTTTTGGGTCATTGTCCTGCTGGAAGACCCATGACCTCTGAGGGAGACGCAGCTTTCTCACACTGGGCCCTACATTATGCTGCAAAATTTGTTGGTAGTCTTCAGACTTCATAATGCCATGCACACGGTCAAGCAGTCCAGTGCCAGAGGAAGCAAAGCAACCCCAAAACATCAGGGAACCTCCGCCATGTTTGACTGTAGGGACCGTGTTCTTTTCTTTGAAGGCCTCTTTTTTTTTTCCTGTAAACTCTATGTTGATGCCTTTTCCCAAAAAGCTCTACTTTTGTCTCATCTGACCAGAGAACATTCTTCCAAAAAGTTTTTGGCTTTCTCAGGTAAGTTTTGGCAAACTCCAGCCTGGCTTTTTTATGTCTCTGGGTCAGAAGTGGGGTCTTCCTGGGTATCCTACCATAGAGTCCCTTTTCATTCAGACGCCGACGGATAGTACGGGTTGACACTGTTGTACCCTCGGACTGCAGGGCAGCTAGAACTTGTTTGGATGTTAGTCGAGGTTCTTTAGCCACCATCCGCACAATCTTTCGTTGAAATCTCTCGTCAATTTTTCTTTTCCGTCCACATCTAGAGAGGTTAGCCACAGTGCCATGGGCTTTAAACTTCTTGATGACACTACGCACGGTAGACACAGGAACATTCAGGTCTTTGGAGATGGACTTGTAGCCTTGAGATTGCTCATGCTTCCTCACAATTTTGCTTCTCAAGTCCTCAGACAGTTCTTTGGTCTTCTTTCTTTTCTCCATGCTCAATGTGGTACACACAAGGACACAGGACAGAGGTTGAGTCAACTTTAATCCATTTCAACTGGCTGCAAGTGTGATTTAGTTATTGCCACCACCTGTTATGTGCTACAGGTAAGTAACAGGTGCTGTGAATTACACAAATTAGAGAAGCATCACCTGATTTTTCAAAGGGTGCCAATACTTTTGTCCACCCCCTTTTTTATGTTTGGTGTGGAATTATATCCAATTTGGCTATTTGACAATTCTTTTTGTGGTTTTCCATTGAAGACAAATTAAATGAAGACATTATTACCAAAGCATTTGTGATTGCAATCATTTTCTGGAAGAAATTGAGTATTATCTGACAGAATTGCAGGGGTACCAATACTTTTGGCCAGCACTGTACATACTTATACAGTATATTGATTTGTTATAAGAATACAACAAGGTCCAAAATACACCAATTACACAAAAACACTCACATAGAAAAATAAACAACGCAGATCGGGACCACCAGGGGAACCCCCAGATGGACCCAGCCAGCAAGGCAACAGGAGTATAGAAGAAGAAGAAGAAAAGGGAGAACGAGTGGAGGTAGTAGGAAGAGAAAGAGGGAGAGGAGAAAAAGCGACAAATGCAGAGAAGAGAGGAAGAGGAGGGAAGAAAAAAAAAAAAAAACGAGTTGGGGGAGGGCAGCTAAGGTGGTGTGAATAGGGGGCGAACAGAAAGACTTACCAGATAAGAGTTCCAAAGAGGGTTCAGAGAACCATCCATGTCAGGTCATCAGCAGCCGGATCCGCAATCCCCAACATAGGGCAGATATTAACATATATGCAGTTATAGTACCGAGGCCAAATCATGTACAAAGCACCACGCCCAGGACTAATAGGAAGGCCCAGAGCCCAGAAGCGCCTGATACTCTCCAGAGTGTTGGAATTCCAACCAGTAGAAGCAAGTTTTGTTTAAGACATCAACTGTGTCATGCAGGAAGGAAGTGAGGTTTTCCATGCGCATAATCTCATTGACCTTTAGAATTCAGAGGGAGAGAGGAGGAGGTTCTACTCACCTCCAGTACTGCGGAATGCAGGCACGGGCAGCAAGGACCAAAAAGCGGAGAAGTGAGAGCTTGTAAGTTTACATCAAAGACTTGCAATGGTGGAGAAGAAACAGAGCTGTGCCCGAATGATGAGATGTCTCAGTAAGTTGCAAAATGATCCGTTTAACGCCATCCCAAAACGGGGACAGGGCAGAACAGGACCAGAAGACATGAAACATGTCACCTTCCTCTCGCCCACACCTCCAGCATTTCAGGGACACCTGCGGGAAAAACTTGTGCAACCTTGTAGAGACCCTATACCTACGGGACAGGATCTTGAAACTAGCCTCCTGGTAGTGGGAGGCGTGAGGCGGAAAATACATCTCCTCTGCTCATGGGAGAGGGAAAGGGATAGGTCCACCTCCCACTTTATATATTGAATTGTTATTGTTCATTTTTGTTTAGAACTAGTAGAAGGACCTGGCTTCGCACGGGTATATTTCATTTTTTGTTTGTGTAGTGGCCCCATAAGAATTGGCATTGGTCTATTTTGTATGTCGTTTGTGTGTAGTTTAAATGCATTTCAATTTATAAGAATGCTGACATCCAGTATGGCAGTCCAGTATAGGTACAGTCTATTTATGGCTGTGTTGTTATGGAAACCTGGTAAATTAAATGTGAAGTTATATTGGCTGATTCACATGATACGACTGAATATTTAAGGACCTGCGAACTGCTATTGACTAATACAGGTCATAAATAGCTTGGTTGCTATGGAAACCTGATGTAAAGCTGTGTGTATGTCAAGACTGAAGAATCCGCGAGTTTCCATTGGTCCATAAGTGTCATGTGATCATGTGTATCTAAGTTTGGAAATCAGTGAAAAACCTGCGATCGGTTGTTATGGAAACCTGGAGTAAAGCTGTGTGTATGTGACCTTGTGTAACAGTGTCATCCACAGTGCCCTGCCCCTTTAAAGCTGACCTACAGCAATAAAGAAAAATGGCTGGGTTGTTATGGAAACCTGGAGTAAAGCTGTGTATATGTGACCTTGTGTAACAGTGTCATCCACAGCGCCCTGCCCCTTTAAAGCTGACCTACAGCAGTGAAGACAAATGGCTGGGTTGTTATGGAAACCTGGAGTAAAGCTATATGCATGTGGAGACTAAGCGCCTTCGAGCTTCTATTGGCTGATAAGGGACATGTGACCGTGTGTATGACAGTTGGAATATGAGTGAAAGACTTGCAGGCTTCTATTGGCTAATGCAGGTCATTTTCTGGGAATACTGTATCTCAGGAATGGTACGTCCTAGAGAGCTGGTCTAACACCTTCCTGGACACCTGATGTACCTGTGTGCCAAATTTGGTGAAGATCGGTCTAGTCGTTTGGTCATGCATGAAGAACAGACAGACAGACAGAAACTCATTTTTATATACAGTATATAAGAGACACACTAAAAAAAATATATAGATAGATAGATAGATACAATTGAAACCAGAAGTTTACATACACTATACACAAAGACACATATGTATATTTTTCTCACTATCTCACATGAAATCAGAATAAACCTTTCTCGTTTTAGGTCAATTAGGATTACCAAAATTATTTATATTTGTCAAATGCCAGAATACTGAGAGAGAGAGAATTTTTTAAGTCATTTTTATTACTTTCTGCAAAGTCAAAAGTTTACATACTCTAAGATTACTATGCCTTTAAACAATTTGGGACAGCCTATATGATGATGTCATGTCTTCGGAAGCTTCTGATTTATTGCTTTATAGATTTAATGGTAACATCTGAGTTAATTAGAGACACACCTGTGGATGTATTTGAAGGTACACCTGAAACACACTGCTTCTTTGTGTAACATCATGGGAAAGTCTAAAGAAATCAGCCAAGATATCAGGAAGAGAACTGTGGACTTGCACAAGTCTGGTTCATCCTTGGGTGCAATTTCCAGATACCGTGAAGGTGCCTCGTTCATCTGTACAAACAATTATACGCAAGTACAAAGAAGATTGGAATGTCCAGCCATCATACCGCTCAGGAAGGAGACGGGTTCTGTGTCCCAGAGAT
Organism: Leptodactylus fallax; assembly: GCA_947044405.1. NCBI lineage: Eukaryota > Metazoa > Chordata > Amphibia > Anura > Leptodactylidae > Leptodactylus > Leptodactylus fallax. The sequence continues at coordinate 1,915,339 of CAMRHE010000294.1, read as the reverse complement.
AAACGTGCTTTGGTACGAAATGTGCATATCAACCCAAGAACAAAAGCAAAAGACCTTGTAAAGATGCTGGTAAGAGCGTGTCATTATCCACAGTGAAATGAGTACTGTATCGACATGGGTTGAAAGGCCACTCTGCCAGGAAGAAGCCATTATTCCAAAAGAAACATAAAAAAGTCAGATTAATAATAATAATAATAATAATAATAATAATAATAATAACAATAATAGTCCCACCACAGGGAAATTTGATGTGTTACAGCAGCAAGGATATGCAATGCAAGATAAGAAATACAAATATAATATATACAAAACGTTCCAAGGTAGAGGCATCCCATTGGTAGTAGACAGACAGGCAGAAAGGTACAGGTAAAGAAGTAACAGAGGAGGGGAGATGGGGGGGATATCACAGCAGAAAGAAATTTCAGTTTTCTGCGTGGAATGATCTCCGCTTAGGTCGGTGTTGGTTGTACAGCCTGACCGCAGCGGGGAGGAGAGACTTCCGATAGCGCTCCTTCTCATACTTAGGCTCATTGGCAGTACTGCCCAGTGCTATCACGGTCTCATGCATGGGATGGGAGTTATTCTCCCGCATGGAGCTCACCACGGACAGTATCCTTCTGTCATCCACAACCTGCACTGAGACCAGGGGGCTCCCCAGGACAGAGCTGGCCCTAATGTTTGCAAATGCGCACAGGAACAAAGACCTTAATTTTTGGAGACCTGTCCTGTGGTCTAACGAAACTAGAATTGAACTGTTTGGCCATAATGACCATCGTTACATTTCGAGGAAAAAGGGAGAAGCTTGCAAGCCTAAGAACACCATCCCAACTGTGAAACACGGAGGTGGCAGCATCATGTTGTGGGGTTGTTTTGCTGCAGGAGGTACTGGTGCAGTTCACAAAATAGATGGCATCATGAGGAAAGAACATTATGTGTCAATACTGAGGCAACATCTCAAGACATCAGCCAGGAAGTTAAAACTTGGGCGCAAATGGGTCTTCCAAATGGACAATGACCTGAAGCATACTGTGGCGTAACTAGGAATGACTGGGCCCCAAGGCGAACATCTGACATGGAGCCTCCCCCCGAACCGTCGCCCCCAACCCCCCTGGACCGACCTCTCCCCCCGCGCAAAACACATTCCCGCGCACACTATTATGCGCCATAATGGCCCCTACACACAGTATTATGCCCCATAGTGGCCCCTGCACATAGTATTATGCCCCATTGTGGACCACCCATGAACAATTATTATACTCTGGGGTTTTATCAGACCCCAGAGTATAATGATCGGAGACCCAGGGGAGGATACAAACAAAAAAAACAACGTTACCTACCGCTCCATGGCTCTGGCGCACTCCCCGTTACTTTGGCCATCTTCAATGTTGGACCAAATCTCACGTAAGCCGGGCCGATGTCGCGATGCATAATGACGTAGGCTTGGCCCACGTGACTTAACCAAACAGGCCTGAAGCCTGTAGAGCGTAGCTGAGGTAAGTAACAGTGTTTTTTATGTTCCCTCACCTCTCCTGGCCCTCCAATCATTATACTAGGGGGTCTGAAAAGATCCCAGAGTTTAATGATAGCAGTGTTTGTGGGGTTCATGGTAGCGGCCTCACTTACTGATCCCCGCTCTTGCTCACAGTCACCTCTGCCTCCGCAGAATGGGAAGCGCAGGTTTGTAGCATTCTAAAGCTTTCTTAGGTGTTTTTGTTTTGCAGGTTTCTTCGCTGCTGTGTTTTGATGTTTTACCTATATTTACCACTGTTTCTATTTAACCAAGTGGGGAGAAGTAGTAAATTGTGCTCATATAATAGATCTTTTTTTGCTAGCTACTGTTAAATTTGGTAGCACTTCTTGAATCAATAATCATATATTATAGTTAGAGATGAGCAAATCGATTCTGCAGAAGTGGAATTCGATCCGAATTTCAGGAAATCTTCGATTCTCCACGATTGCGGATTTCCTGATGCTTGATGGTAACGAATATTTAGTAAGGACCTTTGTGACATCAGACGGTCACAAGATATTCTCTAGTGATGTGATTGGGTAGGCTTGTTAGCAGATCCTTCCACATAAATAAAAGTTGAGAGAGAGAGAGAGAGAGAGAGAGAGAGAGAGAGGGAGGGAGGGAGGGAAGGAGAGAGAGAGAGAGAGAGAGAGAGAGAGAGAGAGAGAGAGAGAGAGAGAGAGAGAGAGGGAGAGAGAGAGAGAGAGAGAGAGAGAGAGAGAGACATGACCGCAGCATCCAAGGGCTACCGGCATTTTGCTGCCCACCCGCCCACCCCGGCTCTCTGCAGCCTGGAAATAGCAAATTTTTTTTGGAACTTCGAATCGAACTGCCGAATCGAACTTTTGAGAAATTCGCTCATCTCTAATTATAATCTAAGAAATTATCTAGTGTTGGTCTTTTAGCGCAGTTCCAAAAATGTCCAGTAGATGGTTCTGTAGGACATGCTATGATTACGTTGTATTGAATTAGAGCAAAATAGTTATTCTAAAATAAGACCAGACAGTTAAACTCAGAGAAGATGGATAGCTATTGCAGAAGTGGTAGGTATGAAAGGAAAGTTCATTTTTCTGTAGGTTAGCAGGTAAGCAGTAGTGTGGATGTTAGGGTCACTTTTTTTTGTTTAGCAAATAACAGGAGCTGTCTTATTTATTTTTCTGCACCAATATATGTGTGAAAAATGGACACGAACATTCATTATAATGGGCTGCATGACTTTTTTTTCACTGATAGAAAAGTAGTTAGTATTAGGGCACTTAAATATTCGTTTTGTGGATAACAAAAAAAAAAAAAATCAGAAGTCGTACATCCTAGTGTTTTTGTGCCAATGGATGCGGTTGTCTTTACTTTTCAGCATTATCTAGCAATGTATCTGTGAAAAATGGATAGTACACTGATGAAGTCCATGTGCTGTTTGTTTTTTTCGCAGATCCATATACTTGAATGGCCGAGACGAATAGAGAAAAAGAAAATAATGCCTTGTACGCTTTTTTTCTCTCCATGTCTCTTGGTCCGTGAGAGAAAACTGTTGTGTGTATGACTTCAATCCCTATAATGGACGCCTGTGCTGTTTTTTTTTATTTTTTTCTCCCCAAAAATAGCACACGAACAGAAAAGTAATTGGTGCGAAAGGGCCCTTTAGCTGTTTGCACACTAACTATCCATGTTACCGCCTATAAAAAAAATTGGCTGCTGTATATCCAAGTGTGCCATCCGTCTTCAATCAGCCTGTTATGTTTTTTTTTTTCTTTCTCGCTTATTTCATTGAGGTACACAGCACCATGGCCACTAGGAGGACTACACTTGGAGTAGCAAAGAATGTCGGATCCGCCTCCAGGCTATAACTTCTCCACAGACACTGTGCTTGCCAGTTTTAACCTAGTGTCTGTAGGAGGCAGACACAACCTGACTCAGGTCTTTCTGTCTTGCATCGTTTTTATTTTTATTTTTCAGGTACAGGGGGGTCTTCAGCATGTACGCCATACTAGTCGTACCCCCTGCGGGCGCACCACTCTGTGTAGAGTGCCTCTCCGGTCACCCAGTCCCAACTTGCCGCATTGGCAGCTGAAATGCCTGTGACCCCACTTCTACGTGCGAGGTCCACCAAAGGGGTGACACTGCTGCACCTGTAGACAGCAGATGGGTAAGTATAGACAACACCCAGCTCTCCCTCTCCCCCTGGAACTGCCATTTTTAGAGGTCACAGTGAATGACCCCCATTTTGCAGTCGCAGCTCCTGTGGTCTGGCCGCCTTCCTTCCATCCCCTGAATTGTACCTTACTTTGCGGCCCAATTCCTAGCTCCTGGCGCCCCCCTTTTTCGGGCCCTCTGGTGCTTTGCCACTGGCCGCTACTCAAGTCCCCGGCTTTTCTGGGGGCTAGGCCGCATCTAGGTCTGCCCCTCTCCAGAGCTTCTACCCCTCTCTTAAGCCCCTCTTATTGGCCAAGGGGAGGTTGGAGCACGGGAAATTCTCTGGGAGGGGTTTTCTGAATACCTTTTTTTTCCTGTCTGTGCTACTTTTTAATCAGCAGCATCTGCTTCCTGTAGCTTCTACAGGACCTTTTCCAGCCTGTCCTGAGGAACACAGCACCTGAAATACCTCTACATGCAGCCTTCTTGCAGCAGTCAGTGACAGGACCTCTTCCAGTGGTCTGATAGGCTAACCTCCTGGGTTACCCATTTTCTTTTTTTTGCTGGGTACCCCCTCCCCACACCCCCACGTTTTATACAGTGGGGAAAAAAAAGTATTTAGTCAGCCACCAATTGTGCAAGTTCTCCCACTTAAAAAGATGAGAGAGGCCTGTAATTGACATCATAGGTATACCTCAACTATGAGAGACAAAATGAGAAAACATATCTAGAAAATCACATTGTCTGATTTTTTAAGAATTTATTTGCAAGTTATGGTGGAAAATAAGTATTTGGTCACCTACAAACAAGCAAGATTTCTGGCTCTCACAGACTTGTAACTTCTTCTTTAAGAGGCTCCTCTGTCCTCCACTCATTATCTGTAGTAATGGCACCTGTTTGAAATTGTTATCAGTATAAAAGACACCTGTCCACAACCTCAAACAGTCACACTCCAAACTCCACTATGGTGAAGACCAAAGAGCTGTGGAAGGACACCAGAAACAAAATTGTAGACCTGCACCAGGCTGGGAAGACTGAATCTGCAATAGGCAAGCAGCTTGGTGTGAAGAAATCAACTGTGGGAGCAATAATTAGAAAATGGAAGACATACAAGACCATTCATAATCTCCCTCGATCAGGGGCTCCATGCAAGATCTCACCCCGTGGGGTCAAAATGATCACAAGAACGGTGAGCAAAAATCCCAGAACCACACTGGGGGACCTAGTGAATGACCTGCAGAAAGCTGGGACTAACGTAACAAAGGCTACCGTCAGTAACACACTATGCTGCCAGGGACTCAGATTCTGCAGTGCCAGACGTGTCACCCTGCTTAAGCCAGTACATATCCAGGCCCGTCTGAAGTTTGTTAGAGAGCATTTGGATGTTCCAGAAGAGCATTGGGAGAATGTCATATGGTCAAATGAAACCAAAGTAGAACTGTTTGGTAGAAACACAACTCGTCGTGTTTGGAGGAGAGTGAATGCTGAGTTGCATCCAAAGAACACCATACCTACTGTGAAGCATGGGGGTGGCAACATCATGCTTTGGGGCTGTTTCTCTGCAAAGGGACCAGGACGACTGATCCGTGTACATGAAAGAATGAATGGGGCCATGTATCGTGAGATTTTGAGAGCAAACTTCTTTCCATCAACAAAGGCATTAAAGATGAAACGTGGATGGGTCTATCAGCATGACAATGATCCCAAGCACACCACCAGGGCAACGAAGGAGTGGCTTCGTAAGAAGCATTTCAAGGTCCTGGAGTGGCCTAGCCATTCTCCAGATCTCAACCCCATAGAAAACCTTTGGAGGGAGTTGAAAGTCCGTGTTGCCCAGCCACAGTCCCAAAACATCACTGCTCTAGAGGAGATCTGCATGGAGGAATGGGCCAATATACCAGCAATAGTGTGTGTCAACCTTGTGAAGACTTACAGAAAACGTTTGACCTCTGTCATTGCCAACAAAGGATATATAACAAAGTATTGAGATGAACTTTTGTTATTGACCAAATACTTATTTTCCACCATAATTTGCAAATAAATTCTTAAAAAATCAGACAATGTGATTTTCTGGATTTGTTTTCTCATTTTGTCTCTCATAGTTGAGGTCTACCTATGATGTCATATTATTAAGTGGGAGAACTTGCACAATTGGTGGCTGACCAAATACTTTTTTTCCCCACTGTATATGTGCCTGCTGTAATAAAAAGTTACCATGTGGCCAGCCTGAGCCAGTCTGCTCTCTCTGTCTTCCACCTAAGCCAGCTCAGGACCCTCCCGGCCCCCCTCTGGTGGTTTCTCCGGACTGGGCAGCTTCACTTACCTGTGGCTACTTTTAGGCCCCTTCCCTGCTCCTATTCCAGCTCCAGGAGCCGTCCTCGCAAAAGGATTAGGAAACCTTCCCAGAGGTGTTCTAAGAGTCAGCCACCTTCCTCCAGCCATTCTCAGCGTTTTTGCTCCTTTCATGGCTCCACCTATTACTCTGGAGGACAGCCTTCCCGGGACTCACTCTATAAGAAGCCCTCTTTTAAGCCCAGACCTGCCTGGAGGTCCCGCACCAAGTCCTCCCGGCCTTTCTCTTCAAAATCCTCATCTGCATAAAAATCTTCTCCCACTCGGGGCTTCTTGGGTGGGGAGACAGCTTCTTTCCTTCTGGGAGATCTGGCTTGCCAGCGTCAATGATGCCTGGGTCCAAGAGGTGGTGTTGCCCGGATACTCCATCAAGTTCTCCTCCCTTCCTAACTGACGATTTTTTCCATCTTCTTTGCCTGCTTCTCCCACTCGAGCAGCCGCCTTTCTTCAGGCCATCTCCTCGCTGCAGCGGAAGGGCGACATTGTCCCTGTCCTTGCTTCAGAGCACTTCTGGGGTTTTTAATCCAACCTGTTCACCGTTCCCAAGAAGGACAGCTCTCTTTGCCCCATCCTGGATCTGAAAGGGCTCAACAGGTTCATCTGTGTTCGGAGGCTCCGCATGGAGTACCTGTGCTCGGTGGCGGCATCCCTGGAGACGGGTGAATTCCTGTTGTCCACAACGCTTAACTCCACATCCCCATCGTGCTGTGCCATGAGCGCTTTCTTTGTTTTGCAGTGGGTTCAGGTCATTTCCAGTTTGTCGCTCTATCCTCCAAGTATTTACCAAGGTGATGGTGTCCCTCATGGTCATCCTCCGCTCCAGAGGAGTTCCATACTTGGATGACCTGGGGAAAGATGGACAATCCGACCAGCCTACAGATCACCTTGAACCTCCTTCGCCAGTTAGGCTGGCTCATCAGCCATTCTTTCTGGGTGGGAAGCGATCTTTGGTGCTTTGACCGTTCAGGGCCTGTGGTTCAAAGCCGAGACCTCCCTCCAGATCAACCTTGTGGAACTCAGGGTCATCTTATTGGCCCTGTCTGATTGGGTCTCTTTCCTCCAAGGGCGTCCGGTCAGAATTCAGACCGACAACTCCACCACCAGGGGGGCACCAGGAACTGTGTGGTCTTACAAGAAGCCTCCCGCTCTCTTCTTTGGGCATAGTGTCATGTTCCAGCTCTGTTGACGGTCCACATTCCAGGCTTGGACAATTGGGCGGCACGCTACCTCAGCCGAGAAAAGCTCGACCCAGGTGAGTGATTGCTTCATCAGAAGATCTTTCTCTAGTTGTGCTCCTGGTGGGGCATGCCAGACGTCGACCTCTTCGCTTCCTGCCTGAATCACAGGACCTTTGAGCCATTGTCGCCGACGCTCTCCTGATTTCCAGGTGGAACTTCCGCCTTCTGTATTTGTTCCCTCCTCTTCTCCTTCGGGTTCTCGAGAAACTCAAGACCGAGATGGTACCAGCCATCCTGGTGGCTCCCGATTGGACTCTCTGGCATGGTACGCGGATCTCATGTTCTTGCTGGCGGAAGTTTCTTGACCTCTCCCACTGTAAGCCAAACTTCAGTCTCAAGGGCCGCTGTTCCATCCCGCTTTACCTCAGCTGCGTTTAGTGGCATGGCTGTTGAAGCCGAGGTTCTGAGGCATTGCGGCTTTTCAGAGCCTGTTATCCAGAACATGCTCAAGCCCCGGAAACCCCAGTCGGCAAAAATCTATCATTGCACGTATGTACACACATGTACAGCCTATGTACAGTGGTGTGAGAGTAATGACTTCCATCAACTCTCTTTTTCATTTCCTAGGATCCTAGCTTTCCTCTAGTCTGGCCTGGGCCAAGGCCTTGGTCTTTCTTCTCTTAAGGGGGTTTCTACCCTTTCCACCATTTTCCGGTCTCAGGTGAAGACTTTCCTGCATGGAGTGGCACACTGTGTTCCTCCCTACCGTCCTCCCTTGGAACCGTGGGACTTTGATCTCGTCCTTGATGTGCTAAAGCTTCCATCTCAAGATGGCTTCAGTCTGCTATCAGGGAGGCCTATCGGCTCAAGGATAGGCCACTGCCTCTCCATCTGACTGCTCCACTAGGGCTGTTGGGGCCTCCTGAGCTGTTCGGCTTCAGGCTTCTGCCACCCAGGTCTGCAAAGCTGCCACCTGGGCCTCGGTCCACACTTTCACCAGGTTCTATTAGATCCATTATGTGGCCTCTGCCGATGTCAGCTTGGGTCGCAAGGTTCTGCAAGCGGCTGTGTGCTAGGTTTCTCGCATGGCCGTGTAATTACCACATTTTGGGACTGCTTTGGAACATCCCATAGTGTTGTGACCCCCAATAAAATAAGCGATAAAATAGGATTTTTGCACTCACTGTAAAATCTTTTTCTCGTAATCATTGGGGGACACAAATCCCATTTTCAGATTTAGGACATGTTAGTGGTTGTTGGTTTTGAGTTCTTTTTTTGTTTAGTTGTGTCTTCTTGGATTTGTTTTTACATAAGCAGGCGCAGTATGCATGGGGCCCCTTAGAGGGCAGAGGAAGAAGCAAAAGCGGTCGTGGACAGGAGCAGGTATCAGTAAGTAAGGCCACTGGCCCGCAAGGTTCATCTGGTGGTTTCGTTCAAACTGAATACATCTGAAACTGCTATTATCATACCCAGACCCCAGAGTATAATAATCAGAGGCCTAGGGGAGGTGAGTGAACATAAAAAAGTGTTACCTCTCCTGGGCTCCAGCACAATTCCAATCACCTTCAATCATTATTTTGCCACCTCCAATCATTATACTCTGGGGTCTGAAAAGACTCCAGAGTATAATAATCATTTGTGGGTTGTGAACCCCCCCAAAATTTTGCGATATGTGTAATGAACACTGTAGGGGTCACTATGGGACATTATACTGTGTGGAGGGACCGCTATGGGACATTATATTGTGTGAAGTGGCCACTGTAGGACATTATACTGTGTAAAGGGGCCACTGTAGGACATTATACTGTGTGAAGGGGCCACTGTAGGACATTATGCTGTTTGGAGGGGTCGCTATGGGACATTATTTTATTTTTTTTTTTTTTTCCCAAGATGGCGCCGCTGGAGTGGCAGCCTGTTTCAGCAGCTCTGCTTCTTTCTCTTATTTTTCTTTCTTTGTCTTGTTTTTTATCACTCTACTTAAGGGACTTTGCACTATGAAGAAACACACGAAGACTTGGAATTGGACCTTTGTGATACTTTTTTGTTTTATTTGTTTTGTTCTGCTTCAAATGGGAACTATTGTGTCTGCAGACAATTCTTTTGTCTACTCCAGAGAGAAACTTCTGCAGCTTAGAGTCACAGCAGGGTTGTATACCATTTGCCCAGACATCCCCCAGGAGCTCTGGAGAAGGAAAAGGAAGAGGAGGGGGTGTAGAGCTGGAGTTCAACAGAGGATTAAAAAGAGACGTTTCAGACCAGCTCTTCCCTCCATCATTATGGGCAATGTGAGATCTCTTGCAAACAAGATGGATGAACTAACAGCGCTCACCAGGCATCATCAGGAGTTTCAGGTGTGCAGCATGATGCTACTTACAGAGACTTGGCTCACTGAAGTTACTCCTGACCCTCTGGTCTCCTTGGATGGTTTTAAACTCCTTCGGGGAGACAGGACAATGGAGAGTGGTAAGAGGAAAGGAGGAGAGCTGGCAATATTTGTGAATGATAGATGGTGTAATCCTAGGCACATTGTGATTAAGGAGCAAACTTGCTCTAAGGACATTGAACTATTAGCTGTGAGCATGAGACCTTTCTATCTACCAAGGGAACTATCACATGTCATCGTGATAGCTGCATATGTCCCCCCTCTGCGAAAGCTGACGCTGCCTGCGATGTCCTACAAGCCACGGTGAGCCAGCTGCAGTCACGACACTCCCAGGCCCTCCTTCTTGTGTCTGGTGACTTCAACCATGTCTCTCCATCATCCACACTGGCCAGTTTCACACAGTATGTAACCTGCCACAAAAGAGACAACAAAACACTGGACTTGTTCTTTGCCAACGCGAGGGAGGCATATAACTCATCAGCCCTACCGCCCCTTGGAAGATCGGATCACAACCTAGTGCATCTCCGACCTGTGTACAAGCCACTTGTACGTAGAGAACCAGCTGTCACCCGCACAGTGAAGATATGGTCTGAGGAGAGTGATGAGACTCTGAGGGATTGTTTTGACACAACCGCATGGGAAGTTCTGCAGGATTCTTATGGAGAAGATATAGAAGGACTCACACACTGCATAACGGACTACATTAATTTTTGTGTGGACAACACAGTACCCACAAAAGTGGTGAGGTGCTTTTCCAACAACAAACCATGGATTAACTCTGATATAAAAACACTACTTAAGGAGAAAAAGATGGCATTCAGGACAAGAGATAAGGAGGGGCTGAGGGAAGTACAAAAGGAGCTGAGGCATCAAATCAGGCAGGGAAAAGCCAGTTATAAGGAAAAAATAGAAAAGCAAATAGAAAGAAAAGACATAAGTGGGGTCTGGGAGGGGCTTAAGTCAATTTCGGGTCATAAACAGTCTGTCTGCCAGATTGAGGCAGATGTTAATTGGCTTAATGAACTAAACCTATTCTTCAACAGATTTGATCACACACCAGCTCCTCCCACCCCAGCATGTCCTTCAGTTCCCCCCACCACAATGACTTCACCCCATGCGGCTACTTCCCAACAGACCAGTAAATCCAGAAATCCGTCTTTATCTGACCACAGTCTGATCTTCACACGGGCCCAGGTGAGGAAGGAGATGAAAAAGATCAAGGCGAGGAAACCCGCAGGGCCAGATGACATCAGTGAAAGGCTAATTAAGACTTGTGGGGACCAGCTGTGTGGTATAATTACATATATGTTTAATATGAGCCTGAGGCAGGAAATAGTCCCTGAATTATGGAAATCTTCTTGTGTGGTACCTATTCCAAAGAAACCTCACCCTATGGACCTCAACGACTACAGACCTGTAGAACTGACATCCCACTTGATGAAGATCTTACAGAGATTGGTTCTCACACATCTCCGCCCTCTAGTGAGCCCCACTATGGACCCTCTCCAGTTTGCTTATCGGCCGGGCATTGGGGTAGATGATGCCATCATCCACCTTCTGCACAGGGCTCTGTCTCACCTGGAGAAACCAGGGAGCACAGTGAGAATAATGTTCTTTGATTTCTCCAGTGCTTTTAACACCATACAGCCGGGGTTACTGAGGGACAAGCTGGGCCTTGCTGGAGTGGACCACCACCTCTCCAACTGGATCCTAGACTACCTCACAAATCGACCTCAATACGTGAGAGCCCGAGACTGTGTGTCAGATACCGTGATCTGTAATACGGGGGAACCCCAGGGTACGGTTCTCGTCCCTTTCCTCTTCACACTGTACACTGCAGATTTTAGATGCAACTCATCTAGCTGCTACCTACAGAAGTATTCTGACGACTCTGCAATAGTAGGCCTCATCACAGACGATGATGACAGAGAACTGAACCGGGATTTTGTGGACTGGTGCCAGCGGAACCACCTGAAGATTAACGCGGGGAAGACCAAGGAGATGGTGGTGGACTTCCGTAAATGCAGATGCCCTCCTAAACAAGTGGACATCCTGGGGACGGGCATCGAGATTGTGAACACCTATAAGTACCTGGGTTTGCTCCTTAATAATAAACTGGACTGGGCAGATCACATAGAGGTCCTGTTCAGGAACGGCCACAGCAGGCTCTACCTGCTTAGGAGGTTGAGAGCCTTTGGAATCCGGGGGGCACTTCTTAGGACTTTCTTCAACTCGGTAGTGGCATCAGCCATCTTCTTTGGAGTGGACTGCTGGGGCAGCAGTATATCAACCAGGGACAGAAATAAACTTGACAAGCTGATTAGAAGGGCCAGCTCTGTCCTGGGGAGCCCACTGGACCCACTGCAGGTGGTGGGTGACAAAAGGATACTGTCCGTGGTGAGCTCCATGCAGAAGAAGAAGTCCCATCCCATGCATGAGACTGTGATAGCGCTGGGCAATACTGTCAGTGACCGACTGCTCCACCCTAAGTGTGAGAAGGAGCGCTATTGGAAGTCTTTCCTCCCCACCGCGGTTAGGCTGTACAACCAACACCGACCTAAGCGGAGATCACTACACACAGAGAACTGAAATATCTTTCTGCCTGTTAAATCCCCCCCCCCCTCCTCTGCTACTTTCTATCTGTCTGTCTACTATCAATGTAATGCCTCTACCTTGGAACATTCCTGTACATTTTGTATTTGTATCTGCTTATCTTATCTTTGCTGCTGTAACACACTGAATTTCCCCATTGTGGGACTATTAAAGGACTATTATTATTATTATTATTATTATTATTGAGATTGTAAATCTATTTGGATTCAGCTTGTAAAAGCTTCTTTGTATAGTCTCCCCCTCTCATGTGCCCAATGATTCTCTGTAAACCATATACTTTAGTGCCCTCTACCTTACCTTGGTGTTTTTGCAGGAAGTTTGCAGCCACCGATTTACGATGTCTATCTTCTTCCGAGTCTCTTTTTGTTAATCCTATGGTTGAAAAATGCTTTTGTATCCTCCTTAGTAGTTCCTGTGTTGTGTTGACCTATGTAGACTAATGAACAAGGGCAGACTAGAGCATACACTACATTTTTGGTTTTACAGTTTATGTAATGTCTGACATTATAAACTCTATTATCTCCTGGGTTCTAAAATCTTGGGTTGGATTGGATGAAGGCACAAATGCTACAGTTACCACAGGGAAAAGTTCCTTTCAATGTTGACCCTCTGCCAAAATGAATGCTTGGTCTAATGAAATTACTATGTGTCAATTAATCTCTAAGATTAGGACCTTTCTTAGCTGTCATTAATGGTCTAGAAGGTAAAAGTGCTTGAATTTTTCATCTGTTCAGTATCAGCCAGTGTGTATGAGGGATGGTATACAACTCTCGCCATTGATTATTGTAGTTACTTGTAGTAGTGAAACCTTACCTCTAAATCAGTTACATGTAGTTTTGTCTGCAAGACCGTTTCTCGTGGAGTAACTCTAAACTGTTGATACGTTTTTGAGAGCAATTTTTTGGGATATCATCTGTCCTGAAATCCCTGTGTCAAGTCCAATGCTTGTTTTTTTAAGTTTATCTCCTCTGAGCAAATTCTCCTGATACGTGAAAATTGTCCTTTGGGAATCTGTTTTAGGTGAGAAGGATGGAAAATCGAGTGATGTAGCAAATTGTTGGTTTCAGTCTTTGTGTGTGCGCACCACTATAGCATCATGACAAATGTCACGAGAGTTATGTTGTACCATGCATGCGCAATAACTGCACTATTGCGCTTGCACTATGTATTTCGCATAACACCGGCCATCAGCTGCATTGGGTCCTTAATAATTTCAGGTAATATATAAACAAATCTAACACACAGACTTATTTACCCCTGAGGAAGCCCAATTGGTTGACGATACGTGTCACATCTTCCAGGTTCTCTTTCTATTTAAACCGGATGATCGCTTATATTCCTTACTTGCCAATGACATGTATGATGCACTGCTAACATTGAGTAGCTATTATTAGGTGGCATCCATAGCATATCTGAATATGTGCTAGTCCTAATCTATGTGATATTTTAACATATATTGTTTTGTTTTGTTTGTTTGAGTTGGAAGGGACCTCAAGGGCCATCGAGTCCAACCCCCTGCAAAAGCAGGAATTCCTAGATCATCCCAGCTATATACCTATCCAGATTCCGCTTGAAGATTTCAATTGATGAAGAACTCACCACCTCCCGTGGCAGCCTATTCCACTCCCTCACTACCCTTACTGTTAGAAAGTTTTTCCTAATGTCTAATCTGAATCTCCTTCCCCTTAGTTTCATCCCATTACTTCTCGTGCTTCCTTCTGCTAATGAGAATAGGGTAGATCCCTCTGCACTGTGACAACCTTTCAGATATTTAAATACCGCTATTCCCCTTACGTCCGACAGCAGCACAATATGGGTTTTTTTTTCTAAGGATTGCCGTAGTAGTTTCCGGCCACAGGAAGCACTTTCAATTCACAGCACTACCCTTCGGGATCTCCTCTGCTACCTTTACAAAGGTAGTGGCCCCCATTACGGCCGCCCTCAGGCTTCAGGGGATATTCTTGGTGCCTTAGCTAGACGACTGGTTGATAAAGGCCCAGTCAGAGTCTGTTCTGCTCCAGTACCTACAGACAGCCTTCAGAGTCTGTGATGGCTTATAAATTGGGAGAAGTAAAAAACGATCCCTTCAACTCGAAGGAAGTTCCTCGGAGAAAACTACTTCCTAGATTCAGTCCGCCTGCAAATCTCCTTGACACCAGCAAGGAAGGAGAAGCTGGTTGCGGCAGTCCGGCACCTCTTCAAAAAGCCAATAGCCTCCATCAGAACATTGATGAAGATCCTGGGCTTGATGTCTTCCTCAGTGGAGGCAGTCCCATGGGCCTTGTGGCACTTACGTCCCCTCCAGAAGGAGTTGCTAAAGGCTTGGGATCGCTCCCTTCTTACATTCAGCAAGAAGATTCGACTCTCCCCCAGGACCCGTCTTTCCCTCAAGTGGTGGTTGCACCTGAAAGACGGAAGGTCCACGGTCCAACCTTCTTGGACCCTGTTGACTACAGATGCATCCCTCTCGGGATGGGGAGCCCATTGGACGAAAACTCCATAAAGGGAGTCTGGAGCGCTCCTGAAAAAAGGACCTCGTCCAACTGGAAGGAGCTCAGAGCCGTATATCGTGCCTTACTCTATTGCTTGCCTCTTCCCAGGGGAAGAGCAGTCAAAATCCGGTCAGACAACATGACCACAGTGCTGTACGTGAACAGACAGGGAGGCACCAGATCACCAACCCTCCTTAGAGAGGCAGATCTGATATTTACATGGGCAGAGAAAAATCTAACCCATTTATCCGCAGTTCACATCAAGGGCTCCCTGAACATAGTAGCGGATCGGTTGAGTCGGGGTTATGCCGTATCAGGAGAATGGTCACTCAATCCAGAAGTCTTTCATCAGATTACCCTGAACAGGGGTCTTCCAGAAAAAGACCTCATGGCAACCCGACTCATCGCCAAGGTGGAGAAGTTCTGTTCCCTTTACCAGGAGGACAATCCCTTGGCAGTGGATGCCCTGTCCATCCCTTGGAGGTCCAGGCTGGCATACATCTTCCCTCCAATTCCAATAATACCAAAGGTATTAATGAAAATCAGACAGGACCAAGTCTCTGTGATAGCCATCATTCCATTCTGGCCAAAAAGAGCTTGGTTTTCTCATGGAGATGAGTCGAGGGATATATTGGAGGCTTCCCCCCATCCAGAACCTGGTTTCCCAAGGATCTCTGAAGTGCCAGGATCTCTGGAGATTCAACCTGACAGCCTGGAGGTTGAGCAGTCCCTACAGCAGGATAGAGGACTGTCAGAGGCCGTCCTGAAGACCCTTTATTCTGCAAGAGCAGAATCTACCAATAAGAACTACCAGAGGACAGCCAAGATTTTCATGGAGTGGTGCTCCAAGAAGGGTATTAATAATCTAGAACCTTCAACGGCTGATATTTTCTTCAGGACGGTTTGGATAAGGGCCTTGCCCCTGCCACTTTGAAAGTGCAGATTGCGGCCCTCTCCGCTCATTTGAACAGACGTCTGTCTCAGGATCCTCTGGTTGCAAGGTTCCTTAAAGGGGCAATGAGGCTAAAGCCCTCAGTATCATCCCCAGTGGGACCTTGCGGTAGTCATTACAGGCCTGTGCGGTCCTCCATTTGGACCCTTGGAGACTACGGAGATAAAATATTTAGCCTACAAAACCACTTTTTTATTGGCTATTATATCTGCCAAAGAGTAGGGGTGCTCCAGGCCCTCTCTTCTAGAGAACCGTACATTTTGTTTTTGCAGATAGGGTGCACCTTAGATTTACCTGGGTTTATCCCTAAGGTCCCCTCATACTATAATAGCAATCAGCTAATTTCGTTACCTGTGTTTTTCCCCTCTCCAACCTCTGAGGAGGAAGAAAAGCTCAACACCTTAGATGTGGTAAGGTGTCTGTGGATTTACCTATTCCACACTCAACCGCTTAAGAAGGCCGAAAGCCTACTAATTGATATGCAGGGTAAAAACAGAGGCCTCAAGGCTTCCAAGCCTACTCTATCCACATGGATCAAGGAGACAATTAAGTCTTCCTTTCTTATTCAGGAGTTATTCCCTCCAGTTTTTCTACGGCCACTCGACCTGGGTTGTCGACTTCTTTGGCTGAGTATCGGTCCTTACCATTGGACCAGATTTGTGCGGCTGCATCATAGTCATCTCAGTTGACCTTTTGTTAAACATTATCATTGGACATCCGCAGTTTCCAGACAACTGCCTTTGGTCAGTCAGTCCTTGACGTTGTAAGGCGAGGAAACCCTCCCTAGGGGAATTACTTGCTATCTCCCCATATTGTGCTGCTGTCGGACGTAAGGGGAATCGTTGATTGTAATGTCAATCTGTATTCCCTTAGTCCAGACAGCAGCACAAGGCTTCCCTCCCTAGAAGCTTGTTTCCTGTTACTTTATAATTTACACAGTGGAGGGAGGTCTCTTGTGCCCTCTTATAGGGCTAGTAGGAGGCACCTTTTTGGTGCTAATTAAAGGTTCCACCTGTCCTAAACAACACACAGGGGCAGAGATACCCCCCCATATTGTGCTGCTGTCTGGACTAAGGGAATACAGATTGACATTACAATCAACGATTAAGTCTCCCCTTAGCCTTCTCTTCTGCAAACTAAGCAGTCCCAATTCTTTTAGCCTTTCTTCGTAGGACATGGTTTGTAGACCTTCCACCATTTTGGTTGCTCTTCTCTGGACCTGCTCCAATAAATCGATGTCTTTCTTAAACTGGGGAGCCCAGAACTGTACACAGTATTCCAGGTGGGGTCTGACCAGGGCAGAGTACAGCGGAATAATTACCTCTCTCGATCTAGCTTCAATGCTCGTCTTGATACATCCTAGAATTTGGTTAGCCTTTTTAGCCACCGCACCGCACTGTTGACTCATGTTGAATTTGTGATCTATTATTATGCCCAGATCCTTTTCCCCTGTACTCTCACTTAGTTCTATTCCTCCCATACTATATATGCTTCTTGCATTTCTGTTACCCAGATGTAGAACTTTGCATTTGTCCCTGTTGAATACCATTTTGTTCACCTCAGCCCATTGTTCCAGTGTGTCTAAGTCCTTTTGGATGCACTCTCTCTCCTCTCTAGTGTTGGCCATTCCTCCTATCTTTGTATCATCTGCAAATTTTATTAGTTCCCCATTAATCCCATCATCCAGATCATTTATAAAAATATTAAAAAGTACTGGGCCCAGGACAGAGCCCTGCGGCACCCCGCTCTTTACTTTCTTCCAGTTTGATGTATAGCCATTTAGAATTACTCGTTGTGCCCGATCATTTAGCCAATTGTGAACCCACCTCACTGATATTTTATCAAAGCCATACTTGATCATTTTTTCAATAAGAATGTTATGTGATACTTTATCAAAGGCCTTACTAAAGTCAAGATACACTATGTCCACTGCATTCCCCTGGTCCAACCATTCAGTGACTTTATTATAGAAGGAAATAAGATTAGTCTGACAAGATTTATTAGGCATAAAGCCGTGCTGGCTCTGATTAATTAAAGCCTTCCCATCCAGGTACCTAATTAAATGTTCTTTAACGATTTGTTCAAAGATTTTTCCTACTATCGAGGTCAGACTTACCGGCCTATAATTTCCTGGGTCGTCCCTATTCCCCTTTTTGTAGATGGGGACCACATTTGCCCTTTTCCAATCTAGAGGGACCACTCCTGTTTCCCATGACTTATTAAAGATTATTGCAAGGGGTTCTGTTATTTCCTCTGCTAATTCTTTTAAAACTCTAGGGTGTAAATCATCCGGTCCTGGGGACTTGGTTTCCTTAATCTTAGCTAAATGTTCTCTTACCAAACCTTCACTTATAATCAGCTTGGAGTCCTCATTCCCCTCATCACTATCACCATTAATGTTGATATTTCCATCCATTTCTTGGGAGAAGACGGATACAAAATATGAATTTAGTAACTCCACCTGCTGATCCACCATGTTAACTTTTTCACCCTTTTCGTTCTTCAGGACTCCAATGGTTTCCTTCACTTTTCTTTTGCTCTTAACATATCCCCAAAAACCTTTTACCTTACTCTTAACTTCTTTTGCAAGCTTTTTATATTTTTTTTTTCTTCCTTTTTTGTCAAATTATTCACTGTATATTTATAGGGAAAGTTCAGGTAGAGTTTTTGCACTGACAAGCACGTGTCACTTTACACATTTATATGTATTTTTCTATATACCTTATTTAACTAAATTTTTCTTATTTCGAGGCAATAAGGACAGAGCACAAAGTATATCTAAGTATAAGTTTGTACCACTCTTTTCATTGTGAATATCACCCAGTTATATTCAACAAATCTTTGAGACCTGGTTTCCTCTGTCTTTTAATTGTTTTTACCTACTCACCTGTGTAAAATAAAGACTTTTTTGATACACTTATATTTTTGGGTTGAGCGACTCTTATATGTATGCAACTTCGTCTCTTCGTTTCCTTTGGTACTGCTCCAACATAGACTCTGGTGCAGATGTGAATGTATCCTTACAGTGCGCACTTCCTAATTACTGCATCAGCCATTGCTCCTAACAGGAATTATTCATGCACTGCACATGCTCACTCGGTTAGGATGTCCTATGCATGGTTATGTAGCCCTGATCTAATAAACAGCTGTTGGGAAAAAAAAAATAGCTAGTGACATGTACAATGTACTAAATATCACTGTCACCCATTGAAATGTATATGTAATAGGTAAAAAGTAATAAATATTTTATAACAAAGATGATTGCTTATGTGGGAATACCTCTTTAAATAGCCACTAACTTTTCAGACAACTTTGTCTCATTTCAAAGAGCATGTGATTCTATACCAAAATAAAAAAATTTGACCGCTTTCTGCCTGAAAAACCTCTCTAAAGTTTCTGCCACTAGGCATTTCCCTTGTAGCTAATTTGCAGTTCACTCCCTGTTGCTAGCCAAGGTCCATCCACACGTTAGATAAACAAGACATCTTCACAGTGAGTGGTGGGGGGGAGGTTATGTTCTGTCTTCACAAAGTAAATAGAAAGGGGAGGGGTTTATTCTCCTCACAGCCTCCACACACACACGTCTGCAAATTGTTGCTCTGTGCATTGGACTGGACTTTCTTCAAATCTCAAAGCCTATAATGTAAGAAGAGTCTTCTATGTACTTGTATCTACTTCCGGCTGTTTTTGTGATTACAGATGGGATATTATTCAAAGAAGAATAAAAAGCAGCTTTCCTAACTCTGTTCATAGATTGTTTCTATCTCTCCCTTATTATGATCAGTTGGGCTTTTCTCAGCTGTTTGTTTACAATTCTACAGTTATACCTGCCAGAATTACATATGAAGAAACCAGTAGCACCACTTATCGATAGGGGCCGACTGCTCCTTTTTGAGTGTAGGGAACTGCCATTTCTACTAGTATATAATGTATCTGGCTTCTTTGCCCCTGCAGTTTGGCTTCAGAGACCCCAGGCATTCAGTGCAAGTTTTGTTTTGTAAGTACAGTGAGTCAGACACATGTGAGGCAGAGCTGCTGGGGGGAGAGATGTGAGCAGAGCTGCTGAGACAGACATGTTATGTCTGGGGGAGTCTAAGAGCCACTTGTTCCTCTTTACTTCACAGTATATAGTTAGGTATGTGTTACCCCCTATATACTCACAGGACCTAGCTAGTAACCGTAGTTAGGGATCCATATATATATATATATATATATATAAAGTTCAGGGCAGTGATAGGTTAGGCTTCCGAAGGCCAACTAGCTAGTTAGAGACCCGGTGGCACTAGTAGTTTAGCTGGCAGGTTAAGGACTCAGTGTTAGGGTAGTCAGGCCTGCATCTACTGCCGTCACCGTCGCCCTGTTTGCTGCCTGTGAAGAATCTCACCATCATCATCATCTCCTGATCGGCTGTCTGTCATCTCCTGGAAGAATCCGAGGATCCACAGTCATCCACAGGGGCCCCTGCATCTCTTCTGTTGCCTGGAGGTATTGTGCACTGGACTCTTGCTATATATCTATATATATACCCGGGTATATAACCTAAGACGGTTGAGGACTTGCTGGTTGTTGTAGTATTGCTGTGTTCTGAGTATATTTTATGTATGTATTATTACACTGTTGATTCTTATAAAACTACTGTTATAACCTTATGTGGTATCTGTATGTATTCTTCAGACTGCGAGATTAGTACAGTGATCCTTGTTAAGGCTACTAACTGTACTTCATGGGTAAGTCCCAGGAAGAGATCCTCCCTGTAATACAGAGGCTCTATCCTGGGTGGAGGCACTGATATATTTCATATATGTTCCCACTCTTCCCTTCAGCGAAGGCTTCAGGTCCCATTATACACACAGGTCAGCGCCAGAGTCTGTTGCGGGAGGGATAATACTCATACCCCCCCCCCCCCCAATAGGGCTACATTTGGAGGCACTGCTGAGATTTAGAAGTGGGAATAGTCATTGATATGGAGAAGCGATATAGCTCAGGGGGCCCCCTGCTACTACATGGGATTACCGACCTCCTGTTCCTCCCCTGGTTCAGGTAAAGGAAGAACCCCGCTCAGCCAGTTACCCCCCCAGTATGGCCGTCGCTAGCAGTTCCTCTAGTGACAGTGCTATTAGCACTTTAGCCAGGCTGACTGAAATGTTAGCTCAGGGCCTGCAGGCCACTCACTACAAGAAACTAAAGGTATTCTCTGGTAATGTCCCAGTACCACAAGGGGAGGAAAACTTTGAGATATGGAAAGAACATACTCTCCAATGCCTGAAGGAATGGTCTTGCTCTGAAGAAGGCAAGCGGCAGCGTATCAGTGAAAGTTTACGGTCTCCTGCTGCAGAATTGATCCGCTTGTACAGAGACTCTCATGAAGGAGTGAGTGCATTGGACTATATACAAGTACTGTCTGATCACTTTGAGCCATACTATGACCTTGCTCAGATGGTTGCTGATTACCGAATGGTTCGTCAAAAAGAAGGGGAAAATGTCTCTACTTTTATTAACCGTTTACAGCTACTTCTTTCACGTCTGGTGTACCACGCAGCTATATCTACTTCAGAGGTAGACGCTATGAGAACCAGTCAGTTGGTGAGAGGGTTACAACCTCATCATCCTCTTGCTCAAGTACTCAAGGTCTTACTATCTGATAGAGTCCTTCCATTTCCTGACTTAATGAAGTTAGTGAAGAAACAAGAAGCTGACATTAGTTTTAGTACCCCTAAGAAAGCGAAAAGCATCTCTAAAGAAGATGTTGTTCCTAATTCAAACAAGGACAAACCAGCGGAGCGGTCAGAACTTAGTCCGCCACTCCACCCACTGCCACTCAATGCAGGAAGGATGCTAGAACCTGTTATAAATGTGGTCAGACGGGCCATACTGCCAGACAGTGTACGGAGGACAGTGAGGGATTGGGACACAGTGCTGTCTTCTCTATTCAGAATCAAAGACACCGAAGGAAGGCGGGCCGAGTAAAGACCAGAGGCGCTATCGCGGGCTCCAGGTCCGTTGTCAAAGTCACTGTCAATGGTCATGCCGCTCCTGCCCTGTTTGATACAGGATCTCAAGTGACCCTGATTTATCGCTCGTTCTACCAAAAGTATCTGAGGGATATACCTCTTCAGTCTACGGGACAAATGAAATTGTGGGGGCTTAATACAGGATCATATCCTGTAGATGGCAGCCTACAAGTAGTTATAGCTGTCCCTGAATTAGAAGATCAGAGTGTCGCTCCCATGAAGATTACGGCTCTTGTCTGCCCTGATACAGGGGATTCTTGTGCAGCTCCTGTGATACTTGGCACTAATTGTCCCGCAGTGCATTATGCTTTTCAGAAGTTTCTTGGAAGAGATTGGAACCCTGCAGCTCAGCCGGTGAATATATCTTCTGATCTTAGAGAACTCTGTGATGCCCTGTCTACTGGCTATCGACATGGAATGGTATATCATATCGGTGAGAGAACCGTGGAAGTTCCTGCCGGCGGGGAGAGAGTTCTGAGAGTAGCCTCCAGCATTGCTCCCGATTTGCTTGAAGGGGGGAGTTATGTCCTTATGGAAACCCCTGAAGAAATGATTAACCAGAATGGCTGGATGGTGATCCCGGAGAGAAAGGACTGGAGAAATAAAGTGGAGTTATCTACCTGTGTGACAGTGAGGAACTGTTCACCGCATCCGATCGTAATTGGACCATACCAGAATGTGGCCCACTGCTACCCTGTGCTTGGAGTAAATCCATACGCTGAAGTGTGCAGGATTCAAATCCGAGATGCAATCCCTAATCTCAATCTTGACTTGAGTGATCCACATTTACCAGAGGCCTGGAATCAGCGACTGACACAGAAGTTGTCTGAATTATCGGAAGTGTTCTCCATGGATGATATGGATGTAGGTTGTGCTAAAAGTGCTCAACACACTTTCCGATTGACCGATTCTACTCCCTTCCGGGAGCGACCACGGAGAGTTGCTCCAAAGGATGTTGATGAGTTAAGACAGACTCTACAGCAAATGAAAGGTCAGGGGATCATTGTGGACAGTAAGAGCCCCTATGCCTCACCTATTGTGGTGGTAAGAAAAAAATCTGGAGCAATTCGCCTATGTGTGGATTACAGAACTCTGAACCGGAGAACCTTACCTGATCAGTATACACTGCCGAGAATTGAAGAAGCTCTGGAAGCTCTGAATGGAAACTGTTGGTTCACAGTGCTGGACCTAAGATCGGGATACTATCAAGTCCCAATGGCACCTGAGGATCAGGAAAAGACAGCCTTCATATGCCCCTTGGGTTTCTTTCAGTTCACTTGTATGCCGCAAGGTACAAAAGGTGCGCCAGCAACATTCCAAAGGTTGATGGAAAGAGTGTTAGGTGATTTAGTGCCCCGGGAATGCCTTGTATATCTTGACGACATTATTGTGTTTGGAAAGACGCTGGAAGAACATGAAGAACGACTCATGAGAGTACTCCAACGCTTAAAAGAAGAGGGGCTGAAGTTGTCGGCTGACAAATGCAAATTTTGTAGATCTTCGGTCACTTATGTAGGTCATATTGTTTCTGCTGAAGGAGTTGCTACCGATCCTGGTAAGATTGAAGCTGTGGTGAATTGGCCCCGACCGGAAAATATTACGGAGTTGCAATCTTTCTTGGGGTTTTGTGGATTCTATCGACGATTTGTGGAAGGATATTCAAAAATTGCTCGAGCCCTCCTCGACCTGTTGAAGAGTGATGCAGGAGATCCGGGAAAGAAGAAAGGGTCTTCCAAAAGCCTTTTTGGCGATAGGTGGACTGCGGATTGTGAAGAAGCATTTAAGTTGTTGAAGAAGAAATTGACAGAAGCTCCCGTTCTGGCTTATGCTGATGCACAGAAGCCATATGTGCTACATGTAGATGCCAGCTTTGAAGGATTAGGTGGCGTGCTGCACCAAGAATACCCAGCCGGGTTACGGCCCATAGCTTTCATAAGTCGAAGTCTTTCTCCCAGCGAGAAAAATTATCCAGTACATAAATTGGAGTTTTTGGCGCTCAAGTGGGCCATTGTTGATAAATTACATGACTATTTATACGGAGCCACGTTTGAAGTAAGAACAGACAACAATCCACTGACATACGTTTTGTCAACCGCTAAACTCGATGCTACAGGACATCGCTGGTTGGCAGCTTTATCCAACTACCAATTCACACTCAAGTATAAATCGGGGCCTAAGAACATTGGGGCAGATGCTCTATCAAGACGGCCTGGATTACCTAGTCCGGAAGTAGTGGATGAATGGGAAGAAGTGCCAAGTCCTGGAGTAGGAGCTTTGTGTGCCATGGCTGCTGTAGTTGAAGACCGAGTAGCCTTTTCTGATACTCGGCTTATTGACTCTATTGGGGGAGGTCCCGAAGCTGTACCAGACATGTTTGCCTACCCTGCCGCTTTAGGATCCTTTGAGAGTTGTTCTATATCTTCAAAGCGAATGATCTGGAGTCAAAAGACTGACCCTTTAATTGGACCTCTTTATCAAGCAGTGAGTTCTCAAGACAGAGAAATGTTAAAGACATCCCTACCCTCTGAATGCAGTCAACTTCTACGAGATTGGGAGAAGTTTGAAATAGACAATGGCCTACTTTATCGTGTGGTGCTGTATCATGATCACCCTGGAAGGCGCCAACTAGTTATTCCAAGCTGCTTTCAGAAGATGATTTTCCGAAGTCTGCATGATTATCATGGTCATTTGGGACCTGAGAAGACTTATGGCCTAATACAAGACCGATTCTACTGGCCCAAAATGAGAGATACCGTGACTCGTTTGTGTAGGTGCTGTCGCAGATGTTTGCAGAGGAAGACTGTCCCGGTTCGAGCAGCCTTCATGGGACACTTGAAGAGTTCGGGCCCCATGGATCTTGTCTGCATAGACTTCCTTTGTATTGACAACGACTCCAGAGGATTTGGAAATGTATTGGTGGTGACTGATCACTTCACACGATATGCTCAAGCCTTTCCGACTAAGGATCAAAAAGCAATCACTGTTGCAAGAATGCTTTGGGAAAAGTATTTTATCCATTATGGCTTACCACACCGGTTGCATTCTGATCAAGGCCGGGATTTTGAGAGTAACCTGATCAAAGAGTTACTTCAGTTGTTGAACATCTGCAAAAGTCGGACGACGCCTTACCATCCAGAGGGAGATGCCCTTCCTGAAAGATTTAACAGGACTTTACTTGATATGCTTGGTACCTTACGAATTGAGGATAAGCGATCCTGGAGTCGAAAAGTGGAGGCTATGGTGCATGCCTATAATAGTACTAGGCACGAGAGCACAGGATATTCACCATACTTTCTGATGTTTTGAAGAGAGCCTAGGCTACCTATTGACATCTTGTTGGGAGTCTCTACCGATGGTATCAGTCATCGAGATCATTACCGATACGTGGCACGTTTGAAAGAAACGCTTAAGAGTGCTTATCAGCTGGCTGAGGAAAATGCGGCCAAAGTGAATGAAGGAAATAAAAGGAGATTTGATCTTCGAGTAAGATACCGAGAATTGAACCCTGGGGACCATGTTCTGCTACGGAATTTGGGAGCATCTGCAAAACATAAGCTGGCTGATCGATGGCGGAGTGAACTCTTTACAGTGGTAGATCGGTTGCCTGGAATACCAGTCTACAAGATAAAAGGACGGGACGGGAGGATCAGGACTTGGCATAGAAATCATTTGTTGCCTGTACCTCAGATTGATGGTATGGATATCTCCAATGATGGCTCGGCCTGCGATTCTCCACAGTCCTTAGCCGATATTCCACCTGACCTTCCTGAAACTCCTGAGAGTGATTGGACTGTGGCTCCTGAAGTTCCTAGATCACCAGTATCTTCTCCTTCAGGGAGACCTATGAACCCTCAAACTCCAGAATTCGTACCTAGATCTGTGTCTACAGATGAGCAGGGATCTAGCTCTCCTACGCCACCAGCACCATCCCCTCCCATGGCAGACAACCCTAGTTTAGGGCCTGGACATGCTAGTTTACCTCAGAGAGAGGTACGGAGAGGAGAGAGAATTAGACACCCTCCACCTATGCTGACATATGATAGTTTGGGGGACCCCAGATTTACTACTCAGCCTCATTTATACCATGCTTGGGTGGGTGCAGTGTCCACTTTGGTCAATATGTTACCAATTTTCGCTCCTGCTGGCATGTATACCTATTAACCTGTTGTGACTCTGTAAATGCAAAAGCAACCATATTGATATTGTCATTGGTAATGTTGACTGTATACTATGACTTTGTATGTCTTTGACGTGACGTAAAGATTTCACCAGAGGGAGAGTGTAGGGAACTGCCATTTCTACTAGTATATAATGTATCTGGCTTCTTTGCCCCTGCAGTTTGGCTTCAGAGACCCCAGGCATTCAGTGCAAGTTTTGTTTTGTAAGTACAGTGAGTCAGACACATGTGAGGCAGAGCTGCTGGGGGGAGAGATGTGACCAGAGCTGCTGAGACAGACATGTTATGTCTGGGGGAGTCTAAGAGCCACTTGCTCCTCTTTACTTCACAGTATATAGTTAGGTATGTGTTACCCCCTATATACTCACAGGACCTAGCTAGTAACCGTAGTTAGGGATCCATATATATATATAGTTCAGGGCAGTGATAGGTTAGGCTTCCGAAGGCCAACTAGCTAGTTAGAGACCCGGTGGCACTAGTAGTTTAGCTGGCAGGTTAAGGACTCAGTGTTAGGGTAGTCAGGCCTGCATCTACTGCCGTCACCGTCGCCCTGTTTGCTGCCTGTGAAGAATCTCACCATCATCATCATCTCCTGATCGGCTGTCTGTCATCTCCTGGAAGAATCCGAGGATCCACAGTCATCCACAGGGGCCCCTGCATCTCTTCTGTTGCCTGGAGGTATTGTGCACTGGACTCTTGCTATATATCTATATATATACCCGGGTATATAACCTAAGACGGTTGAGGACTTGCTGGTTGTTGTAGTATTGCTGTGTTCTGAGTATATTTTATGTATGTATTATTACCCTGTTGATTCTTATAAAGCTACTGTTATAACCTTATGTGGTATCTGTATGTATTCTTCAGACTGCGAGATTAGTACAGTGATCCTTGTTAAGGCTACTAACTGTACTTCATGGGTAAGTCCCAGGAAGAGATCCTCCCTGTAATACAGAGGCTCTATCCTGGGTGGAGGCACTGATATATTTCATATATGTTCCCACTCTTCCCTTCAGCGAAGGCTTCAGGTCCCATTATACACACAGGTCAGCGCCAGAGTCTGTTGCGGGAGGGATAATACTCATACCCCCCCCCCCCCCCAAATAGGGCTACATGTGTATGCCAACAGCTTCAGAGACAAATGCAAATTGTGCTGCAGCAATAATGTGATTATTAGCATCAGGAAAACTGATAGGACACCCTGCTTAAAGGCTTATACAGGCATAGAACTGACTTCCCAGCAAAACCCTGCATATATTTTAACTTTTCATGAAAAATCAAGTACCCTTGAAGCGAAAGCACCAGTGGCTGTACTGTGAAGCTCCACAGACCATGGCTGTACTGTGACTAGAACCCGGTGTGCCACCACCATATGACTTTAGAAAAAAAAAGAAGCCAGTGGTGAGATAAGCTCTGTATATGTAAATACACAATAGAATAAATGCAAGTTTATTGTGATATATTTTTTCATAAAGTAAGCAAATGTACCTAATACTGCATAGCTAATTACTTGAACTGTTATTTTTTTGCATTAGGAAATCTTAAAAACTGAATAGCAATAAATGTATTTTATGTTTTTTTGTTCAATTCCTTCTTCTTAATTTCAATGTCCAGCTTCATGTTCTCTATCTGCAGGTAAAGGTACTGAACTTGCAGATACTTAATCCATTCTTCTGGAGTTGAAGTACATTTCCGAGCTTCTTCTTGCAATTCCCAGATGTGATCACACACAGGTTCTGTGAAATAGAAATACCAATCGTATCAGTCTGCAATATACATTCTGGCTTGTTTCCATAAAAGCAAAGCATTTTCATTTAATGTAATAAGCTATGAATTTTCAGCTAACCATTAAGGAAATCCTCACCACCTTCACCAACTCCAGTTCCAGCTCCTTTCCATGACCTACATATTGGTGACTTATCCTTCAGATCAGCTGGTTGAATAGTAAGTAGTATTTGGATCAACAATGTATCTTCACTGAATACCAAGCATAGGGGCTGTGCTTGATATTGTAGCTCAGCCCCATTCACTGGGATTGAGCTGCTGCTGTACTATTTCATCAATGAGTATAATGTCATCAGCACCATGATGCCTCAGTACCTCTTCAAACAGTTGAGCTGTGGGCGTCCTGGGTATCAGATCAGCACGGACTACATACTGATGTATGTAGTCTAAGAACTAAAGTCATCAATGTATAAGTCCTGGAAAGCCCCATTAATAGACGCTGCTCCAAGCCTACTATGGTTCAGATGGATTTTTTTTTGCCCTCACTATTCATGCAGATAGTTTGTGTGCCTGATATGCTAATTCATCTACCCTACTTCTATTGTCCAGAGGGTGGTTTGGGGCCAAAGGAGACAAGGGACTGTGATTCTGAGTTGTGAAACTGTGGGAATGTCTGACACCACCCACTGGACAGGAGAAAAATTAGCATTTCAAGCACCAAAACTAACTGCAATGATTGCTAAGGGATGACAGAGGCTAGATAATAAAATTTCAACTGCCCCAGAATCAATGGAGTTGGTGAAGGTGGTGACAGGCCCTCTTTAAAGGGTACACTATGTCCATCCTTAAGGCTAGAGCTACACAGCAAATTCAGTTGCGACTCCTGTAGCCCTAGTCTTAATACCAGGATGCCCACTATGATGAAATATGTTTTGAAATGTGTTTTAACTGTTGTGTTCAGTGTTGCTAAGGAATTTGTTTCAGTGGGTTAAAGCAGACTGAAGAGGAAGAATCAGTCCCAGGTGCTAATTCAATTATAGTCGATCTAATTAGCAAGTCTACTGACCAAAAGAGAAAAAATTACATCACAGGTGGGAGGTTGCAGGAAGTAGCTTGGAGGTCAGAGATAAATAAAAATGAGATGAGGCTCATGATTTCAGTGGTCAGATTCTTGGAATCACAAAATCGTCCCTGTATTCCTGCTTCGGCACTCCACCATCAGACCTAAATGGGTCTGTATTTTTATTCTCCTTTTATTTTACATTGTTTGCATGTATTTGTCTTTGTGTTATTTCATCTTATTATTTTAATGCACTGTACCTTTTTTACATATTTATTAAATCTAAAATTTAATATGATTGTCC
Source organism: Leptodactylus fallax (assembly GCA_947044405.1). Taxonomy (NCBI): domain Eukaryota; kingdom Metazoa; phylum Chordata; class Amphibia; order Anura; family Leptodactylidae; genus Leptodactylus; species Leptodactylus fallax. The sequence continues at coordinate 1,886,452 of CAMRHE010000294.1, read as the reverse complement.
TTTGGCTCTCATGTTCCCCCACTTAACAAGAATGTATATCTCTAGCCGTGTTACCCTGTTGTGTGCAAGTTGTGCATGGTGTGGGCACACTGGTGTCTCTTTGCATCGTAAGTGGCAGCTTTGCATGAATGCATGAATGTAAAATGGCGCTTCACTCCTGTGTAGCCTGGTGTGATAGGTGAGTTGGAAGGGAATATGGAAGCAGGGTACCCCTTTTATGATTGCATCTTGGTCAAATGTGTGTGTTCGGTGAGTATGATGAATGGATAACCCCCAGAATTGGTATACAGCGAGTGGTTATATCTGTGGGTGCCACTAATTCCTTAAACCCACCCTTAACCCCTTCCTGACATCCGCAGCAGACAGAATTTGAGTGTGACAAAAACTTTGTCCTGGAAGGTTCCAGTTCCATCACCTGCACTTCTAACAATAAGTGGGATTCTGAAATCCCAAAATGTCTGTGTGAGTATTCCGCTTTGATAGCCATATACAGTGCCTTGCGAAAGTATTCGGCCCCCTTGAACTTTTCAACCTTTTGCCACATTTCAGGCTTCAAACATAAAGATATAAAATTTAAATTTTTTTGGTGAAGAATCAACAAGTGGGACGAAATTTATTGGTTATTTTAAACTTTTGTAAAAAATAAAAAACTGAAAAGTGGGGCGTGCAATATTATTCGGCCCCTTTACTTTCAGTGCAGCAAACTCACTCCAGAAGTTCAGTGAGGATCTCTGAATGATCCGATGTTGTCCTAAATGACTGATGATGATAAATATAATCCACCTGTGTGTAATCAAGTCTCCATATAAATGCACCTGCTCTGTGATAGTCTCAGGGTCCTGTTTAAAGTGCAGAGAGCATCATGAAGACCAAGGAACACACCAGGCAGGTCCGTGATACTGTTGTGGAGAAGTTTAAAGCCGTATTTGGATACAAAAAGATTTCTCAAACTTTAAACATCCCAAGGAGCACTGTGCAAGCGATCATATTGAAATGGAAGTTGTATCAGACCACTGCAAATCTACCAAGACCCGACCGTCCCTCTAAACTTTCATCTCAAACAAGAAGAAGACTGATCAGAGATGCAGCCAAGAGGCCCATGATCACTCTGGATGAACTGCAGAGATCTACAGCTGAGGTGGGAGAATCTGTCCATAGGACAACAATCAGTCGTACAATGCACAAATCTGGCCTTTATGGAAGAGTGGCAAGAAGAAAGCCATTTCTCAAAGATATCCGTAAAAAGTCTCGTTTAAAGTTTCCCACAAGCCACCTGGGAGACACACCAAACATGTGGAAGAAGGTGCTCTGGTCAGATGAAACAAAAATCGAACTTTTTGACCACAATGCAAAACGATATGTTTGTCGTAAAAGCAACACAGCTCATCACCCTGAACACACCATCCCCACTGTCAAACATGGTGGTGGCAGCATCATGGTTTGGGCCTGCTTTTCTTCAGCAGGGACAGGGAAGATGGTTAAAATTGATGGGAAGATGGATGGAGCCAAATACAGGACCATTCTGGAAGAAAACCTGTTGGAGTCTGCAAAAGACCTGAGACTGGGATGGAGATTTATCTTCCAACAAGACAATGATCCCAAACATAAAGCAAAATCTACAATGGAATGGTTCACAAATAAATGTATCCAGGTGTTAGAATGGCCAAGTCAAAGTCCAGACCTGAATCCAATCGAGAATCTGTGGAAAGAGCTGAAAACTGCTGTTCACAAAGGCTCTCCATCCAACCTCACTGAGCTCGAGCTGTTTTCCAAGGAAGAGTGGGCAAGAATTTCAGTCTCTCGATGTGCAAAACTGATAGAGACATACTTCAAGCGACTTGCAGCTGTAATCGCAGCAAAAGGTGGCGCTACAAAGTATTAACTTAAGGGGGCGGAATAATTTAGCGCACCCCACTTTTCAGTTTTTTATTTTTTACAAAAGTTTAAAATATCCAATAAATTTCGTTCCACTTCACGATTGTGTCCCACTTGTTGTTGATTCTTCACAAAAAAATTAAAATTTTATATCCTTATGTTTGAAGCCTGAAATGTGGCAAAAGGTTGAAAAGTTCAAGGGGGCCAAATACTTTCGCAAGGCACTGTACATACTAAATGGTGGGCCATATGTATGGATACACCCAAATAAAATGGAAGTGGTTGTTGATATCTCCTTACCGTTTGTGGCATATTAGTACATGGGAGGGGGGAAACATTTGAGGCCAGGTGACACCCATGGCGGCCATCTGCAAAGCCGCCATTTTGGATTCAACTTTACTTTTTTTTTAATGGGAAGGGGGTCATGTGACACATCAAACACATGGAGAATTGCACAAGAAAAACAGTGGTGTGCTCATTTTTAACGTAGCTTTATTCATTATCGAGTTATTGACACGTTTCTTATTGTTACAGCCATTGACATGTCGCAGAGGTAACGGACGAGGAGCGGACAGACTTTGTGTTGATGTCTGGTGAACGCAGTACCCGGGTCATTGCAGCAGACTTCAATGCAAGAAACCCTACGAGACGACCCATCTCCCATGCCACAGTTAGCAAACTGCTCGCCAAATTTCGTGCAACTGGTTCGGTGTTGGATAAGCCCAAATCTGGACGTATGAAAACTGTCACCAATGACGAAACATCAGTGGCTGTCCTGGCAGCATTTACCAAGAGCCCACAGCGTAGCACTCGACGTATGTCCCTAGAGTGTGGCATCAGTCGAACGCCCATTTGACGGATACTGGCTACAAACAGATGGCACCCTTACAAGATGATGTTGTAGAAGCTGGATCTTGTCACTCCTGGCTCCATGAAGAACCGCCCCTTGCTACGCCAGCATGGCAGGGAAGGCTGGGGGAGATGCCTTAGCATGCCTGGACTTTGATCTCAGCTCTAGGTTTTCCTTTGCTTGCATATGAATAAAACATTCATTTACATAAAAATAGGACTCTATCAAAAATAATGTGCAACATTTCGTTCTAAGAAGCGAACTTCATAAGGCATGATCAATTGGTGGTCCAGAGGAGTTGCTTACAGCGTTCTTATTTTTGATCCTACTGTAATTTATGTCCTAAACTACATGGGGTTGTGATATATGGAATAACTCACCCATACTGTGTGAAAATAAATGTTACACTTTTTTCACTAAAAAAACTCTATGGTGTGTGCAGTGATTTGGAAATACTATATTTCTAACATTGGCAGTACTCTCATTGCTGTTATCCATGAAATGTCCTTTTCGCCCATCAATAGTAACAACTTTTTACCAGCTTAATCCCAACAAACAAACCCTGCTGGCCTACAATGCCATATGAGTACAGCCGTCTTGGGCAAGGTCTGCTCTCCATCTATTCATTTAGTTCATATCTGTAGTACCTGTTTTTGTCTTGCCTCGTGTGATACAGAAACACTGGCTTCAATTTACAAAACTAAAAGTTAGTAAAAGGACTTTGGTAAGTAGCAGACAAACTGATAGTGTCATTTTTACTCAATAACTTGAAAAATTAGAGAAGAAAAAAAAACAAAACATTTCTGACCTTTACAAGTGGGAGAGCTATTACTCCATGTTCCATCACTATTGCATGATGCAGTACTTTCACCAATGACATGTAAATCTTTCTTGCATGTAAAGGTCACAGCATCTAAGTAATACTATTGATCCTTCACTGGGTTATATGATCCATCAGCTGGGACATCTGGTGCAGGGCAGATAACAGCTGTAAACACAAATAATAAGTCTATGTAAGGATTGTCTTCAGTTGTCACAGGATGGAAATGGCAATTTATTTCCCATGGAAGACAGAGGAGGAGGAGCTATCAACATGAAACGCAAGTATGTTCCCTGTCATACAGGTAGTAGTGAATGCATTGCAAATATACTTCCCTGCCTGCATATGAAAAATGAAGGGTGAGTTTAAGGCCCCATGCACATGTCTGAGTGTGCCTTCCAACGTGGGGCTGGGATTGCAGTGGAATGCACTCAGATGACACTCAGCGTGACATCAGAGTGCATTCTGTGATGTACTTCTCTATATGAGAACTTCTGATGAGTTCTATTTCGATGACACAAAGCAGGATAGGACCTGCTCTATGTTCTTTGGTATGGACCATCGGACACCCTCTCGGAGGAGCACTGGATGGAACACTTGGTCGTGTGCATTAGGCTTTAGGGTAAGTTCACACAGTGTTTTTTGCAGGCGGCTCCCAACTCTCCCATTCACTGCAATGGAAGTCAGACAGATTGCAAAAACCTCTATGTTTCAGCAAATAAATATTCTTGTTTGTATAATGAAGACTTATATAAAATTTTCTAGTATGACCGTGGAGCAGATATCACATGACCATGAACTGATTTTTATCCACTAGAAGTAAGAAAAATTAATGACAGCAAGCAGAGATCTAGAGAAACGTTAGAAATTGATCAATTTTCTATTAAATTTTCTTTGTCAAAATTTCATTATACAAACACCATCATTTATTTGCTGAAACTAGAAAATCCCTTTAACATACAAAAATTGAACCTCCTACTATTTTGTCCTGTGAAGGACAAAGCGTTGGATGCAAGCACAGGTCTTTGTGGATCCTTATACAAACATTTAATAAAAAAGCCTGCAATTGCTGCATTCCAGTTTTTGAGAAGTTTTGCCTTAAAAAAAAAAAATTCTCAAACTAAAAGACAAGGCAACCCCAGTTGCTGGGAAGGCACACTTGAGGAGGCAGTTCTGGCAGAAATTACATTATGCTGCTAAACCTGTTCTCACGATGCAGCAATCTCTGGTTTAGCAATATATTTGACTCCTTATACTGGATTTAGGGCACAAGTGTTAAGAAAAGTTTTAAATATGATGGCACAGACTATATGGTGAGACCCAGTTATCACTGGCTGGTGAGTCTCCAGTAGAAAAAGACTGAAGTAGAGGCCTAAAGAAAGCACTATTCTGGCTTCAGTGTAGGGCTTGGCAATTTTTTTCGAAAGTCAATATGATTTTGTGCATGTTGGTTATTTCGTTTCGGTTATTACAATATTTGCAATGTTCCACCTGCAGTTTCGTTCGAACCAAACACTTCCGAATCGAAACTGCTATAATTAGCAGAGGCCCAGGGAAGGTGAGCAGACATAAAAAGAAAACTGTGTTACGCACATCTTCTGGGTTCCGGCATGACTCCCTGCTCTCTTTGGGCCTTCTGACTTACGTTAGGAACTGCTGAGGCCTGTGACTGGGCCTCTGCGAGTACAGCATGACAATGCTTGAGTCTATACGTCATGAAGCTACGTGATCACTGAGGCTCAATCACAGTCCACAGCTGTCCCTGACATCAGTCAGAAGGCCGAAGACAGAAAAGGCACACTGAAGTTCAGGAGAGATGAGTAAAACTTTAGTTTTTTTTTTTTATGTTTTATCTCCTCCCCTAGGCCTCTGCTTATTATACTCTGGGGTCTGAAGAGATATAAGAGGTATAATAGCAGTTTCAGTTCGGCCGTGTTTGGTCTCGCGAAGTTAGCACAACACAGTCATACTTGAAAAAGGGCATGACCAAAATCAACATTAATCATAACTGAGATAAAATGCCCGATTAATTGTAAGAATTAATAGAGAGAAATTAATGCATTCACACACCCTAACAGGGCATATATGTGTATATATATATATATATATATATATATATATATATATATATAAGTGCCTTGCGAAAGTATTCGGCCCCCTTGAACTTTTCAACCTTTTGCCACATTTCAGGCTTCAAACATAAGGATATAAAATTTTAATTTTTTGGTGAAGAATCAACAACAAGTGGGACACAATCGTGAAGTGGAATGAAATTTATTGGATATTTTAAACTTTTGTAAAAAATCAAAAACTGAAAAGTGGGGCGTGCCAAATTATTCGGCCCCCTTAAGTTAATACTTTGTAGCGCCACCTTTTGCTGCGATTACAGCTGCAAGTCGCTTGGGGTATGTCTCTATCAGTTTTGCACATTGAGAGACTGAAATTCGTGCCCACTCTTCCTTGGAAAACAGCTCGATCTCAGTGAGGTTGGATGGAGAGCCTTTGTGAACAGCAGTTTTCAGCTCTTTCCACAGATTCTCCATTGGATTCAGGTCTGGACTTTGACTTGGCCATTCTAACACCTGGATACATTTATTTGTGAACCATTCTATTGTAGATTTTGCTTTATGTTTGGGATCATTGTCTTGTTGGAAGATAAATCTCCATCCCAGTCTCAGGTCTTTTGCAGACTCCAACAGGTTTTCTTCCAGAATGGTCCTGTATTTGGCTCCATCCAACTTCCCATCAATTTTAACCATCTTCCCTGTCCCTGCTGAAGAAAAGCAGGCCCAAACCATGATGCTGCCACCACCATGTTTGACAGTGGGGATGGTGTGTTCAGGGTGATGAGCTGTGTTGCTTTTATGACAAACATATTGTTTTGCATTGTGGTCAAAAAGTTCGATTTCGGTTTCATCTGACCAGAGCACCTTCTTCCACATGTTTGGTGTGTCTCCCAGGTGGCTTGTGGCAAACTTTAAACGAGACTTTTTACGGATATCTTTGAGAAATGGCTTTCTTCTTGCCACTCTTCCATAAAGCCAGATTTGTGCAGTGTATGACTGATTGTTATCCTATGGACAGACTCTCCCACCTCAGCTGTAGATCTCTGCAGTTCATCCAGAGTGATCATGGGCCTCTTGGCTGCATCTCTGATCAGTCTTCTCCTTGTTTGAGATGAAAGTTTAGAGGGACGGTGTAATGCAAAATAGCTGCCCTTGATAAAATAGCTGCCCTTGATAAAATGTTTATAATAGACAGCTCATAGTAACCTTAATTTCAACCCGGTATAAAGTAATGTCTACACACTCTATAAAGTTGACATGCTCTGAGATTTACATGTCCATGCCAAACAGATCAAAGACGCTGTTTGAAGTGATATTTACAGGTCCATACAAATTAGATCAAAGACTCTGTTTGAGGTGATATTTACATGTCACCTATTTTATTCTATAACTTTATTCTATTACACGGAATCCAAAGAATCTTTTCATTTGGCAAAACATTTTTGGCATAGTCGGCAGGATTCCATTTTAATAGAATAAAATGTTTAAGTGTAAAACACAAGCTAGTTCTAATGTATCTCCTGATGTTATTCCAGGTTGGGAGCAAGCTCTTTACTTGATTCTAGCTCAGGAATGTGCTAAATTCACAGGGCTGGGGGAGGATTGAAAAGATCAATTGGGAGCTGGCAGCCAGGCAGATGCAGTGAAATGTTTACAAAGGGGGTTGGTAAACAATGGCCATGAATATGTTGCTGTGTGTAGGAGGAGGGGCGGGATTTTGCTATCAGCTTACAGACAGCAGAATGAGAAACAGATGTTGTCACAGCAATTGTTAACCCTACAGTCTCAGGAAACTATGAATAGATGTCAAAAGCAGATTTTAGCTGATAAAGTTGATCAGTACAAGAGTTATGCTGAACGAGCAGTGGTTAGGATTGCTCAATATAAATATAGGAAGAGGAGAGGGAAAATTAATAAGAAACAAATTGATGCCTCGGTGTTCTCCTCCACCGATGAAGACCACCCAGGTGATTCTGAGGGGAATGATGATAGGGAAGATTCCCTGAGCAGACAGCCCCTCCCTCTGCAGAATTCACAGATTTATTCAAAGAGGTGAAGGCATTGTTATTAGAACCCAAAGCACAGGAGAGAGGAGGAATGTTTCAGGGAGATTCTTCCCGGGAACAATATGATTGACAGATTAGCCAAGCCCATTGTGTAGATGTCCGACCCCATGTAAATTTGAGAATTGAATGGAAACACAAAAATGTACAAAATGTAATTGCATTAGTAGATACGGGGGCGGAGGCTACACTCATTTATGGGAACCCAGATAAGCAAATTTGGCTGAGAATAGGAAACCTTCCATTAGGCAGTACAGTGTAATTGTAGTTCCAGTGCCTGAATATATAATTGGTATAGACCTTTTGAAGGGAATGCAGTTACATTTGCCTGATGGTAAGTATTCTTTTGGAATAAAATCTGTGCAAATTAATCCTGTTTTGATAGGGAAATTAAAAATGAAACCTGTTGAGATTCCCAGAGCCACAAAAACAATTCATGGTCTGTGGCACACGGGTTGGTAAACTACCTGGCATTCTCATGATTGGAAAATAGGGACCAAGGAAGTATGGGGAATAGGTATTAAAAAGAATGTGACTGTTTTTCATGTGGATGCTCATACTAATATCAATTCTCTTGACAGACTTTACAACAGCATAGCTGATGAACAATCAAAGATTGCCAAAAAGCCACCTTCCAGTGGGGACAGACAAGAGGTGTTCCCCTCAGGTTAGAGGTTATAAAAACAATAATACAACAGTGTCCTGTGTGCCAACATTCACAACACAGGGTAGTGCCCAGGGTGGTAAAGGGACATATCTTGCGAGGCACATTGCCTGGCCAGATTTGGCAGATAGACTTCATTGGACCCTTAACTGAGTCACAAGGATGTAAATATGCCTGCACAGCAGTGAATACATACTCAGGTGTACTGATGGTACACCCCTGTAAGTTTGCCAATGCTAATTCCACCATCCGCCTGCTAGAAAATATAGTGCTGTATTATGGCATATCTTTGCAAATGCAATCAGATAATGGTAGCCATTTTAAAAACAATAGAGTGCAGAAATTTGCCCATGAGCACAATGTGGAGTGGATATTTCATGTCCCCTATTGCCCCCAGGCTGCAGGCTTAATTGAGCGGATGAATGGGATGTTAAAACAACAGTTGCAAAAGCTAACTGATGAGGTAATTAATCCTGATTACCAAGGTAAGATTAAAGTGATTTTACACAATGCTGGAGCAGCAGCATTGGGAATACAGGAGGGAGAAAAACTAGCACAATTGTTAATCTTGTCATATCTACTAATCACATTAGCCAAAGGAGAGGCTCCTACCCAGCTGACTGTACAAGGCCCTGGTGGTTTTGGACACTCAGATAGGGCCAAGGTGTGGGTAAAACAGCCACAAGGTCCTCCCACACCAGCTGAAGTGATTGCAAAGGGTACTGACAATGTGCTAGTTACTATGACTCCTGGTACAACTCAATATCAGTACACTCCAGCCAATAATGTGTATTTACGTGAGTAATTTGTGTTCCCTCTCAGGTTTGGATTTTGTTAGCCCTCAGTGGATGCCTTCTGGTAGTGTTCTTATGGATTCGGCACGAGCATTATCAAGACCACCGCAGGTCAGAGGACAATCCAAATCGGGGAGTGAGGGAGTTGGAGAGACAACTGTGGAGAACAAAAGAGAATATGTGGCTGTACCTAGCTCGAGTACTGAATATGACAGACTTTTGCCTGAAAAATGCATATTCCAGCAATGTCCTGGAAACTTGTTTGGTCGCTGTACCAACTTCTGTTGCAGTATGGACTAAATTGTTACAAATTCAGTTAAATGATACTGACTTACAGGAAGCCGATCTACATTTCCATGTGGTTGGATAAGTCCTTATTATGATTGTGCAAACATCAGAACATGTGTATATATAAGTATGGCTGTATCACTGGTAGGAATACCAGGCTTAGCGGTATATAATCATAAAACTATATCACGCCTGGCTTGCTTTATGGTAAGGAATATAAATATTACTAGTGCCATTATAGAGGATGTTTTGTTAGATTTACACTCATATAAGAAAGCAATATTACAGAATAGAGCTGCTATAGATTACTTATTACTTAAGCATGGTTATGGATGTAACAGCTTTGCAGGAATGTGTTGCTTCAATTTGTCTGATCATTCAGAAGATGTTCATGACAAGTTGCAACAACTGCAGGAAATGATTACTCACATTAAACAAAATGTAATTCAAGGGTGGTGGGATTGGCTATTAGCCTTCCTACCCAATTTCGGATATCTTCGACAAATTGTCGGAGTCATCCTTTGTATAATAACTCTTTTAATTATGAGCTGTTGCTGTCTACAATGTATTCCATCCTTATACACTATGTTAAAACCCACTAGGCACCAAACAATAAAAGTAGCTTATGGTGCATAAAAGGTTACTTGACCTGTCTAGGGTGGAATGTAATGCAAAATAGCTGCCCTTGATAAAATAGCTGCCCTTGATAAAATGTTTATAATAGACAGCTCATAGTAACCTTAATTTCAACCCAGTATAAAGTAATGTCTACACACTCTATCAAGTTGACATACTCTGAGATTTACATGTCCATGCCAAACAGATCAAAGACGCTGTTTGAAGTGATATTTACAGGTCCATACAAATTAGATCAAAGACTCTGTTTGAGGTGATATTTACAAGCCCATACAAATTAGATCAAAGAGTCTGTTTGAGGTGATATTTACATGTCCATAAAATTAGATCAAAGACTCTATTTGAGGTGATATTTACATGTCCATACAAACTAGATCAAAGGGGCTATTTGAGGTGATATTTACATGTCCATACAAATTAGATCAAAGGAGCAACTCTGTTTAAAGCATATATGTCACGAGACATATTCAAATGGAAATTGGCCCCTTCCACATGAATATGAGCTTGGAGAAGAGTAAAAGCCTTACAGAGGTGTATCACTTCTGTAACCGCCCACTCTATGGCATACACAAAGGGTATAAGATGGGAAACATCCCCCAGCCTTGGGAGATGCAATCTTGACAGCAGTGATTGGGGATGCCTGGTTCTGCTTGATGAGACCTGTCACCTGGCTGAGTGATACTTCCTGCAGATACCCTTATCGGAATTCATCAATGAAGCTTGGCAGTGTTGTAAGTGTGGATTTAATTACCTTCTTTTCTTATTAACTTTGATATTTGATTATACCTTGCTTTATTAAGTTTTGATTATATCACAGTTTGATTGACTTTGATATTTGATTATACCTTGCTTTATTAAGTTTTGATTATATCACAGTTTGATTGACTTTGATATTTGATTATACCTTGCTTTATTAAGTTTTGATTATATCACAGTTTGATTGACTTTGATATTTGATTGTACCTTGCTATACCTGCTGTATTGCAAGTTTTGATTAAGTCACAGTTTGACTAAGTTTGATTACCTTGTTATACCTGCTGTATTGCAAGTTTTGATTATATCACTGTTTGATTGACTTTGATATTTGATTGTACCTTGCTATACCTGCTGTATTGCAAGTTTCTGATTTGATTACCTTGCTATACCTGCTGTATTGCAAGTTTTGATGATATCACACTTTGACTACCTTGCCATACCTGCTGTATTGAAAGTTTTGATTATATCACAGTTTGATTGACTTGGATATTTGATTATACCTTGCTTTATTGCAAGGGTTGATTATACCTTCTAATATTTGTTATACTTTTCCTTGTTGTAAGACCTTTTGCTATCTTCTTATACTCTTCTTAGTGAAATGTTACCTTTTGCTATCTTCTTATACTCTTCTTAATAAAATGTAAAGCTATTGGGGATAGTCCAGTGTTTTATTCTATAACTTTATTCTATTACACGGAATCCAAAGAATCTTTTCATTTGGCAAAACAGACGGCCGGGTCTTGGTAGATTTGCAGTGGTCTGATACTCCTTCCATTTCAATATGATCATTTGCACAGTGCTCCTTGGGATGTTTAAAGTTTGGGAAATCTTTTTGTATCAAAATCCGGCTTTAAACTTCTCCACAACAGCATCACGGACCTGCCTGGTGTGTTCCTTGGTCTTCATGATGCTCTCTGCACTTTAAACAGAACCCTGAGACTATCACAGAGCAGGTGCATTTATACGGAGACTTGATTACACACAGGTGGATTATATTTATCATCATCAGTCATTTAGGACAACATCGGATCATTCAGAGATCCTCACTGAACTTCTGGAGTGAGTTTGCTGCACTGAAAGTAAAGGGGCCGAATAATATTGCACGCCCCACTTTTCAGTTTTTTATTTTTTACAAAGGTTTAAAATATCCAATAAATTTCGTTCCACTTCACGATTGTGTCCCACTTGTTGTTGATTCTTCACCAAAAAAATTAAAATTTTATATCCTTATGTTTGAAGCCTGAAATGTGGCAAAAGGTTGAAAAGTTCAAGGGGGCCGAATACTTTCGCAAGGTACTGTATATATATATATTACCGTTAAAGTGCGAAATCAGTGAATGTGCACATTACCTAGGTAATCTGCAGATTAACTGATTTGCTCTGTTAAAGTGCGGAATCAGGAGTTTTCCGCACTTTACCTAGGTAATGTGCACATTCACGGCTTGCGGGTCGTTAAAGTTCGGAAGTTTGTTTCTCTAGTAGTCCTGCTGTCCCTACTCCGTCCCCCTCTACACCCTCCTTTCGCCAGCAGCATCTCGTCATCGCCGCTTGTGTTTTTTTTTTTCATGTGTCACAATCGCCGTCGGCTGCCAGCGCGTAGCACAGCTAAGACGGTTTGCGTTCAAAACCCATTCAACTTGAATGGGTTTTTAAAACAAACGGGCGGGTGTGTGTGTTCGCGCGCTTACACCCTCTGCGCTGTGAAGCAGCCGGCTTCAAGTTGAATGGGTTTTGAAAGCAAACCGTCTTCAACCTTTCCCTATACTGTCCCCGATCCTTTTTTTTTTTTGCCGACATTACGTTCACTGTAAGCCTACACAGCAACGTTGCTGCTGTTGTTCCGGCAAAACACGTCGTAATGTGCAGATTACCTAGGTAATGTCAGAAATGAAAGAAGTTTTCTGCACTTTAACGGATTGCCCTAGTTAATGTGCACATTACCTAGTTAATCTGCAGATTAACTGAATTCTACACTTTAACGGTAACATACATATATATATACACACACACACAGGTCTGCTTTAACCACTTGCACCAGACCCTATGGGGCCCCCCAGTCAGTCATCCCAGATCCAGAGGACAGCCCTGATTTCAGGCACTGTCCCACCATCCTGGGAGGTAAGTTCCAATTTCAACTCTGACTGCAAGATGTTGTATGCAGCTTGGTGCAAGAAGGTGTGATATAATTACATGATCACAGCTGCTGTGCCGAGCAGGTGCCGACCTGCAGCACAATATTTTTTTTTTTAACATTTATCTTTGATATTACTTCTTTGTGGGAGCCACAAATGGGTCATCAAACTTTGTGAGGGCCACTAAGGGGCATTATACTATGTAGAGGAACTAAGGAGGTATAATTATTGCATTATTTTGTTACACAAAGAAAATCACAATGATGCAGGAGCACAAAATGTACGTGGTGGAAATGGGTGGAGTCAAAGTGGACATCAGTGGGGTTATCACCATGGTTTGACAAAAAAATAAATAAATAAATAATCACCAAGATGCAGGATGCCATATTTATGTATGCATATCTCTTTGTGTGCTCTGAAAGTTGGGAGGTTTGCTTAAGCAGGGGGTAGGGGCACTCAAAAAATGTTTGCACTGGGTCCACCAATGTGTTATAATGGCCCTGCATAGGTACAGTATAGTTTTGCTGCATGAGCCAGCTGCTATAGCAAAACCATTGATACTTTGGGGCCAGTCTGCTAATTTTCTGATGACGCACAGGACTGTGGAATTGGAGCCAGGGCCCTATTTTTGGTTGAGCTGGAGTCGAAAAAAGGTTACTGACACCAGCCTCAAAATAAAAGGATTAATTATTTAAATTATATTATATAATTATTAAAGTTGTACAATTGTTTAGATGCATAGTTTAGTGCATATTTAATTTCATAGGAATTCAATCACTATCTTTTTTTCCTAAATTAGAGCAGCTTTACTGCTTGTGCCATTTATAAAGGAGCCAGAGATGGGCTGTGGAGGTTTGGTCTATTGACTCCACATTTCTTTCAATACATGCTGGATTTAATTTTATCATAATAGAATGAGAAATACCTGTTCATTTCACTGCTCATATTACCTTCACATTCAGGGACTTCATTGCTCCATCTTCCATCTGCTAAGCAATCTCAAAAATTTATTTTCCTTGTTAATCGATAACTAAAAGATACAAGAGCAAACTGAACATGAGAACTTTTCTTTTTTTTGTAAGCACAGTAAAGATCTTTAAATATGGTAAAGTAGAATATTTAGGAACCTGAGTGAAATCTACTCAGTCCTATACATCAATAATGTAGCTTTACTTGTGCAAGGGGAGGTCCCACTATTTTCTTTGGGCCAGCACTATGTGGATTAACTATTAACACTTTGACAACCTATATTAGACTGCCCAATGCACATTTTTCTTCCCCGCAACTTTGGAATGACATCTGCATCTAAATGTATAATGCAATACTAGACAGCCCAGCCAATCTCACCAAGCCATACTTTGCCTCAGAATAGTAAGAAGGCCAATATATAGTATATCCACAATACCCATGGGGTATCAATCGCTGTACACAAAATTGGAATGGTTATAGTCTACCCATGCTCTATCTTCCCACACCGCTATAGGTTGATGGAGACTACTAAGGCAAAATGAGAGGAGTCCTGAATGTCCTGTATGTTTTCAGGTGGAGCCTGTTGCTCTCAGAACTGTGACAGCTCAACAACTTATGGTTCTACTATAACAGGACTTCCCTGCCCTTTAGTCTGAACCAGTACCTAGCCTCCTGAGGCAGTTCTCTGTACAAGAGTAGAAACAGCTCTACAAGGTACTGCCATTAGTTTGATACCGCTTGCTGACAGACTCTCAAGGTGGTTAATGCATAGTGTGTTTGCAAGTCATTTTCTCAAACAGCTATCTAAAGCAGTGTTTCCCAACCTTTTCAGACTCTGGGCATCCCTGGAGAAAAACTTGTTCCCTAGTAACCCTTCAGACACCAAATAATTTTCTCTGGTGGCTCCCAGGCAAGTAATGTTCACCAGTGACTGCCAGACAAGAAATAGTTGCACCAAGAAAAATTAATTGATTTTGGTACTCACTGTAAAATCCTTTTCTTGTTGTATTCACTGGGGGACACAGCACCATGGTTATAAACCTAAGAACTAGGAGGATGACACTAGGAGTATCAAAAGATGTTGGCTCTTCCTCTAGGCTATACCCTCTCCACAGACAGTGTGTTAAGTCAGTTTGTACCGCAGCAGTGAGAGAGAGACACAAAAAGACAAAAAAAAAAAAAAACACGGAACCAACACCACCACCATGTCCTGAACCTGAAACAAACCAAAACAACCTGGGCCAAAACAAGAAAAACAAGGTTGGGATCTGTGTTCCCCGGTGAATACAACGAAAAAAAGATTTTACATTGAGTACAAAAATCCATTTTTCTCGCTTATTTCACTGAAGGGGGACAGCACCATGGTATGTCCTAAAGTAGTCCCAGAGGGTGGGAATTAAACGGTCATTCGAGCAACCTAGCGCACAGCCACTTGCAGAACCTTACGACTCAATCTGGCATCGGCAGAGGCCACAGAATGGATCTGGTAAAACTTGGTGAAAGTGTGGACAGGGGCCCAGGTGGCAGAAGCTTGATGCTGAACAGCCCAGGCGGCTCCAAAGGGTCCTCAGGGAAAATGAACAAGGCATCTGAACGACGGAAGGGGTCAGTGATAGACTAATAGACCCAGATTACCTGGACATCATCTAGGCAGTGAAAGGAACGCTCACGTGGGTGCTTGGGGCCAGGCAGAAAGACAGTAAGACGATGTCCTTGATGTGGAAGAACAAGAAAAGGGGGCTTCCTGGGACAGGGAAGTAATAATGTCCCCAAGTGGCTCTCTGACAACTAATAATGTCAGGGGGCCACTGAGGGACAACTAATAATGTCCCTCAGAGGCCCACAGACAAGAAATAATATCCCATAGTGGCCCTCTGTCAAGTAATAATGTCCCCAGTGGTCCCCCCTGACAACTAATAATGTCCCCCAGTCGCCCATATAGTTTGCGGCCATTTCTCCACCAGATTGTCGCAGCACCCCTGGGGGGTCTCCACGGCACCCCGGTATATCTAAAGTATATGATGAGTTTTACATTTCTGATCTCTCAGAAATCCATCAGGATAAAACCAATCTGAACATTTAATACTCACCCTCTATTACATGTATATTTCACTTTAGAACCAAATAAAAAGTTATCGGTCACAGTAAACTCTCCATTTAGCACATCTCCAGGATACCCACATTGTCTGCCTGTCAAAAGAAAAAAATATGCAGTGCAAGTTACTGATAAATATATTCTGCACTATAAGACTAATTTTCTCTATCATAACTCTACATTGAAGGATCCAAAACTGCAGTCTGATGACGCACTTTATTTAAAGGGGTTTTACTAGGATAATAAAAACATGGCTGTTTTTTTCCCAGAAATAGCACCACCACTGTCCATGGAATGTGCTGGTATCTCAGCTCAGTTCTATTTACTTCAATGGAGCTGAGCTGCAATACTAGACACAATAGGCATGTCTTCTGATCTAAACCCAATCGAAGACCTATGGGGAATTCTGAAGAAACAATTAGACCATCACTCTCCACCCAGAATCCAGGCTCTAAAAGAGGTAATTCTTGAAGAATGGAAAAAGATAGACATTGCATTCCATGCCTACTGTAGAAGACTGGGTCATTAGAAGACAAGATCAAACAAAATACTAGATGTAGTAGTTTTTGATTTGGGTTATATTCATTTTTGCATCAACTAATATGAGTTAAACTGAAAATTTAGTAATCCAAGTTTTAATATTAACCTTACTTTCATGTTATGAGTTAAAGAAATTGTCTATAAAAAAACAAAAAACAAAAAACTCAGTCTTGTCAAAATTTTGGAAATTGTTCTTGTGTTCAGTGAGACATTGACTAAAATCTTACTTTTCAAAGAGGTTGTACTGATTTATGCAGAGCATTGTAAATGGCACAATATTTTTTTTGTGTAGGGAGTGAACCTTTCCTCACACTGTGTTGCCTATACTACATAGGGTATCACAGTCTGATGACAGTAACTCCTGGACAACCCCTTTAAAAAGTGCTCTTTTAGGGGAGTGATCTTCTCAAAGAGGTGATCTTTTGGAAATCTTTCACTGTATTTACACTAGCTTCATTAACTTGGTGTGAGTCACAATTTCACAGGTTCTTGGGATGTTGCAGGGCTTAGCACAGGACGTCAGAAAGTAAGTGGGTTGGCCTGTGCCCCTCTTCTTCCTGACTACTCTGCCTCCAGTCCCCTTCAGCCCTGCCTGTAGGCGTGAGGAGCTCAGCATCACCATGCTCCCCTTCCATCACTGCCTCTTCCTTTCCTACACATGTGACGCTATGTGCAGGCGGCGTGTACAGTATTGTTGGAGTGAAGTGAACTAGTTGGAGTGGGCATGGGGGAGAATGTGTACTTGGGACATGCTGATCACAAAGACAGGAGGAGAGGGTGAGCGGTGGAAATAGGACACTTCTTTCTAATGATGCCATATCTCTTTTTACAACCAGTCTCATTGGCCTCCACAGAGTGGGATGGGGCAGGCTGTGAGGGAAGGTGGTGCAGCAGCGAGCTGAGGTGGGGCTGGAACAGGCAATGGCTAAGATACGCTGAACAGAGACAGGAGGCCGGGGAAGCAGCAGGGCAGCAGACATACGGGTTATGAACATGTGCATTTAACAGACAGCTGGGATGGATAGTGTAAATGGCTTGGGTCATGCTGAACACTGAGACATGGTGAGGGATGGAGGTTAAAGAAGTCACACATAGGGGTTATGAACATGTGCAATTATCAGACAGCTGGGAGAGAAAGTGTGTTTTAAACTGTGGACAAAGCTTGAAGGGGTTGTGGAGGAAATACTGCGTCACTCTACACAAAGCTAAGAAAGGGCTGTAGCCTCTATATTTTCTACTATGGAGAGAATTCAGAGATGAAACAGCCGGAAATGCACAGACCAAGACGTTGTGCATATAAACTAGTGCCAGCGTTTTGGAAGGTAAAACTGTTTAACCCTTTCCCTGCTGCCCACGTATTTATACGTCCTCCCAGGGAGGCACTTTTCTAGCCAAGATACGTCCTTACTATTAATGTCCATATCTCAGGATTGGTTAGGGCTATAAAGATGATCTTAGATTCATTTTTAAAGAAAATAATCTCTTTAAAAGGATATTAATATTAAGATCATCACGATAACTCTTACAGATCTGGAGCAATTGGCTGTTGAAAACACTATTTGGCATTGAGATCCCAATGCAGATCTCAATTCCCGACAGAGTGTTTAACAGCAGAGTGCTCTGAATCTGTAATGGTTATCATAATCATCTTTAAAATGAATCCAAGCTTCTCTTTATAGCCCCAACAGATCCTGAGATATGGGGCTCTAAAGTGTCCTCCCCCTCCTGCCTCAGACAGCATGTAGAAGGAAGGAGGGGGAGGACTGCTGCACAGTAAATAGATAGTAGATAAATCATCATCATCACACCCACCTGTGCCTAACTTGCATGTGACCCCGGGGGGGGGGGGGTAGCGAGAACTTCTGTCCATGTTATCCCCTCTCCTATCAATCAGAGAGCATACTATACCTATGCTCTCTGATTGTCACATAGAGGGATAACATAATACCCCTCTGAGCCTAATCACAGGGGTATTCTTATGTAATACCCCTCTGAACATAACATAAACAGGAAGTTTAACGGCACTGTGACCCAGACGCTTACCATCATCCAGATCACAGCACCAAAAGAGTTGCACCAAACGCTTACACAACACTTACACAAAGTCATTAATAAAGCTTACATTTGACCTTGTCCATACCTGATCTTTATAGAGTAAAATACGCCTCTCGAGGGATATCCATTACACGCCAAGATAATAGCAATAACGATTATTACTAGAGATGAACGTATAAATTGCTACAATTTTTGTAGGGGGGATAGAAAATTATATTTTTTATGTAGGCTCCTATTTAATTTGCATGCACAAAATTGGTTGGCGCATTTCTGTGATTTTGGCATTTCTTTAACACCTGCACCTGCAAATATATATATATATGTGTGGTATATATGAATTCCTCACATCTTGCAGTTTTTTGGAAAGTACATTTTGTTTGCAGAAAGGGATTGCTTGATCCCGCACTTTAGTGGCAAATTTTAATTTGTGTGCAATTTTTGCTTGTAATCTCTGTTTTCTGCAAATTTGCATGAAGGTGGTTCTATATATGAAATATTAAGTTTTTATAAACGGTATGCTGTACAATTTCAAAAAAGTTAGATTTTGGTATCACAGTCACAATTTGCTAGGTGCAGTATAGATTTTTGACATATTAGTGAACAACAACAAAATATTGCTTGTCTTCTGTATTTTTGTTTTTGAGAGTACGAGCTCTTGTTGTAGTTGATGTTTGCGGTATATATAAATTGTGTACACCTTGATCTATTATTTTCAGAGGCGTAGCTAGCGGGGGGGCAGAGGGGGCGGCTTCCCCTTGGCCCACTGACATTGTAGGGCCCACCGTGGGGCCGCCATTAATACATCTTTTACTTTTAACTAGATCGGTGTCTGCAGACACCGATCTAGTTAAAACGCTTCCTGTCACTTGCTGTCTTGTAAACCGCAAGCCTCTTCAGGCCTGCGGTTTACCTGACAACGAAAACACAGTCATCAGCACAGGCGGCGCGATGGCGCGATGACGTCACAACATCGCTCTTCCTACGCTGAGACGCTGACTTCCTGTACGTGGAGCCTGCGCACAGAGCGTGGGTTAAGAAGAGAAAGCGGCGGCTCCGTTCGTCATGGTCGCTGGTAGGTGAGTATAACTTATATTTGTTTTGTTTTAGCTTAGTTGTGGGTATTTTAATAGTATAAGGGGTTGTTAGGAGGGGGAATTATAACTATAAGGGAGGGGGCATTATGAACATAAGGGGGGTCATTTATATAAGGGTTATTACAGGGTACAAGGGGGGAGGTTATTTATATTAGGAGGTATTATGAACATAAGGGGGTGGTCATCGATATAAGAGGTCATTAGGGGTGCAGTATTTATGTCAGGGGGAATTAGGGGCATAATATGAGGGGGCAATTAATTTAATAAAAGTGACACTTGGACTTTATTAAGACTAAAGCCCCACGTAGCGGGCTGCAGCAAAAAAGCGCTGCAGGAAAAACCGCGGCAGTAACATTGTGGTTTTTCCTGCAGTGTTTCCGTAGGTATAATTGACATGCTGCGATTTCCAAAACCGCAACGGTTTTGGAAATCGCAGCGTGTCCGCGGCACGCATTTTTCCACAATGTGTGGATGGGATTTGCTAGAATCCATCCACTTTGCAGGAACTGTAAAATGTGGCATTTTTTTTCCCGTGGTGTTTTTGCCACGTGGGGTCCCATCCCCACTTTGTGGTAAAATATGCACAGTGGACATGCTGCGATTTCCAAAACAGTCGTGGTTTTGGAAATCGCAGCATTCCTATGGAAATGCTCCCGGTTTCCCTGTAGATATAATTGAAGCAGAAAGTCCGCAGAGGAAACCTCTGTGACTGTGAGATGTAATTCCAGCCTTGTCACATAGACGTGTATAGGACGAGGCTGTAGTTACATGACATGGCCGCTATGAGATGAATGACACTATGTAAACAGAGAAGCAGTCACGGCACTTACACGGTTACCACGGTTCATTCAAACAGCCGATCCTGGGGGTCCCGATTATTGGAACCCCATTAATTATTTTTACCTTTTGTTTACTTTTTAATTAGGAAACACCTGGGGCATTATTAATAAGGGGCACTATTTAAAGTGGGTACACAGGGAAGTTATTAATTTAAAGATGCACTTGTGGGTATTATTATGGGGGGTTATATTATATATTTTATAATTGGGGGTAGCAGCAGGATGGGGGCTTTGTGTAGGTGAGGATAATGTGGGTCAGGTGCCTGGAAATATAGGGAGCCAAAAATGTCTGTGCTGCAAACTTTACAGAGACTGGAAGAAATGGTCATGGCGGTTAAGATGAAAGAGACGGGGAATGTGAACGATTAGTCAGAGACATCACCGGTAAGTCACTATATGTTACTGCGCTGTATTTGCCTAAATCGTCTGCAGAGCCCTGTGTAGATCCGATATATACCACTATACGGTCACCGTATAGTGATAATCTCGGTATACCTAAGTTGGGGGCCCACTTGGACATGTTCGCCCCCCCTGTGCTGAACCCCTAGCTACGCCTCTGATTATTTTATATGTGTTTTCTGTGTGAATGTAAGATTGAATAGGAGTTTTAGGTGAAAATATATATTTTAGTGCATTTTTAAAAAAAATTATTTGTTTGTGTCACAAAGTTACATGAATGTGGACATGGTTATTGATAACCCATTGAGACACATGTAATCTTCAGGTTGTCTACGATCAAAAAATATATAGGGTTTATACTTTTTTAATATTCCCAGCTTCAAAGCAAATTTTTTGTTCCTTCCAGTTCTGGTTATTTTATGAAGATGTGCATGCAAGTGTAGGCCTTACTGATATGAATGAACTCTGCACATGTTGAACTCTTATTTTTAGGGTGTTTGGTACATATAACTTTTTGTTTGGTTTCCACTTCTAGCAAATAATATACATTTATTTGCATTTTTTTTTTAAAAAAAACATTCATTCATTCACTTTAAATCAAAATTGCACGAAGGTGCCTGTTCGTATACAGTACCAAGTGGCACTTTGGCAATGCTGCAGGTGTCTACTTTAAGAAAATATATAGGTATGGGGGGGTTAGTATGATTTTTAATGTTGCAATTTAGGTTTTATTTGTCCATCTCAAAACTTGGAAAATTGCTCCGGCTACCAGAGGTGTAAAATTTCCAGAGACCCCTGGCAGTGAAAGGGACAGTAGGGTTATTTAATTGAAACAAGATAGTGGTACAATATTTAGAATTTGGTTTCTTCCCGAATACCCTCTTTAAAGAGGATCTGTCACCAAGTACAAAATGCTAAATTCCATACATCATTTGATTCTCACAAGCAGGAAGTTGGCGCTGTGCTGGAAAGGGCATGCAGACTTCTTGCAAATCTATGTTCTAATACAACCACAACCGGTCACTATACCACTGAAGAAGATGTGTGTATCACCGAAACATCTGAAAACTGACATGACCTGGTTGTTCATTTGCTGTATTTACCCTTGACTATTTATGCCGTCTGGATTTGGTGGTCTGTAAGTCTCACAATAAATCTTTGTGCCGCTTTTGCATCTAATGGAGTGCCTGGATTAATTCTATATCATCATTTTATGTTGGTCACTAAACAGTCAATTAATAAGGGGGCAAGTCCCATGAATATTAAAGGGATTGTGCATTATGGACAATTATCCCCTATTCACAGGACAGGGGATGAATGTCTGATGAATCAGTGATCAGGAGGATGGGGGACCAAAAGTCCCCTTAAAACCACCATGTGAATGGAGCACCAGTACACTTGTGTGACCGCCACTCCATTCACTTCTATGGGGTTGCCAGCACTGTAACTTCCGGCAGGGCCAGCAGGTCCATAGAAGTAAATAGAGCGCCACAAGTGCACTTGTACTCCCATTCACAAGGAGGCTTTAGGGGGACTTTCAGTCTCCTGTCCTGATCACTGGGGGCACCTGTCAATCAGGTCCTCAGCGATCAGACACTTATCCCCTACCCGGTGTCCATAGTGGCACAACCCCTTTAATTCTGTGCAAGGCAAACCCAGAGGACAAAATACACACTTCTCTCTTTACTGGAATTAAGGATTACTCTGGACATATACAGACACACAAAAATTCCACTGACAGTTACAGTCATATGAAAAGTTTGGGCACCCCTATTAATCTTAATCATTTTTAGTTCTAAATATTTGGGTGTTTGCAACAGCCATTTCAATTTGATATATCTAATAACTGATGGACACAGTAATATTTCAGGATTGAAATGAGGTTTATTGTACTAACAGAAAATGTGCAATATGCATTAAACCAAAATTTGACCGGTGCAAAGTATGGGCACCTAACAGAAAAGTGACATTAATATTTAGTAGATCCTCCTTTTGCAAAATAAGCCTCTAGTCGCTCCCTGTAGCTTTTAATCAGTTCCTGGATCCTGGTGAAGGTATTTTTGACCATTCCTCTTTACAAAACAATTCCAGTTCAGTTAAGTTTGATGGTCGCCGAGCATGGACAGCCCGCTTCAATTATCCCACAGATGTTCAATGATATTCAGGTCTGGGGACTGGGATGGCCTTCCAGAACATTGTAATTGTTCCTCTGCATGTGCCTGAGTAGATTTGGAGCTGTGTTTTGGATCATTGTCTTGCTGAAATATCCATCCCCGGCGTAACTTCTTCGTCACTGATTCTTGTACATTATTCTCAGAATCTGCTGATACTGAGTTAAATCCATGCGACCCTCAACTTTAACAAGATTCCCGGTGCCGGCATTGGCCACACAGCCCCAGCATGTGGAACCTCCACCATTGTACAGTGGGTAGCGTGTTTTTCTTGGAATGCTGTGTTTTTTGACGCCATGCATAACGCCTTTTGTTGACCAACAACTCAATCTTTGTTTCATCAGTCCACAGGACCTTCTTCCAAAATGAAGCTGGCTTGTCCAAATGTGCTTTTGCATACCTCAGGCGACTCTGTTTGTGGCGTGCTTTCAGACGGCTTCTTTCGCATCACTCTCCCATACAGCTTCTCCTTGTGCAAAGTGTGCTGTATTGTTGACCGATGCACAGTGACACCATCTGCAGCAAGATGATGCTGCAGCTCTTTGGAGGTGGTCTGTGGATTGTCCTTGACTGTTCTCACCATTCTTCTTCTCTGCCTTTCTGATATTTTTCTTGGCCTGCCACTTCTGGGCTTAACAAGAACTGTCCCTGTGGTCTTCCATTTCCTTACTATGTTCCTCACAGTGGAAACTGACAGGTTAAATCTCTGAGACAACTTTTTGTATCCTTCCCCTGAACTACTATGTTGAACAATCTTTGTTTTCAGATCATTTGAGAGTTGTTTTGAGGAGCCCATGATGCCACTCTTCAGAGGAGATTCAATAGGAGAACAACTTGCAATTGGCCACCTTAAATACCTTTTCTCATGATTGGATACACCTGGCTATGAAGTTCAAAGCTCAGTGAGGTTACAAAAAACAATTTTGTGCTTCAGTAAATCAGTAAAAAGTAGTTAGGAGTATTCAAATCAATAAAATGATAAGGGTACCCAAATTTTTGCACCGGTCAAATTTTGGTTTAATGCATATTGCACATTTTCTGTTAGTACAATAAACCTCATTTCAATCCTGAAATATTACTGTGTCCATCAGTTATTAGATATATCAAATTGAAATGGCTGTTGCAAACACCCAAATATTTAGAACTAAAAATGATTAAGATTAATAGGGGTGCCCAAACTTTTTCATATGACTGTATATACAGTTGGGGCTTTCATTACAAATATCTGATGTCTCCTACATGATAGAATACAGTGGTTGAGTTTTACTTCAGTGAAACTACAATTTTCTATTCTGAAGCAAATCCCATGGAATGTGATGAACCAAGTCATTGTGGATTTTACAAACCCTGGTACCCCTTATGGTCGAAATGAGAATGTGAAATGGACCAAATGATCGGTATTAAAATTTTATAATAGAAATAGAATTTCCGCAGAATTTTGGTTATTCACATATCAGCAATCCTGATTGGAGAGTGTACAGTTAATGACATATCCGTTAGCCAATTGCAGTGTGAGACAGGATGGCATGGATGCAAAATAATTGAAATTATAAATATAAGCAAGTTCATATAGATTAATTGAACTGACTTAGCATAGCAATTTCTGCTATGTTTCGAATAATTTCCCAGCTCTAACGTGAGGAAGACATTGTATTTGTCATTTCCTGGACTTGAGTAATTAAAGAGTGTTATGTCTGCTGAATAGGTTTGACACTAGGTTCAAACCTTCGCCTTGGTTTCTGTTCTTCGGGTCCGCTTGGGGACCAGAAGAGAAACCTAACCTGGTTAAAAAGCGGTTACCCGCGGACCCTGTAGACTATAATGATGGACGGAATGCCCAATATTTTAGCCTCTGCCTCTTTCTGTCA
Source organism: Leptodactylus fallax (assembly GCA_947044405.1). NCBI lineage: Eukaryota > Metazoa > Chordata > Amphibia > Anura > Leptodactylidae > Leptodactylus > Leptodactylus fallax. The sequence continues at coordinate 1,861,478 of CAMRHE010000294.1, read as the reverse complement.
TTTTGCATTTTTTACAGAAATGTTTTGTATTGCCATTGTATTTTTGCTTGGACTGTTATTGACTGTTGCTATCATTCAATAAATACCTTTGAAACTAAACAGGGCTATAGTTGGTGACATACCTGTTTGAGACATTTTGGAGCGTCTGTAGAACACCGACATGATCCAAACTCCACCCCCACACAACTTTTACTCCCTAGCTGTTCAGTTATTGTGTCTTAGCCCTGGTTAATAAGTCATCAAATTTTCCAAGTTTGCAGCCGTTTGATGCGTTTTGACTATAACTCTATAAAACTGGACATTAGCCCATTAAAAACCTAATAAAAAGCAGCACCATGCATGCAGACAATGCCAGGAGCAGCCCACATCAGGAAACAGCTGACCTGCAGTGGTCCCTAGTCTCCTGATGATCTAAAATTTGTGGCCTATGTTTAAGAGGTAGATAAACCCTTTTCAAACACAATCTGGTGAGTTTAAGAAAAGGGAAGAGAATATACTTACGCACACAGAATTCACTTGGTTCAGACCATGTATAGTTGTTAAGGCAAGTGACGCTGTTTAAGCCAGGTACACGCTTATAACCTGGAATGCAATTATAGGTGACTGTTGTACCAGGAAGAAAGATATCTTTATCAAGTTCACCATCTTTTGGCACTCCAAAACTGATTCTTCCAGGAACACCACAGGCTCCTAATAAAAAGAAATACATACAGTACAGACCAAAAGTTTGGACACACCTTCTCATTCCAAGAGTTTTCTGTATTTTCATGACTATAAAAATTGTAGATTCACACTGAAGGCATAAAAACTATGAATTAACACATGTGGAATTATATACTTAACAAAAAAGTCTGAAACAACTGAAAATATGTCTTATATTCTAGGTTCTTCAAAGTAGCCACCTTTTGCTTTGATTACTGCTTGTACACTCTTGGCATTCTCTTGATGAGCTTCAAGAGGTAGTCACCTGAAATGGTTTTCACTTCACAGGTGTGCCCTGTCAGGTTTAATAAGTGGGATTTCTTGCCTTATAAATGGGGTTGGGACCATCAGTTGTGTTGTTCAGAAGTCAGGTGGATACACAGCTGATAGTCCTACTGAATGGAGTGTTAGAATTTGTATTATGGCAAGAAAAAAGTAGCTAAGTAAAGAAAAACGAGTGGCCATCATTACTTTAAGAAATGAAGGTCAGTCAGTCCGAAAAATTGGGAAAACTTTGAAAGTGTCCCCAAGTGCAGTGGCCAAAACCATCAAGCGCTACAAAGAAACTGGCTCACATGAGGACCACCCCAGGAAAGGAAGACCAAGAGTCACCTCTGCTGTGGAGAATAAGTTCATCCGAGTCACCAGCCTCAGAAATCGCAGGTTAACAGCAGCTCAGATTAGAGACCAGGTCAATGCCACACAGAGTTCTAGCAGCAGATACATCTCTACAACAACTGATAAGAGGAGACTGTGTGCAGTAGGCCTTCATGGTAAAATAGCTGCTAGGAAACCACTGCTAAGGACAGGCAACAAGCAGAAGAGACTTGTTTGGGCTAAAGAACACAAGGAATGGACATTGGACCTGTGGAAATCTGTGCTTTGGTCTGATGAGTCCAAATTTGAGATCTTTGGTTCCAACCATCGTGTCTTTGCGCGGCGCAGAAAAGGTGAACGAATGGACTCTACATGCCCGGTTCCCACCGTGAAGCATGGAGGAGGAGGTGTGATGGTGTGGGGGTGCTTTGCTGGTGACACTGTTGGGGATTTATTCAAAATTGAAGGAATACTGAACCAGCATGGTTACCACAGCATCTTGCAGCGGCATGCTATTCCATCCAATTTGCGTTTAGTTGGACCATCATTTATTTTTCAACAGGACAATGACCCTAAACACACCTCCAGACTGTGTAAGGGCTATTTGACCAAGAAGGAGAGTGATGGGGTGCTACGCCAGATGACCTGGCCTCCACAGTCACCAGACCTGAACCCAATCCAGATGGTTTGGGGTGAGCTGGACCGCAGAGTGAAGGCAAAAGGGCCAAGAAGTGCTAAGTATCTCTGGGAACTCCTTCAAGACTGTTGGAAGACCATTTCAGGTGACTACCTCTTGAAGCTCATCAAGAGAATGCCAAGAGTGTGCAAAGCAGTAATCAAAGCAAAAGGTGGCTACTTTGAAGAACCTAGAATGTAAGACATATTTTCAGTTGTTTCACACTTTGTAAAGTATATAATTCCACATGTGTTAATTCATAGTTTTGATGTCTTCAGTGTGAATCTACAATTTTTATAGTCATGAAAATACAGAAAACTCTTGGAATGAGAAGGTGTGTCCAAACTTTTGTACATGAAAATGTAAATAAATTAATCAAACACTAAACACAAAAAAAAAAAAGTATTACTAAAAAGCATTTTGGAGAATAAAAATGTTTTTAGGCAAAAAATGAACCTTGAGGCTGTATACAGCGCTGTATACACAGCAATCGTGATGGCAGGGAAGGTAATAAACCTTGAGCAAGCTGCAGCCGAAAAATGCTGCAGAAAAGACCGCGGCGGAATCGCATTGCAGTTTTTTCCACAGCGTTTTTCACAGAAAGTCCACAGAAAGGGGCTTTCTCACTTAAGACACTTATCCCCTATTCATGGGGTGATAAGTGTCTAACCACTGGAGGTCCAACCAATGAGACCTCAAGGAATTAAGAAAACAGGGGTCCTGAAGTCCTGTTCTTTTAAACACAAAAAAAAAAAAAAAAGGAAGAAAGTCAACAAGAATGAATTCAATACTTGGTAAAAGCAAAAAAGGGTAAACCTAAATACTATGGTACATATATGCAGTAATACACTTAAGACAGCTGATGACTAAATGGCCAACAGCTACATACAGAGCATATTCAAGCGGTGAGATTCTCTGCCACATTCATTTGTGTAATGGTATTTGGCAACTAACTTTGTAACTTTGGCAACAAAGTATATTAAAAGTACTCCAGAAAGGAGATAAATAGCAAAAAAAATGTGTATAGGTACATTGACACTCACTTGCACAGAACTTAGAGAATGGTGACCATGCGCCATCATCTTGGCAAGTAATGGTTCTACTTTTGTCAGGTAGTTCATAATATCCAGCTTCACGATCACAACTATAAACAACAGTTGCTCCTGGGGCTCCAGATGTCTCTTCAACAGGTAGTGTGTTCTCTATGGTTGGAGGTGTTCCGCAATCACCTGCGAAAAATAAATAAAAACTTTATAGCAAATAAATTTTACAACTATCCCAAAAACTGCTGTGGAATTTCTGGAGTCAGGTATGGATGCCACCTATAAATAAGCCTATATTTTTGCTGTTGTTTTATAGAGTAAAAAAGCTTGTTACTGGTCAAATTAAATATATGCCAAACTCAATGTGTTATAAAATAGAGCCATTAGGAGAAGCGCATTCCCATACAGAGGTGACTGGGGTAACGGCGCCACCCTCACTGTAATGCTCCACACTTCACTCCCTCCTTCCCAACTCTTCTTTGAGTAACAGGGCCAGGGAGCTAAGAAATCTTGCCTGGCACTGCGTTTGCATGTTTGTGCTGGTGAAGCAGTGTGGGGCATAGCAGTTTGGAGCAAAGGATCCACCCTGGAAACACACAAATATCCGACATGCTGGAGGTTTAACCCCTTAATGATGTAGGGTAGTTTGTACATTAATGCTTGTCGACATTTTTCATATTTTCCCCCCCTGTCCTCTAAAATTCATAGGTTTTTTATTTTCTGTCCACATAGCTATGTAAGGGCTTATACTTTGCGTGACGGGATGTACTTTCATTTACCACCATTCTGGAGGTACATATTTTTTGATTAGCTTTTATTTAGGGTTTTTGGGGGTCCATGTGAAATAACACAAATTAACTCAAATATTTTGCATTCTGTTTTTACAGTGTTCACTCTACATTAAAAATGACATGGCAGCTTTGTCTAGCGGGTTATTCCAATTTATATTAGTTTTACTACGTTTTACCGCTTTTACAAATAAAACGGCACTTTTTGGAAATGAACGATTTTCCTGGGGTCACCGTATTCTGATGCCTCTAACTTTTTTTACTGTACTGTTGACAGAGATATGTCAGGGCTCTTTATTTGCAGGGCAAGTTGTCCTTTTTATTGGTTCCACTGTTTGGTATGTATGACTTTCTGATCACTTTTTATTGTTATTTTTTTGGGAAAGCAAAGTTACCAAAAGTTACTAAGGCATTACGGCGTTACTACGGCATTCATCGTACAAGATAATTAATGCTATTTTTGGATAGTGTGGGCTTATACGCACATGGGGATATGTAGCATGTTGGCTTATTTTTTTTTCTTATTTATTTATTTATTTATTTATTTTGCCGAGGAGCAATGGGGGGGGGGTTGGGGTGGCGGTGGTTGGGGGATCTTGTCCCAGGACCGGAAGTAATGCCACAGGTACAGCTCCTGTGTCTGCAGCATTACCGCGCTGTACTATTACTGCGCTGAGCGTTAACTATACGCTCAGTGTGACGTAATAGTACGGCGCAGAGTGTTAAGGAGTTAAAACCCACAAAGCAGATCACTATGTACATATTTTATTCACATTCTGCGACTAAACCCTGCAGCACAAATTTCATTCAGTATGTCACTACGGTATACCTCAATGGGCTAGCTGCTGGGAGTTTGTGATTTACAGTACTGTGTCCCCAGCCTCAAATGGATTTTTTCACACTCCACTAGTGTTTTTTTCATGCCCATTATTATTATTTCTTTTTTCTGAAAGAAAGCAAGTCAACAGATCTGTGTAGGCACTGTTTGCAGTGTCTGCATAGTACACACATGAATATTTGTCAAGTTTTTCATCATATTTCTGCAACATTACAAAAATAGGAAAAAAAGTTAATCCCTTATAACAATAAAAATGGAACAAACTACAGATGACAAAAAAAATATCATATATATATATATATATTTATATACTCTATTTAATATAGAGTTTTGGCCATCTGCATTTCACCTGCATTTTAATACACAAGTCTAAATGGGCTCTATTGGAATTGCACATTTGTATGGGGTATGGGGTTGCACATACTACAGTACAGTACTTCAGATGTGTATCAAAAGAACAGCTATCCAGTTGAGAAGTTTTAGCTGCCACAGTCCTATACAGGTAAGGAGAAAGCACAGCAAAGAGAAATAAAGTTAGACCAAAACACAACTTACCCCTAATACAAATCATTAGTGACTGGAAAATCAGCAGAACAGTCCACATCCTTCTAACTATATACGGCACAGGTAACATTGTAACAAAGTCTAAAAAGGAAAAAAAAAAAAAAAATAAAAAACGCAAGATAAAAATGTATTCACTTTTGTAGGATGTAATCATCGAAAAAAAATTCCAGCTGCATAAGAACCAGTGTCTAATAAATAATTAACAGAACTGATGGTGGAGGTAGTGAAGTGTTCTCTTCAGCATCACATTAAAAAAACATTCAAGCTCAAATTGACTGACCCTTGCTACTTACTGGTCTCTCCCCACTTGAAAGAGTTGCACTAATCCAGCAAGGTCATTACACAATGTATGGAGCAGTTCGCTTCCAGCTCTGTACACTATGTACTTCCGGTACTGATGCCTGATCATCTTCAGCTGACTGGTAGGGAACCAGATACTCATTAGGATAGGTCATCAATATCTTTAAGGCTTACTGCATGCAGCACATTTCATGTATATGCGGGACAGTACCACCCTGGGAGAATACCTCTCAGCAGTTTGAGGGAGGTGGGGGGGAGGGACGACACCACCTCAGGCCCAAGGAAGTGGACACCATACTATGGATGTATACAACACATGTCCATAAATTTAGCTGTGTGTATGAAGCCTTAAAGGAACTGAAGAAACAAATATGACAAAATAACCCCCTTAGGCCCTTTTTCACCACCTCATCAACATGGCAAGGGTGTACATTTCGGCACTGTGTATGTGAGGATCGCATGAATATTTAACCCCTTAAGGACAGAGCCCAAAAATGCATTAAGGACCAGGGCTAGTTTTTCAAAACTGACATGTGTCACTTTATATGGCAATAACTTTGAGACACTTTAGCTTACACAAGTGATTTTGAGATTGTTTTTTCGTGACACATTGTACTTCATGTTAGTGGTAAACACTAATCAATATTTTTGAATTTATTTATAAAAAATAATACGAAATTTGGAAAAATGGCACACACACACAAATAAATTAATAAATATCATCTACCATATCTCTGCTTTATATCGGCATCATCTTTTAATCGTCCTTTAAAGTATTTAGGACATTATAAAGCTTACAAGTGTAGCCGATTTTCCAGATTTGCAAGAAAATTTACCAGGTCTGAAGGGATTATAAAGGCGGCCTATATATTAGAAACCTCCATGAATTCCCCCATTTTCAAAACTGCACGCCTCAAATAATTCAAAACATCATTTGGGATGATTGTTACCCCTTTAAGCATTTCACAGAAATTAACACAATATGGAAGTGAAATGTAAACATTTAATTTTTTTTCAATAATACATTCATTTAACCCTAAAATTAACATGCTCACAAAAGGTTAAAAGAGAAAATGCATCTCACAGTTTGTTATGCAATTTCTCCAGAGCACAGAAATACCCCACATGTGGGTGTAAACTAAAGTTTGGGCACACGGCAGTGCACAGAAGGGAAGGAGCGACACTGGATGTTTGAAAAGCAAGTTTTTGCTGGAATAGTTTTTGTGCCATGTCTCATTTGCAGAGCCCCTAGAGTACCAATACAAAGGAAACCCCTAAAAAGTGACCTCATTTTGGAAACAACATCACTCTCAGAATTTATCAAGCGGTATAGTGAGAATTTTGATCCAACAGCATTTTCACAGATTTTATGAACATTGGGATATGTAAATGAAAAATTACTAAAATGTCACTTTATCCCCAAAGTTTTCATTTTCACAAGGGGTTAAAGGAGAAAAAGCACCCCACAGTTTGTTAAACAATTGCTCCTGAATACGGCAATACCCCATATGTGGTCATAATCTGCTGTATGGGTACATGGTGGGGCTTGGAATGGAAAGAGCGCTATTTGGCTTTTGCAGGGCAGATTTTGCTGGAATAGTTTTCAGGTGCCATGTCACATTTGCAGAGCCCCTAGATTACCAATACAATGGAAACCCCGAAAAGTGACCCCATTTTGGAAACTACACCACCCACAGAACATATCAAGGGATATAATGAGCAGTTTGACCCTACAGCTGTTTCACAGATTTTATTAACATTGGGACGTAAAAATGAAAAATTACTTTTTTTTCCACTTTTAAGTCCCAAATTTTTTATTTTCACAAGAGGATAAAGGAGAAAAAGCTCCCCAAAGTTTGTTTGGAATAGTTTTCAGGTGCCATGTCGCATTAGCAGAGCCCCTAAAGTATCAATACAATGGGAACCCCCAAAAAGTGACCCATTTTAGAAACTACACCTCTCAAGAAATTTATCAAGGGGTATTATCATTTTGAGCCTAAGAGCGCTTCCAGTAAATAATGTACAAAGTGAAAATTTTAATTTTTAAAGAAATATGTTATTACGGTGCCCAATATGTTGCGCCCAGATTGTGTCATCAGAGGCAAGCACTTCTAAAACTATTAAGTGGGCTATCCCGGGTAGAAAGAAGTTGTAAATGTGGGTGTAAACTGCTGCTTGGGCACACATCAGGGATCAGAAGGGAAGGAGCAATGTGCTTTTTAGCTTTTGAATTATAGCTTTAGAGGGATTTCCTGGACGCCATGTTGTTTTTGCGGTGCCCTGGAGGTGCCAGTAAATTGAAATTCCCCAAGAAATGACCCCATTTTGTAGGGGCATTTTTAAAGTCTCTACAAAGGTGACATGGCATCCAAAAACCAGCAATCTAAATCTGCGCACCAAAACACATAGCGCTCCTTGATATTTGCGCCCTCTTGTGTGCCCAAACGGCAGTTTATACCCACAAGTACAGTATGACACTGTTGTACCCAGGATAATGTACTTAATGCCATATCTGGGTATAAACTGCTGTTTGGGAACAGCCGGGCACAGAAGGGAAGGAGCGCTATTTTGGTTTTTGGACGTCATGCCACTTTTGCAGAGCCCCTGAATTGACAGTAAAGTGGAACTTACATATAACCCCATTTTGGAAATTACACCCCTCAAGAGATTTATCAAGTGGTGTAGCGATCATTTTTAACCCTTGAGTGTTGCATTCATTTAATTTCCAGAAAGGAATGCGCAGCTGATAATGAAAAGTGAAAATTGCAATTTTTCCAGAGATACACCATTTCAGTGCCCGATGTGTTGTGCCCAACTTGTGTCAGCAGAGACACACACTCCAAAAACTGTTAATGCGGGTATCTCGGGAACAACAGCCTTTGGAGCATTCGTCTACGATACAAGCCGGGCACGACATATTACGCACTGATATGACTTATTCATTTCTGTAAAATTAATTAATGCAACACTTGGGGGTTAAACATGTTCACTGAACGCCAGGATAAATTCCTTCAGGGGTGTAGTTTCCAAAATGGGGTCATGTGTCAGGGGATTCCACTTTACTGGCATTTCAGGGTTCTGCAAAAGTATAATGGTGTCCAAAAACCAAACCGTCTAAATCTGTGCTCCAAAAACCAAAATAGTGCTCCTTCCCTTCTGTGCCCAAAGAGCAGTTTATACCACATATGTCTTTCCCTTGTAAGCTGTAAATTTGGGGTGTCCCCTGATATACGCTCGCCGCAGCCAGTTTTGTTCTAATGATTTGGCGATTTTTGAGGTTCTTGTCTTCACATTGTACAAGTTATATTTTTTTTTATTTTTCTGGTGATGTAGCCATATGAGGGCTTGTTGTTTGCAGGGTGAGATGTATTTTGTAATGACAACATTTTTGGGTGCCTATAGCTTATAGAATAAATTTTATTAACTCTATTTATTGATGGATTAAAAAAAAAACAGCAATTCTGGTATTGCTTTTTACCTTTTCATTTTTTTTTCTACGCAGCATACAGCATAAGTAACATATTACCTTTATTCTGCAGGCCGGTACAATTCCAGCAAAACCTGATTTATATTGTTTTTTTTATGCGTTACTAGTTTTGTAGAACAAAAACCCATTTAGGGAAAGAAATCAATTATTTTTGCATCGCCATCTTCTTAGATGTGTAGCAATTTTTTTTTTCAGTTGACAGATTTGGTTGAGGGCTTAGTTTTTGCAGGACGATCTGTCCTTTTTATTGGTACTATTTTGGGGTACATATGACTTTTTGGTGATTTTTTACGGCGAGAGGTGTTTTCACCATCCCCGCTGCTGCAGCGGGAGCCTGGCTGTCAGATACAGCCGGGCTCCGGCGGTGATCACACGGGCTCTGCTTCTGAGTCCGCTCGATCACCGTCACATACCTGTACGTGGGGATGCGGTAACTAACCACATTCCCTGACGTACATATATGTGAAAAAGTGTTAAGGAGTTAAAGCATTTAGGCCGCATCCTTCTTAATCAAGCCTCCACTCACTGACCATTCAGAGCAGACGGGGAGGAACTAAGGCCGTCCTCTGCCTCAGCATACAGCATTAACCGTACTGTGCATGTCTGATGAGGACATACTATACCCGGAAGTGAAGGAAGATGACTTCAGTGTCATCATCAGACATGCACAGGGTGAGCTGAACAGCAGCAGCAGATAGTGAAGCCCATTGATGGAAAGTAATGTCCCTAAAGCCCTTTTCTGTCCATTTGCATAGGGACACATGAATGAATTTTACAAGAATGGAGCAGTGGTCCTGAATAAGAAATACATTATTGTAAACTGTGCTGACAGCCCTACAAGGTACTACTGGCATTAGTTTGTATCTCAATTTTGTGCTGATCGACTCCCTTTAAAAGACAACAAATAAGATTATATATTGATCTTTAATATATACCCTGCATGGTACAGGGCTTCATATTGATACCATTGTAAAGACTAGGAGAAAGAAAAAAGGGAAAAAGGAGAGAAGCTGGCAAAATTTACATTACACAAAACACCCAAATTTCTCATTAAGGCCATCAAAGAATGTATGGGCTTGAATTTAATCTTACAAAAGGAATGTAATTGAATATATAATCTATCCCAATCGCCACCCTTATATGAGGATGGTATAACTTGGTGACCCTCTTTCTTTCCAGTTGCGAGGATACACCATGCATAATTGCCGCAATGGCAAGAGGGGTATCCTGTCTGTTAATGAAGCTATTCTAATGATCACATACTCAGTGTTTAAAACTAACGCTTAGTTTTTCCCACTTAGTAAAGAGGACAATTGCATTGTGCCACATATATTACTCCTTAGCTTTTCCAATAAATTAATTCTTTAAGGGTATGTTCACATGGAGGAATTTGCTGTGAACATTGTTTTCAATGGGAGGCAGAGATCGCAGCAGGACGCAGAAAAAAGAAGCGTCCTGCTTGACCTTGCTGCAGAGTACGCGGCTCGAGATTCCCTGCCAATTAGGCCCATTCATCTGGGCCTAATCAGCAGCAGAATGTTGCAACAAAATGCTGATGTCCCACATCAACATTATGTCCTGGCTAGACTACGGCCAAATAGACGTCAGCGGAAAATGAAGAGGAACTCCTCTTCATTTTCTTCCATGTGAACATAACCTAATAGGGAAAGACTGGTGGCTCAGTGGTTAGCAATGCAGCCTTGCAGCACTGGAGTCCTGGGTTTGAATCCAGCCAAGGACAACATCTTCAAGGAGTTTGTATGTTCTCCCCGTGTTTGCGTGGGTTTCCTCCCACATGCCAGAGACATACTGGTAGGGAACGTAGAGTGGCAAATTAAAATTTTTGTGCAATTTTTCTTTGTAATCTGTTTTCTGCAAAGTTGCATGAAGGTGGTTGTATATATGAAATATTAAGTTGTGATGCTATAGACGGTATGCTGTGCAATCTCAAATAAGTTAGATTTTGGTATCACAGACATTTTGCTATGTGCAGTATAGATTGTTAACATATTAGTGAATAACAGCAAAATATTGCTTGTCTTCTGTATCAGTGTTTTTGAGAGTATGAGTTCTTGTTGTAGTTGATGTTTGCAGTATATATCAATTGATCCATTTTACATGCTGTGTGTGAATGCACCATTGAATATGAGTTTTAGGTGCAGATATGTTTTAGTGCACTTTTTCAAAAAATTGTTTGTCACAAAGTTACATGTAGGTGGACATGGATATTGATAACCCATTGAGACACATGTAATCTTTTTTGTCTACTTTCAAGAAATATATAGGGTTTAGGAGTGCACTTGCTTTTCACACTGTTTAATCCCAACATTTTATAGGATGAGATTATATATGTATATATATATATATATATATATATATATATATTTTTTTTTTAACATTTCCAGCTTCAAAGCAGTTTTTTTGTTTCATCCAATTCTGGTGAATTTATGAAGATATGTGCATGCAGGTGTAGGCCTTAGTGATATGCCCTTAGGATTATTGCCATTAGCAATTACTATTGCCAAACCTTACTTGTATATACTACCAGTGAATTGCATTGTTTATGTACATACACTACCGTTCAAAAGTTTGGGGTCACCCAGACAATTTTGTGTTTTCCATGAAAACGCACACTTTTATTTATCAAATGAGTTTCAAAATGAATAGAAAATATAGTCAAGACATTGACAAGGTTAGAAATAATGATTTTTATTTGAAATAATAATTTTCTCCTTCAAACTTTGCTTTTGTCAAAGAATGCTCCATTTGCAGCAATTACAGTATTGCAGACCTTTGGCATTCTAGCCGTTAATTTGCTGAGGTAATCTGGAGAAATTTCACCCCATGCTTCCAGAAGCCCCTCCCACAAGTTGGATTGGCTTGATGGGCACTTTTTGCGTACCATACGGTCAAGCTGCTCCCACAACAGCTCAATGGGGTTGAGATCTGGTGACTGTGCTGGCCACTCTATTACTTATAGGGAAGAAGCTGGCAGCTGGTATTCTAAATAGTTCTTGTATAATTTGGAGGTGTGCTTTGGGTCATTGTCCTGTTGTAGGATGAAATTGGCTCCAATCAAGCGCTGTCCACAGGGTATGGCATGGCGTTGCAAAATGGAGTGATAACCTTCCTTATTCAAAATCCCTTTTACCTTGTACAAATCTCCCACTTTACCAGCACCAAAGCAACCCCAGACCATCACATTACCTCCACCATGCTTGACAGATGGAGTCAGGCACTCTTCCAGCATCTTTTCAGTTGTTCTGCATCTTAAAAATGTTCTTCTGTGTGTTCCAAACACCTCAAACTTCGATTCGTCTGTCCATAACACTTTTTTCCAATCTTCCTCTGTCCAATGTCTGTATTCTTTTGCCCCTATTAATCTTTTCCTTTTATTAGCCAGTCTCAGATTTGGCTTTTTCTTGGCCACTCTGCCCTGAAGGCCAGCATCCCTGAGTCGCCTCTTCAGTGTAGACGTTGTCACTGGCGTTTTGCGGGTACTATGTAATGAAGCTGCCAGTTGAGGACCTGTGAGGCGTCGATTTCTCAAACTAGAGACTCTAATGTACTTGTCTTGTTGCTCAGTTGTGCAGCGGGGCCTCCCACTTCTCTTTCTACTCTGGTTAGAGCCTGTTTGTGCTGTCCTCTGAAGGGAGTAGTACACACCGTTGTAGGAAATCTTCAGTTTCTTGGCAATTTCTCGCATGGAATAGCCTTCATTTCTAAGAACAAGAATAGACTGTTGAGTTTCACATGAAAGTTCTCTTTTTATGCACATTTTGAGAGTTTAATCGAACCAACAAATGTAAAGCTCCAGATTCTCAACTAGCTCAAAGGAAAGTCAGTTTTATAGCTTCTCTAACCAGCAAAACTGTTTTCAGCTGTGCTAACATACTTGCACAAGGGTTTTCAAGGGTTTTCTAAACATCCATTAGCCTTCTTACACAGTTAGCAAACACAATGTACCATTAGAACACTGGAGTGATGGTTGCTGGAAATGGGCCTCTATACACCTATGGAGATATTGCATTAAAAACCAGATGTTTGCAGCTAGAATAGTCATTTACCACATTAACAATGTATAGAGTGTATTTCGGATTCATTTAATGTTATCTTCATTGAAAAAAACTGTGCTTTTCTTTCAAAAATAAGGAAATTTCTAAGTGACTCTAAACTTTTGAACAGTAGTGTATGTGGTGTTTGTGAGGTGTCCAGGACTAAAGACTAAATGAGAGAACTCCAAGTTTTCCAGCAGAATATCACCTAAATGCCTCCATTGTCCTACATTCTCCTCATAAAAAAAAAAAAAAAAAACCTGATTCCTAAGACTAGGCCGATTTTTTTCCACTGCTCCATGGTCTAGTTATATTTACAAGCCCACTGTAGGCCCCTTCAGTGATGAACAAGGGTAACAGAAATTATATACAGCAATACATGTTGCACTGTGTTGTATCATAACCACCATTAACATTTTTATTCTACATTAGCCTTCGGTGGGAGTAGATGAGATGTGCTAATCTAATCTAATTAGCTACATGCGCCAATGAGTCTTGCGTATCCATAGACCTGTTTCCAGTTGTCCCTCCTACTGCATACTAGAAACCCCCCCACAAGATCAGTGTATATACATACATATACCAATGTCATAACACTCAAACAAACATCAGTTAGGGCTGCCCTAAAGATGGGATCTTATCAGAGGCGCAGCTAGCGGGGGGGCAGAGGGGCGGCTGCCCCGGGCCCACTGAATTTTGGGGGCCCACCCTGGGGCCGCCATTAATACATCCTTTATATCTAACTAGATCGGTGTCTGCAGACACCGATCTAGTTAAACGTAACCTGAAACTTAACAGTATTGTAAACCGCAAGCCAATAAAGGCTTGCGGTTTACAAGACGCCGAGACCACAGATGATGTCTGCTTCTCAGCACGGGCGGCGCGATGACGTCACAACAACACTCTGACACAGACGTCCTGTGCGTCGACAGGGAGGAAGCGCCGGCGGCTCCATTCATCAGCATCGCAGGTGAGTATGACTTTTGTTTTTTTAGCTTAGTTGTGGGTATATTAATAGTATAAGGGGTGGATAGGAGGGGGAAATATAACTATAAGGGAGGGTTCATTATGACGATGGGGGGGGTCATTTATATAAGGGTTATTAGGAGGTATTATTAATACAAGGGGGAGGTTATTTATATAAGGGTCCATTAGGGGGCATCATTTATATTAGTTACATAGTTACATAGTAGATGAGGTTGGATGAAGACATCAGTCCATCAAGTCCAACCTACAACCCTACAGTCCCCTACAGTGTTGATCCAGAGGAAGGCAAAAAAACCCCATGAGGCTTATGCCAATTACCCCATTTCATGGGAAAAAAATTCCTTCCCGACTCCAATCTGGCAATCAGTATAAAACCCTGGATCAACGTGCCCTTAAAATCTAAAACCCATAACCCATAATGTTGTTCTGTTCGAGAAAGGCATCCAGGCCCTCTTTGAACTTGTTCATTGAATCCACCATCACCACTTCCTGGGGCAGAGAGTTCCATAGCCTTGTTGTTCTTACTTTAAAGAATCCTCTTCTATGTTGCTGGTGAAACTTTCTCTCCTCCAGTCGTAGAGGATGTCCCCTTGTCACTGTCACTGGCCTAGGAGTAAAAAGATCATTAGAAAGTTCTTTGTGCTGTCCCTTCATGTATTTGTACATTGTTATAAGATCTCCCCATAGACGTCTTTTCTCTAAACTGAATAACCCCAAATTTGATAATCTATCGTTGTACTCCAATCCAGCCATTCCCCTAATAATTTTGGTTGCCCTTCTTTGCCCTCTTTCTAGTTCGATTTTGTCTTTCTTGTATACTGGGGCCCAGAATTGTGCACAATAGTCTAAGTGTGGCCGTACCAGTGATTTGTACAGAGGCATAACTATGTTCTTGTCATGAGAATCTATACCTCTTTTGATGCATCACATAATTTTATTTGCCTTTGCAGCCGCGGCCTGGCACTGGTCACTAAAGGTAAGCTTATTGTCCACCACAATTCCCAAGTCTTTTTCATTGGCAGTTTTACCCAGTAATTTACTATTAAGTACATAATCATACATTTTATTTCGTCGTCCAAAATGCATAACATTAGTTATTAGTAGGCATTATGAACATAAGGGGGTGGTCATTAATATAAGGATCCATTAGAGGTGCAGTATTTATGTCAGGGAGAATCAGGGGCATAATATGAGGGTCAATTAATTTAATTAAGGTGGCACTTGGGTTTTAATAAGACTAAGGCCCCACATAGTGGGCTGCAGAAAAAAAAGTGCTGCAGGAAAAACCGCAGTGGTAACATTGTGGTTTTTCTCGCAGCACTTTTCACAGAAGGTCCGCAGAGGTTTCCCCTGTGGACTTTCTGATTTCAATAAACCTATATGGAAACCGCCAGTGTTTCTGTAGGTATAATTGAAATGCTTCAATTTCCAAAACCGCAACGGTTTTGGAAATTGCAGTGCATCTGCTGCACGTATTTTTCTGCAATGTGTGGATGGGATTTGCTAGATGTAAAATGCCGGGTTTTTTTCTGTGGGTTTTCGCCACATACGGCCCCCATCCCCACTTTGTGATAAAATATGCGCAGCGGATACGCTGCGATTTCCAAAACAGACACAGTTTTGGAAATCGCAGCATGTCAATTATACCTACGGAAATGCCGGCGGTTTTCCTGTAGATATAATTGAAGCAGAAAGTCTGCAGAGGAAACCTCTGCGAACTTTCTGTGCAAAGTGCTGCAGGAAAAACCGCGATGCGTCGCCGCTGCGGTTTTTCCCGCAGCTCTTTTTTGCTGCAGGACACCACGTGGGGCTTTAGCCTTAAAGAGGACCTTTCACGTCCTCATGTATATGCTGTTTTACATACCGCTAGAAAGCCGACAGCACGCTGAATTCAGCGTGCTGCCGGCTTTCCTGGTATGTGCCCTGGGGCTGGAGATATCAGGGATCTTAGTTTCACGGTTTACTGTCAGAAGGGCGTTCCTGACAGTCTAGCTGCGCTGTGAGGAACGCCCTCCCTGACTGTGCTCGTTCATAGACTTGTACTGGGGGTGCGTTCCTTACAACTCAGCGTCATCGCTGAGCTATAAGGAATGCCCCCTCTCTGTACTCGCCCATAGCTCTGTACTATCAGAGGGGGAGTTCCTTACTGCCCGGCGATGACGCTGAGCTGTGAGGAATGCCCCCTCAGTACAAGTCTATGAACGAGAACTGTCAGAGAGGGCGTTCCTCACAGCGCAGCTAGACTGTCAGGAACACCTTTCTGACAGTAAACCGTGAAACTAAGACCGCCGATATCTCCAGCCTCGGGGCACATACTGGGAAAGCCGGCAGTGCGCTGAATTCAGCGTGTTGTCGGCTTTCTATCGGTATGTAAAACAGCATATACATGAGGACGTGAAAGGTCCTCTTTAACCCCTTAATGACTGGGCCATTTTTTGTTTTCGCATTTTCGTTTTTCCCTCCCCACATTCCAAGAGTCATAACTTTTCATTTTTTAGTTCACAGTGTCACATGATGGCTTACTGTTTGCGAAACAAATTGTACTTTGTAATGTCACTATTCAATATGCTGTGCAATGTACTGGGAAGCTGGAAAAAAATTCAGAATGAGGTGCAATTGGAGAAAAACTGCATTTGCGCCAAATTCATATGGGTTTAATTTTTACAGCATTCACTGTGTGGTAAAAATGACATGGTACCTGTAATCTGCGGGTCAGTACGAACACAGCGATACCAAATTTATACAGTATTTGTAATGTTTTGATACCTTTTAAAAAATTAAAAACTTTGCTAAATAGAAAAAAAAAAAATTTGCGTCACCATATTGTGTCACCTGTAACTTTTTCATATTTACATGTACGGAGCTGGGTAAAGGCGTCTTTTTATGCGGGACAACATGACGTTTTTATTGATACCATTTGGGGATAGATCTGATGGTTCGATCACTTTTTAATCAATTTTTTATAGCAGGCAAAGTGTTGAAAAAAACGCTATTTGGCCATTTTGACTTTTTTCCCCGCTACGCCGTTCACCGTATGGGATAAATATTTTAATATTTTAATAGTTCGGGCATTTTGAAGCGCGGGGATACTTAAAGTGTTTATGCTTACTTTTATATCTGATCTAGGGAAAGGGGGGTGATTTGAACTTGTGTTTTGTTTGTTTTTTTCATACTTTTAAAAACTTTTTTTTTTTCTACTTTTACTTGTATGATCAGACTCCCTAGGGACCTTGAAACCTAGGGAGTCTGATAGATCATACTATTCACTGCGATACAGTAGTATCGCAGTGAATAGCAAAATTCCATTACTGCTATTAGACGATGCCTCTGGCATCGTGTAATAGCTCTAATGTAATGACAGGCCTGGGAGCCTTCAATAGGCTCCCAGCTTTCATGGCAACCAATCGCCGCCCTTCAATGATGTTCTGGAGGGCGGCGATCGAGGAAAAATGGCGGCGCCCATGGCGGCTGCGCAATTTAGACACCGTGGTCCCGTTTGACCGCGACATCTAAAGGGTTAACAGCCGCGATCGGTGCAGGCGGGTCCTGGCTGTATTATACAGCCGGCACCCACCGTGTATGGAGAGCGCTCAGCTCCTGAGCGCTCTCCATACATCGTCATGCGACTCAAGATGTACTATTACGCCCTGGGTCGTTAAGGGGTTAAGGAGTTTTCCAGCTCATTTTTATTGATGGTCTATATTCAGAATAAATCATCAATAAGAGATAATTGATTCCCCACTGATCAGCTGTATGAAGGGGCTATGGCATCTGGTTATATCACACGCTGTCCGTTTATAGTTGTAAGAGACAGCCAATGTTGTCTTAAGCTTCATTTGTCTGTATAAACTGTTAATGTTGAATGTATTTCTGTGATTCTGTTCCTTTAAGACAGCAGCCATTGTAATTGTGACATGATGCTGGAGTGAGACCCCCCCCTCCCCCCCCTTTTATGTCAGCCTGCCTGTTCTGCAGACAGAGTGTGAGCAGAGAAGCAGGAAGTGACGAGACAGAGAGCAGCAGCCATCTTGGCAAGTGTTGTATTGAAATGGTGTGGAGATTTTTCTGTACAGCTAAGCTGTATCTTGGTCCAGAGACAAACAGAGTGTAAAGAGACAACAGGACTAGTGAGTCCACGTGAAAGGAACTGTGCTCAGTGGCTGATCAGTGAGACTGACATTGTGACTGTGTATATGGATACCACAGATAGAGACTCGCAGTGCTGTTGATGTACTGGACGGCACCTGCTAAATCCCGGCTTACATCCCAGCTCAGTGTATGGATTCGGCAGGACTGTCAGTGTGCTGAGTGGAATCTGCTGTTGGATTACATTGCATTCAGTTGGTTTCCCTGTCTGTTAAAGAGGACTTCATTTCTCCCAAGATCCTGATAACCGTGAGGAGAGGACGCTTCACTATAAAAGAAAGGACCGACTTTGGGCCCCACCGCGCGCTTCTACGGACTGTAAGCGGTCCACCTGGACCACTGGGAAAAAGGGGGTGCACCCAAATGTGAAGTCAGGGTCAGTTAGGGATAGTTTTGAGTATATTGTTCATTCAGTGTCCATACTGCAGAAGTGGACAGAGTAAAAGTAGAAACCATTGCAGAATTTGCCTTGAAATTGTTCATGCTATATTGTATATTTTGCTTGTCTTTAGCCCTGTCATTTTACCTTTAACTAGCCTTTATTAACTTATAGTAAATATATATTTTTTTTCTTGAACTACCGCGTGTGCGTTCATTTCTGGTTGCGGAGTCCAAACCACCTGCCTTGCTCTCGGTTCACATAGTGACCGTGTGATGTAATTCCAGCCTTGTCACATAGACGTGTATAGGACGAGGCTGTAGTTACATTACATGGCAGCTATGAGATGAATGGCACTATGTAACCAGAGAAGGGGTCACGGTGCTTACACAGGTACCATGGTTCATTCAAACAGCTGATCCTGGGGGTTCGGGGTATTGGAACCCCAATAATTTATTTTCCCTTTTTATTTAGGAAACACCTGGGCATTATTAATAAGGGGCACTATTTAAAGGGGTGCACAGGGAAGTTATTAACTTAAAGATACACTTGGGGGTATTATTCATTATAGGGGGTTATATTATATATTTTATAATTGGGGTAGCAGCAGGATGGGGGCTTTGTGCAGGTGAGGACAATGTGGGTCAGGTGCCTGGAAAAGTGAGGAGCCCAAGATGTCTGTGTTGTAAACTTTACAGAGAGTGGAAGAAGTGGTCATGGCCGTCAAGATAAAAGAGACGGGGAATGTGAACGATTAGTCAGAGACATCACCGGTAAGTCACTAAATGCTACTGCCCTGTATTCACCTAAATCGTCTGCAGTGCCCTGTGTAGAGATGCTATATACTACTATACGATCACCGTATACTCATAGTATCGGTAACCGAACAAGTCCAAGTTGGGGGCCCACTTGGACATGTTCGCCCCCTGTGCTGAACCCCTAGCTACGCCGCTGGATCTTATTTATTTTTAAACTTACAGATGACTCTGTATTTAAAGAGGACCTTTCATGTCCTCATGCATATGCGGTTTTATATACTGCTAGAAAGCGGACAGTGTGCTGTAGTATGTGCCCCAGGGCTGGAGATAACGGTGCCGTTAGTTTTGGCACCGATGTCTCTCCAGTGTCAGAAGGGCGTTCCTCACAGCCTAGGGCGGCCCTTCCTCTGCAGGGCCTAGTTGTTTATTAAAACCTGGGTAATCTACACCTGACTACCTGGAAGTTGAGAGGACGATTTTAGCGGCAAAAGGCTTTTCTGCCTCTGTTATACAGACTCTAATGGTCACTCACTCGTAAGTCAGTCACTATTTCTATTTATCAGAAAATTTGGAACAGGTTTTGTTCCTAGTGTCATGCTCAGATCCCAGATACTGCCAAGTCAAATAATATGAAAATTCTGGATTTCCTGCAAGCAGGCCTGTAGAAAGGCCTTTCCCTGGACACCCTAAAAGTACAGATCTCTGCCTTAAACTCTATTTTTGATATGTGCCTCAACGGACACTGGATTTAGAGGTTCTGCAGAACCATTGCTAGATTAAAACCAAAAATTTCTAACCTAACTCCACCCTGGAATCTAAATTAGGTCCTTACAGGAACGTCTAAGGATTCTTTTGAACCCCTAGATAAAATTTAACTGAGGCTGCTTAGGGTGGGTTGACACTTGCAGCGGAACTCCATCCGCCGCAAATCCGACCTAAATGTGGGAAAACTGGATAGGGAAAGGTTTGCAACGCTTTGCTTAATAACCCATTCACTTGAATGGGTTTTTAAAGCAATGCATGGGTGTGCATTTACACTCTCTGCACCGAGAAGACAGGTTTTTTTTTGTTGGAAACAAAGTCGGACATGCAGGATTTTGTGTCCGACAAAAAAAAAACGTGTGGGGGCCACCATATTAGAGAGAGAGAGACAGAGACAGAGAGAGAGAGAGAGAGAGAGAGAGAGAGAGAGAGAGAGAGAGAGAGAGAGAGAGAGAAAGAGAAAAAGAGAAAGAAAGAGAAAGATGTAGTTGTCAATATATTCATGTACAGTGGGGAAAAAAAAAGTATTTAGTCAGCCACCAATTGTGCAAGTTCTCCAACTTAAAAAGATGAGAGAGGCCTGTAATTGACATCATAGGTAGACCTCAACTATGAGAGACAAAATGAGAAAACAAATCCAGAAAATCACATTGTCTGATTTTGAAAGAATTTATTTGCAAATTATGGTGGAAAATAAGTATTTGATCAATAACAAAAGTTCATCTCAATACTTTGTTATATATCCTTTGTTGGCATTGACAGAGGTCAAACGTTTTCTGTAAGTCTTCACAAGGTTGGCACACACTGTTGCTGGTATGTTGGCCCATTCCTCCATGCAGATCTCCTCTAGAGCAGTGATGTTTTGGGGCTGTCACTGGGCAACATGGACTTTCAACTCCCTCCAAAGGTTTTCTATAGGGTTGAGATCTGGAGACTGGCTAGGCCACTCCAGGACCTTGAAATGCTTCTTACGAAGCCACCTACGTTGCCCTGGCGGTGTTCTTAGGATCATTGTCATGCTGAAAGACCCAGCCACGTTTCATCTTCAATGCCCTTGCTGATGGAAGGAGGTTTGCACTCAAAATCTCACAATACATGGCCCCATTCATTCTTTCATGTACACGGATCAGTCGTCCTGGTCCCTTTGCAGAGAAACAGCCCCAAAGCATGATGTTGCCACCCCCGTGCTTCACAGTAGGTATGGTGTTCTTTGGATGCAACTCAGCATTCACTCTCCTCTAAACATGACGAGTTGTGTTTCTACCAAACAGTTCTACCATATGACAATACTCTTCTGGAACATCCAAATGCTCTCTAGCAAACTTCAGACGGGCCCGGATATGTACTGGCTTAAGCAGGGGGACTCGTCTGGCACTGCAGGATCTGAGTCCCTGGAGGCGTAGCGTGTTACTGACAGTAGCCTTTGTTACGTTAGTCCCAGCTTTCTGCAGGTCATTCACTAGGTCCCCCTGTGAAAGTCTGTAATAAAGTCGCACAATGGCACTTTTTCTCCAATTCTACCCGATTCTGAATTTTTTTTTACAGCTTCCTATTACATTGTACAGAATATTAAATGATACCTTTATGAAGAACAATTTGTCCCACAAACATTAAACCCTGATATGGCTCTGTAAATGGACAAATAAAAAAGTTATGGGGTTTGGAAGACGAGGAGTCAAAAATGAAAATCAAAAATTGAAAAATGCCTGCAGGGGGTCTGTCAGCAGGGAAATTGGTATCAAACTAATGACAGTACCTGATAGAGCTGCTTGTACACTTTCCAAACATGCCTTTCTTATTCCACATTGCAGCTACTTTTTATGAAAATCAGTGTTTATTCTTATGTAAATTAGCTGAAAAGGGCTTTAGGGGCATTTTTTTCCTGCCAGTGTTTCACTCTCTGCTTTAGATAACCTTACATAACTGCAGACAAAGTGGAAAATGTCACTGGGGGTAGAGCTGGATAGCAGTTAGGGGTGATTATCTAGAGCAGAGAGTGTAGCCGAAGCAGGAGAGGAAAAACCCCTAAAGCCCTTTTCAGCAGTAGCTATACAAGGTGCTGTCATTAATTTGTTACCGATTTTCCTGCTGACAGACTCCCTTTAATAATAGACTATTAGTAAAGACTATATTGATTATTTTTCTTTTATTACTGGATCAACATTGCAGTATGATAAGTTAAATAGGATTGACTTATGTCTTTTTTTGAGTCTTAGAAAACATGTTACAATCGTACAAATTTATGTTATAAATAAAACAATTTTTAGTAATGTCATTCCTATTTCATTTATATTTCATCAAATTTTATTGAAAGATAATTTTTAACAACAAATAAAAATAGCAAGAGTACACAGATCAAGAAGAAACAAGTGCAAACAAAACAGCATCTTTAAACTTCATACATAGGTTACACGCCGACTCTCTGAGCTATAAAACAACATCTTGAGACATACCCTCAGGAGAGTCTCCAAAACTAAGTTGGGGGGAATGGGTAAGGTGAGGGCCACAAACCCAGAGACCTGCGGATAAGGCACTATGGGAAAAACAGAAGGGAAGGAAGGAGAAAAGCGCATGCCATGACATCAGTCAGGGGAAGAAGTAATCTGTGTAGGAGCCTAAGGGTTGCACTTTAGGATATAGATTGGGAGCTGCTATTGTCAAATAGTGAAATAGTGATATGGAAGTTAAGTGGGAAACATTTAAATCCACATTGAGTAACTATATAGCAAAATGTATACCTATAGGGAAGAAGTATAAACATCTTAAAGGGATTCTATCATTGGGCAACCCATTTTTCACTAACACCACATCGGCATAGCCTTTAGAAAGACTATTCTTCTCCTACCTTTATGTTTCTGCTCCGCACAGCCATTTCTGAGAATTTTTCGTTTTTCTTCTTTATGCAAATGTGTCTTCAGAAAGCACAAAGAAGACGCTCTTCCGAAGATCCAGCGCTGCCTCTCTCTTCTTCTGCTGACACCTCTGTTCTGCATCATCAGCTGCCGAGTCTCTGTCTGGGATCCAAATCCACATGAAAATGGCCAGCTGGACATGCGCAGTCGGCTCTGTCCAACGCGAAATGGCAGAGCCAAGTGAGCATGCGCAGGATTAGAATTTTTTCAACCATAATAACCATGTAAAAATGGGAAGCTCAGAAAGACCGCAAAGAACTCAAGTTCAGATTTTCAATCTAATCACAAAATTAATGTTTCTGAAATATCACTAAGGGTATCTCTTTCTGTCCTACAAATAATATAAACCCTTTTGACCTATTTTACATCTACATTTATTTACTCTCAAATTGATTCTTAAGAGGCATTTTGCCTCCAGAGAAGCAAAATTCCAAGGGAAACTGCCACTATTAAAAATACACAAAGACTCCTGAGGATTCTATCCAGACCTCTATGCATCAATAAGTCAAATATAAATCTAACTTTTACCCAGTGGAGAGCCAATTAAATTTCATTAAAACAATCCATAAATTTGTAGCATTATAGCAGAAGACTAGAGCATTATTACAATAGAATACCCAACAAAGGGGGACAAGCAGGGCCGCTTTAACCATAGGGCCAACGTTGGGACAGTCTACATATGCTGTCCTTCTAAGCTTCCCCAGTTGCATAGAATGATGAAGCAGGGAACCGTCCACTCTCTGCTTCATCATTCATCCTCTCTTCCCCAGGAGCTGCAGGTGCCATGTGATGATGTCACTTACATCGTGCCTGCAGCTCCATGAAGAATTATTATTATTTTTATGTGGTAGGAGGGGGATATTAAACTGTGGGGACACTTCAGGGCAGTGGCGTAACTAGGAAAGGCTGGGTCCCAAGGCAAACATTTGACATGGGCCCCCCCTCGAACCGCCGCCCCCAACCCCCCGAAACGCCCCCTCTAACCCACCCCCCACACAAACCGCATTCCTGCGCAAACTATTATGCCCCATAGTGGCCCCTGCACACAATATTTTGCCCCGTAGTGGCCCCTGCACACAGTATTATGCCCAATAGAGGCCTCTGCACACATTATTATGCCCCATAGTGGCCCCTGCACACAGTATTATGCCCCATAGTGGCCCCTACACATAGTATTATGCCCCATAGTGGCCCCTGCACATAGTATTATGCCCCATAGTGGCCGCCACACACAGTATTATGCCCCATAGTGGCCCCTGCACACAGTATTATGCCCCATAGTGGCCCCTACACACAGTATTATGCTCCATAGTGGCCCCTGCACATAGTATTATGCCCCATAGAGGCCCCTGCACACAGTATTATGCCCAATAGTGGCCCCTGCACACAGTATTAAGCCATATAGTGGCTCCAACACAGTATTATGCCCCATAGTGGCCCCTGCACACAGTATTATGCCCCATAATGGCCCCTGCACACAGTATTAAGCCCCATAGTGGCCGCCACACACAGTATTATGCCCCATTGTGGACCACCCATGAACAATTATCTGACCCCAGAGTATAATGATCGGAGACCCAGGAGAGGATACAAACAAAAAAAAAATAATGTTACCTACCTCTTCCTGGCTCTGGTGCACTCCCTGCTACTTTGGCCATCTTCAATGTTGGACCAGATCTTGTGTGTGCCGGGCCGGCGTCGCGACTCATAATGATGTCGACTGACATCTGGGATGTCACCAAACAGAACCGAAGCCTGCCGGACTGCAGGAGAGGTGAGTAACAGTGTTTTTTATGTTCTCTCACCTCTCCTGGGCCTCCGATTGTTATTCTCCGGGGTCTGAAAAGACCCCAGAGTATAATGATAGCGGCGTTTGTGGGGTTTGCAGTAGCGGCTGCCACAGGGCTCCGGGCCCCATAATGTCCCGAGCCCTGTGGCAGCCGCTACCGCTGCTACCCCGGTATTTATGCCCCTGCTTCAGGGAGACTTTAACCCTTTCCTAGGTAGCACTTTAGTTGCAGAGGACATATGTAATACATCCTTGTTACTAATGCCAATTTCTCAGGATCAGTGAGGGCTATGAAGATGATCTTCAATTCATTTTAAAGATGAGAATCTCATCTTTAAAATGATACCAAGATCATCATGATGGCTCTTACAGATTCAAAGCGATTAGCTGATGAAAACAATGTTCGACATTGAGATCCCATTGCAGATCTCAATTCCCGACAGCGTTTTTAACAGCAAATGACTCAGAATCTGTAAGGACTATCATGACGACATTCGCCTGTTTAAAATGAATCCAAGGTCATCTTCATAGTCGTAACGGATCCTGAGATATGGGGCTCTAAAGTATCCTCCCCCTACTGCCTCAGTCAGCATCTTAGAGCTGAGTGAAGGAGGGTGGAGGAAGGAGCTGCAGATTGCACAGAGTTGATAAATTATCATCATCTGTGCATAACCTGTATGTGACCCCAGGGTGAGGGTAGCATGGACTCCTGTCCATGTTATCTCCTCTTCTATTAATCAGACAGCATACTGTACTTTTGCTCTCTGATTGTCATATAGAGGGATAATGTAATACCCCTCTGAGCCTAATCACATGGGTATTCTTATGTAATACCCCTCTGAACATAACATAACCAGGAAGTTTAGTAGTGCTGTGCCCCAGACGTTTACCATCGTCCAGGTTGCAGCGCCAAAAGAGTTGCACTAAACACCTACACAACACATACACAAAGTCTTCAATAGAGTTTACATTTTATCACTGTCCCTGTCCTGTCCATACCTGATCTTTATAGAGTAATATACGAGGACCGTCTCTCTAGTGATATCCGTTACACGCT
Source organism: Leptodactylus fallax (assembly GCA_947044405.1). NCBI lineage: Eukaryota > Metazoa > Chordata > Amphibia > Anura > Leptodactylidae > Leptodactylus > Leptodactylus fallax. The sequence goes on along the minus strand of CAMRHE010000294.1, from coordinate 1,835,638 downwards.
ATAATAATAGCAGTAACAATTATTACTAGAGATGGACATATAAAACACTTCTGACAGATTGAAAAGTTCCATCAGTCAAATAACACATTGTCGTCCATTGAATGTCACCATATAAAATCCCAGTTTTGGCAGCTTTCAGATGGGTATAATAGTGGGTGGTTATATGGAGGGGGGCGCACTTATGAAACCTTTGCACTGGGCCCACCAATGTGTTAAAATGGCCCTGGGGACAAGGAGTGAGCGGATGAACCTGGCAAGCTCTGGCATGATTTTGGTGAAATGAGGGAGATTTCTAGTAAATTATATTAGTATACTCAGTATTCAGCAGTGCCTAATACAGCATTACCTGACATAATATAGCACAATTACTTGGCAAAGAATGGGATTTATTTAGATAAATGTATTGTTCAGTATTCACATTTCCACATGCTATCTTCCCCATCTTTCCCAGAACCCTGAAAGGCAAAACTAGCAAGCTTTTCCATGATTTGGGTGAAGGCAGGGGGGATATGTGCAAATATATGTAGTTATGCTTTAATAATTCCCCACTTTCCTATGTCCCTGCAGTATTATGCATATTTACCTTTCAGGAGTTTTGGAAAGCTGAGTAACAACAATGGATAGATAGTCAAATTTAGACCTCTCTCTTTCCCAAATGCTATATGTATATGTCTTAAATATTATGGCTCACCATGCCAGATTTGCTTTTCAGGGTCCTGGGAAAGCTACATAGCATACTAGGTAATGCTGTAATAGGGACTGCCGAATAATCAATAAAGTAGTATAGTATAAAATAAATCTCCCCCCCTGTCAGATTTGTCTTTCAGACTTTTGGAAAACCTGAGTAACATAGCATGTGAAGCTGTAATAGTAAATACTGAAATAGTTACTTAAATAAATATATTTCCTTGTCCTATAGTTATACAATAGCATGCCAGGATTTCCCTCTCAGGGTTCTGGGAAAGCTGAGTAACATACCAGGTAATGCAGTAATATGGATTGCTGAATACTGAATATACCAGATTCCCCTTTTGCTCCTAAATCATGCCAAAGCTTGCTAGATTTGCCTTTCAGGGTTCTGGAAAAACCAGGTAACACAGCATAGCATCCCGCTCCTTGCTACATAACTATACCATATGATGTCAGATATGATTTCCACGGGCCTGGAAAAGCAGGTTAGCATACTAGCTAATGCTGAAATAGGGACTGCTGAATAATGAATATAATATAATGCAGTAATAGAGGCTGCTGAGTACATAATAAATAAATACTACTGCTAGGCTCCTCTCCTAGCTCCATAATTATTCAATAACTTGCCAGATATGCCTTTCAGGATCCCAGGAAAGCTGGGTAAAATGCCATGATAGATTTTTCTTCAGTGGTCTATATTACAATTTATCTAAATAAAATTCACTCCTTACTCTGTATTTGTGTCATGCCATGTCTGATTTGTTTTTCATGGTCCCAGGAAATCTAGACATAATTCAAAGTAATGCTTTAATAGGGGAGTAATATTTCAAAATAATACCCCCTCCTTGCTCTAATCATTCCTTAACTTGACAGATGACTTTGAGGGTCCATGGAAAGTTGGGTAACATACCAGTTAGTGCTGTAAATACAAACTGTCCTATCAAAATCTATTTATATAGATTACTTATTACTTATATCGATCTATTTTCTTAATTATGACACAGCTAGATAACTTTGCCTTTCAGGAATGTAATCCTCACCTCTACCTTGTGTAATTAAATCCCTGGAACTGCACTTTTTTCAGAACACTCAATGCCACTCCATTACAGCATTAAAGGCAATGTGAGTGAAGCCCCCCATTTAGCAATAAGCCCCACCCCTCCAAAACATCCTGTGAATTCATGCTTGTGCTTCAAGCTGGTCTGTAGCCTAAAAATAGAGCTGCAGGAAGAAATGAAGCACCTTCTGGCCACTGTATGTCTGCATGATTTCTGCTAAACTGCTAAACAGATGAACTATTTGATGTATCTTTTTTCACTTAGCTTTGAGGGTTTAGTGTCCCTTTTAATGAGACTGTTGAGCATCTTAGATAAGATTTCAGTGATCTTCATTTTCTATAGTTGGTCTGATTAAAAAAAAAATACCAGCATCACATCCTGGCATCTAGTCAGGGCCAGCTCCAGGTCTGCATGGACCCTTGGGGGACTGAGCTTCAGTGGGTCCCTTTGGGGCACAACTTATGTGGCCACAGTGTGTTCCTCTAAAAACATTGCAACAAAAACACATGAAATTAGGTAGTTTTGCTATGACAGACCTGCTGGAATTGCTATAGGTCTTCCGTAGCTTTCAACCTATCGATTCCAAAGGTTTAAATCCATGGGTGAGACCTTCAGCTATAATTGACATATTGTGGGTTTAAAACTGCTGTGGTTTTAGTTGTAACATGTGGATAAGACTTGTATAAATCTCATCCACAGTGCTGCTACGGTAGATGACAGCAGGTTAGTTTATGGTAAATTTGCAGCACAACAGTATAATGACCCCTTTATGCCCCTCACACAGTATAATGGCACCGCCACACAGTTTACTGGCTCCATTATGCTCCCACACACAGTATAATGGACCTATTTTGCCACACATACAGTATAATGGCCGTCTTGGGCCCAATTTTGGTATAATGATCCCTTTTGCCTCCATACAATATTATGGCTCCATTTTGCCCCCATCACAGCTTAATGGTTTTCAGGCACCATATGCCTGGGGAGCGAGTGGTGTCTATAGATCTCAACAGAGCTTACCACTTGCAGCTGCCTAGATCCTTGTCTCTTCTCTGAGCTCCAGCCACGTATTTATTATTTATTTATTAATTTATTATGTTTACTTGTATAGCGCCATCATATTCCGCAGCCCTTAACAGACATTGACAGTCCTCATAACTCTCTGAGTGCTGAAGCAAGGATGGGGTGGGGAGTTTGGGGAGCTACTAGCAGTAAGGGCTGTTCAAGTCTGCAAGGCAATGAGTGCTTCAGTGTGTATTGATGGAATTGCCCCATGCACTGTGGGCCCCCGACAATCTGCCTAGGTTGAGCATCGGCTCTGCATGTGGTATACTCTACTCATAATGCAACATGGTTTGCAGGAGTCTGTTCCTTTTCATCTCAGAACAAACCGTCCCATAATTAGTGGTGGTGTTTTATCACAGTAAAGCTTTAGTAATTAATGACATAAGCACATGATTATCTTCCTATATAGAAGTTCTACCAGACCTATAGTAAGACTATATGTAAGACTTTGCTTTGCTTTGTGCAGTATCTTTGGTTAAAATAAATGTTTTAGTCTATCTGGTGTAAGATATTGCCTACTTTGATTCCACCTCTGTAAGACATTGGCTCATCATGCAGTGCCCTTGATTCATAATGGGGATGCATGAGGCCTGATCCAGCCCCTGACCATCTGGAAAGGGACCCTGACCAATGGACAGTGGCGTAACGATAGTGGTCGCAGGGGCTGCGACCGTGACCTGAGTGGTACCGGGCCTGCGGCCATCTGGAAATGGCCGAGGCCCCAGACTACCATGATAGTTGTCGGGGAAGGCCTGGTTCCCCGACCGCTATACCTATTGTGAATGGAAAGGAGCCGGGCCCCTTTCCATTAGATGCCAGCCCAGGGAAAATGACAAAAAAAATAAATAAATAAATACTCACCTGGCTGTCCGGCCTCTCTGCAGGAGCCTGTGATTAGACCCCAGTGGTGACATGGGGCACACCAGCGTAATGACGTCATTGCGCCCCACGTGACCACTGAGTGCAATCACAGGCCACAGCAGTGACGTCTGGGGCATGGGACGTGGAGACCAGGGGATCAAGGAAGATGGGAAAAACAGCAGGACAGAGCCAGGGTTCCCCGGAGAGGTAAGACAAGGTGAGTATAAGTGTTTGTTATTTTAATCACTTCTCCTGGGCCTCTACTTATTATATTCTGTGGTCTGAGGAGACCCCAGAATATAATAATAGCACCGGCTCTGGGGGGGCACTGTGGAGCATCTAATAGTGTGTGGGGGCCACTGTGGGCATATAATACTGTGTGGGGGCCAACTATGGGCATATAATACTGTGTGGGGGCCACTGTGGGCATATAATACTGTGTGGGGGCCATTGGGGGCATATAATACTGTGGGGGGGCCACTGTGAGCATATAATACTATGTGGGGGCCATTGTAGACATATGATACTGTGTGGGGGCCACTGTGGGCATATAATACTGTGTGGGGTCCACTGTGGGCATATAGTACTGTGTGGGGCCACTGAGGAGCATATGCTGCTGCTTTGGGGCCACTGCGGAGCATATAATGCTGTGTGGGGGCCACTGCGGAGCATATAATGCTGCGTGGGGGCCACTGTGGAGCATATAATGCTGCGTGGGGGCCACTGTGGAGTATAATATACTGTGTAGGGGCCACTGTGGAGCATATTATACTGTCCCAGTATTGTTTACATGCCGGGTGCTGCGCTGCTCAATCACCGTATTCTTGATAACTGCAGTTGTGGGTACTAAAGCTGAATCTCTTTCAAGTATCTGAGATATTGCTGCAGCATCCATAACCGTCACTATCAAGAATTCGCTCTAGGGAGGGGGTAGGAGGCCCCAGACAAAAGTTTGCACTGGGGCGCACAAGACCTTAGTTAAACCTCTGCCAATGTATTTGCATTAGCAAAATGATGGTCAGGGGCTGGATCGGCAACCTCGGGGGCCCCAGGCTGAAGGCAACATTGTAATGATTAAAGATGGCCAGCTTCCGGTGTAACGCAGCAGTAGGAGACCATCCCTACCTTCTTGTGGACCCTCCCCCTGTAGTCTGGATCCTGATGGGCAGCCGTTGGAACCAATCCAGTTGCAGCTTGTTGCTGCAAGCGTCACTGACGTACTGACACTGTGCGCGGTGGGTTTCTGCATAGGAGCCCAGACCAGCAGTGTGAGAGGTAAGTACAACTTACCCACGCAAACAAAAAACAACTTTTCCACCTATTTTGCCCCCAAATCTTTCAACTTCACTGACCACTCTGAGAACTACAACCCCCAGCAGCTGCCGATGTTCTGGGTTTGTTGAGAGTTGTAATCCCCCCCACACCCCAGCTATTTTCCCACCGTATTGTTATGCTGGTGCCTGCTCTAGGGCTCCAGCATAACAATACCTAAGTCGCAGAAACTCCAATACTGCTATAGGGGAAACCAGTGGCGTAACTAGGAATGGCTGGGCCCCAAGAACATTTGATATAGGGCCCCCCCAAACCGGTTACGGGTTCCCAAACAGTAAAATATGCTCAACAGTGGCCCCAGATAGTATTACATGCTCGATAGTGGCCCCCAAACAGCATTATATGCTCTACAGTGGCCCCCATGCAGCATTATATGCTCTACATTGCTCCCCCCAGACACAGTATAATATGCTCCCCACAGTGGCCCCACACAGTATAATATGCTCCACACAGTGGCCCCCACCACTGAACCAAGCTTTCCCCGACCGCTATCATAGTAGTCATAGTACCCTTCCACTGGTTTGTGGTTTTCGCGGTAGTGGCTGCCACAGGGCTCTGGGCCCCCTAATGTCCCGGGCCCTGTGGCAGCCGATACCGCTGCTACCCCGGTATTTACGCCCCTGGGGGAAACCAGTGAACGGGCCACTGTATGGGCATACAATGGCCCTTTCAATATTCCCCCCCATACAGTGGCCCCTTCACTGGTCATTATATTGTGGGGGGGGGCAGTGATGGAGGCCAATAGCCTGGGGGACATTACAGGGGTCGTGCAGGATAACATTTTTTTTTTTTTTTTTTTTACACCGGGGCAGGTGAAAAAAAAAAATCAAACAAACAAACTTTCTCTCCTGTCCCCAGTTTTCTTCCAGTGCAAGTTCCCCCTGCACGTAACTACCTGTGACGTCACGTGACCCCTGAGGCCAATCAGTGGCCTAAAGGAAGGGACCTGGGACCAGTGAGGACTTCTGGTAAAGGAAGACAGCGGAGCTGCAGAACCAGACCGTGCTGGGACATGCTGAAACCGGAGCACCGGGGACAGGTGAGTATGTTTATTATGTTTTTGTTTTTTTTTTTTTTGGGGGGGGGGGTCAACTCCCCCCAGACTAATTATAAAAAATAGAAAAATTATACTGGACAACATCTTTAAAGTGTGGCACATTAGGGGGGTATATTAAAGGGGTTGTCCAGTCATAATTTGTTATTATTGCAGACCGATCAGCTGTACGGAGCCACTTCTTGTGCCCGTCCTGTACACAATATGGGACCAGAAGCAGAAAGCTCTGTCCACTGTGTATTAGCCAGGCACCTTCACTGCATCTCAGCACATATTAAAGTCAGTGGGACCTGAGCTACAGTGAAGGCGCCAGGTGACTAAACAGCGGATGGAGCTTTCTGCTTCCAGCCCTGTGTTGTGTACAGAACAGGCGCCGGAAGTGGCTCTGAACAGCTGATGGGGACGTGTGTCAGCCCCCTACTGATCAGGTATTTATGGCCTATCCTGAGCATAAAAAGAAAAAGTCAAGAAAAACACAAAAAATATGTAAAAATATATATTTATTAATAAAAATGTAATAAATAATACATTTAGAAAAATATGTATCAAAGACAATAATGTAGGTGACACGGACAAAGAGTAAAACACAACACAGGACACATGTGTCACATGTGAAGGCTCAAAAGTATACAAAGGTATATAAGATGGCAGTATATATATAATGGCCCGTAATAAGTATGCAATGCAAAATATATAAGATTTGCAAACCATATATAAACAGATATCTTAAATAGGGAGCTAAAACCCAATAAATAATAAGATATGCCACACGAACACAAAAATGTGTATGGAAATGCAAAATAAGAAACACTATCTGGATATAGCTAACATATACTAAAGGCAATAAGTAGTGGAATATACCCCATAGACACAAGTATATATATTGTGATAACTTGGGGGAATTAGACTCAAATGGCGGCAAACTCCCGGACCTGACAGCGGTGGTTCGTGGTACTGGGCGCCGGAAAGATAGCTTTCAGACGGTCCAAGCGTAAAAATAAAAGTGGCTTTATTCAGCTTAACTGCAACACAGCAAAACAACAAAAAAACCTAGACCACAGTTAGGGTCCTAACTCACTCCTTGAGCCCCTAACTGTCCTGACTATTGCTCAGCTTCCAGCAACAGTCCTCCGTGGACCCAGCCCTCTGGCACAGACCGTCTATCTGTCCAGCTGGTCCACTCCTGTGGACGCCATCCCTAGCTGGTCCACTACTTCCTGCTTCCTGCAGGATGCTCCAGCCCCTCTGGAGTTACGTGCCACCACCCAAAGGCGTGGCTGAGAGCCCTTTCTGGTCTGGCCTGGGTCGCTCAACAGCGCCCCCTGGCTCACATACTTACAATATATGGAAATGCAAAATTGAAGATCCTATCCATATATAGCTAACATATACTGCTAAATATTGGTAAATACCATATATAAAGAAAAGCAATAATGGATAGAGGATACATCAAATAAACATCAAATAAACAAATAAATGGATACAAAGGGATTACCTGCAGCCATTATAAAGATAAATTTGAGCCCAGTGAACACAAAGGTATGCGTGGAAACGCACCTCAACGCGTTTCGCCAAAAAAGGCTTCCTCAGGAGGTGTAATATCCAAGCAGAAAGGAGAGGTATATATAGGGACCCCCAAACCATGTGTAACCAGCTGTAGATAGTAGCGCATGATGCTGTGATGGCCGTAGCGAAAAACGGTTCAGCGCATGCGCAGTAGCGGGCAGTCGCGTCAAATGACGCTGAACTCCCATGCATGTAGTAGCGCTGAGCCGATTTGACGCGACTGCCCGCTACTGCACATGCGCTGAACCGTTTTTCGCTACGGCCATCACAGCATCATGCGCTACTATCTACAGCTGGTTACACATGGATTGGGGGTCCCTATATATACCTCTCATTTCTGCTTGGATATTACACCTCCTGAGGAAGCCTTTTTTGGCGAAACGCGTTGAGGTGTGTTTCCATGCATACCTTTGTGTTCACTGGGCTCAAATTTATCTTTATAATGGCTGCAGGTAATCCCTTTGTATCCATTTATTTGTTTATTTGATGTTTATTTGATGTATCCTCTATCCATTATTGCTTTTCTTTATATATGGTATTTACCAATATTTAGCAGTATATGTTAGCTATATATGGATAGGATCTTCAATTTTGCATTTCCATATATATATATATATATATATATATATATATATATATATATACTTGTGTCTATGGGGTATATTCCACTACTTATTGCCTTTAGTATATGTTAGCTATATCCAGATAGTGTTTCTTATTTTGCATTTCCATACACATTTTTGTGTTCGTGTGGCATATCTAATTATTTATTGGGTTTAGCTCCCTATTTAAGATATCTGTTTATATATGGTTTGCAACTCTTATATATTTTGCATTGCATACTTATTACGGGCCATTATATATATACTGCCATCTTATATACCTTTGTATACTTTTGAGCCTTCACATGTGACACATGTGTCCTGTGTTGTGTTTTACTCTTTGTCCGTGTCACCTACATTATTGTCTTTGATACATATTTTTCTAAATGTATTATTTATTACATTTTTATTAATAAATATATTTTTACATATTTTTTGAGTTTTTCTTGACTTTTTCTTTTTTGTTTGGATTGTTGATGTTTGCGGTCAAGTTTATATGGAGGTTTTGTTTGGTTAGTCTATCCTGAGCATAAGCCATAAAAAAGATTGACCCTGGACAATCCCTTTAATATGTCCCACACAGTTTATTGCCACCCCCCACTGGATGTTAGCCTCCATCACTTCACCAACACAATATAATGGCCACATCACTGTTCCCCTTACAGTATGGGGGGACCAGTGAAGTGGCCATAAAAAAATTTGGCCTAGACAACCCCTTAAAAGAGTTTGTCCATAAACTGGAGCGACCACTATGGCGGCTGCCAGGGAGGTGTAAAAATAAAAAAGAATTAAAAAAAAAAGCATACTCACCTGTCCCCAGCACCCCGTTGTCCTCTGCCTGTGTCTGTTCGGTCTCATGGCGGCACCTCATTTCTGGAAATCCTGTGCTTAATTGGTCTTCGTGGTCACATGAGGTGCAGGACTCCCAGCAAGAAGGCGCCGGCAAGAGACTGAAAGGACACTGGCAGCGGACAACGGGGTCCCGAGGACAGGTGAGTATGCTTTTTTATTTATTTATTTTTTATTTAACACCTCCTGCACGGGACATGGGTTGTGCCAATTCCTGGACAACCTCTTCAAAGGATTTACCCATCTTTCTAATATTGATGACCTGTCCTTAGGATAGGCCAGCAATATTACATCTGCGATGATACAACAGCTAGGACCTCTGCAGATCAACTTTTCCAGGACAGTACGGCTACAGGTTATAGTAACAGTTCTAGGAGTCATGCTGTTCACTTGCCATACAGGGTGTAGCAATAGGCTTAGATAGTGCAGTGGTGCACATGGTATGTCGATTGTGCAGCATGGCTCCCAACATGTTATTACCTGATGGTGGGCCCCTAGAAGCATTTCCACTGGTGGGCCCTAAATATCCCAGTCCGACACTGAGTGCATGGCGGTGTGTTTGCAGCATCTGAGTATGCCACTATCAAACACTGGCTCTCTCCACCATCTAGAACATCAGTGGAGTTTACCCCGCTTGCTCCCAATTCTTTGCAGCACATTCCTAGGCCTCATGCAATTGCAGATAAAAGTTCAGACCCATTAATTTCTGTATGCCTGTAGGACAGGATCCGCCCAGGGGGATTAATTTCAGATATGGATTCTATTTGTGGCTGATTGTCATCACACCCTTTGATCCCCAGACTCTCGCAGACTCAATGTCTGCAGTCCCATACATAGCCTACTTTGCATACAAGTTTGAAACTCGTTAACTCAGCAGGGGAGATCCTGGAGTATGTGTAGACGAAATGGCTCCAGTAGAACTTTAAAGGAAATATGGTATTAAATGATATTTTCTGAGGGGAGCATCCTACAGTCGCTCCAATACATTCCTTGGGTGCGCAAGACTGGACCGAACACACCAAGTCCAAACACGGTGCTGTTGGCAGCAGGGAAAAGGTCCAGACACTGAACTCCCTACTCAAGGGGATCTGGGGGGTCATTCTTGGTGTCTACGCGATTGGAACATTGCAACGAACCCCGTCATACCTCTCGCTTGATACTACAGTCATCCAGCGAGGAGTTATGGTTGTATATATTTATCTGGTTTTAGGATGTGGGGTTGGGCCTCTCCTCCTAGTGACATCACACAGGGAGGAGACTATGATAATTATATGATCTCAGACCAGGGAGAGGGGCTAGTTCTTATCCTGGGAGAGATGTGAAGACACATGTCGTGTTGCTGACTTAAGGAAGTGCCCTGGGGCCTAACAGTGATGCCTCAGCGAAACACTGCAGATTCGTTTGGTATTCATTTTTCTCTTTTAATCCCAGTTTATTTTCTGTACTGTATTCCTTGTTTTTACCTGTATTTGCTTGACTATCTTCTGATGTGTATTTTGTATACGTTAGTAGCTAGTACCGACCCACTCGGGTTAATAAATACATAAAATTTATAAAGCTTGTTTCATGTTATCCTACAAACCCAGGCACTCATGAGTTGTGAGTGGAAGGTAAGAGGGGTGACCGCAGGTAGGCCAAGTGGCCTGGCAAAGTGGTATCCTTCACAGTGGTGGCAGCGCAGTGGGATCTAGGATAACAGCGTGTGGGTGCAGAATCACTCAGAATCGAGCTCGGTACTAGATCAGGCTTAAGAATACGGTGAAAGTTGGGTACGGTGCTGTCCCCTCCCTTTTTCTTTGTTTTTTGTCCTATCTTTTATTTGGCAACCTTATACAAAAGGCAGAGCAAGGAGGCTCTCATCCAGCTCTGTGAGCAGAGAAGCATCGAAACAGCTGACAAGACCAAAGACCTGCTGATCTCTGCACTGGTGGAGCAGGACGTGGTGCAACCTCCTGAAGCGCAGGGGCCAAAAACCACACCAGAAAGTCCAGCAGTTGACCCTGTCCCAGAGATAACTTCTCCTGGCAGGACAAGCAGCCCTAGCCCTCTGGGGGGAATGGACTTTTCTTTGCAAGTGGCCTTACAACAGCTGGGCCCCAGTGAATCTAGCGAGTGCCTACAGCTGATCCTCCAATATCAACAGGCTGCTGCTGCAGAACATCAGGCTGAGAGGGAATTTCAATTAGAGATTGCTCGGCTGCAGAGGAATAGCAACTCTCCCCAGACCCAAATCCAGGATGTCCGTACACGGAGGCCTCGCCTGAAGAACTGTCATGGAGAAGGCAAAGGCCTCATCTGTCATGGACAAGGATGGGGACTTGGACGTTTTTCTTCGGGGTTTTGAAAAAACCTGCCGGCAATACCATTTGCCCCTTGAGCAGTGGGCACATTATTTAACTCCAGGGGTAAAAGGCAAGGCCCTGGAAGTTTTTGCTGACCTGGAACCTGAGTTGGATGGGGACTTTGTTGCCATTAAAGAGGCCCTCATCAAAAAGTACAACCTCACCCCGGAGGTGTACCACAAAAAGTTCTGTCGTGTAAAGCGGGACCCCACAAGCAGCTATGCAGATGTTGTGGGCAGCTTATGGACTATATTCCAGCAATGGATCAGAGGACGTTCTATTACCACCTTCAAGGGCCTTGAGGATCTTATGATCAAAGACCAGTTTCTCCAGGTTTGTCCTCTGGATGTCCACCAGTTTGTGTATGACCGGGAACCTAAAACAGCAGACCAAGCTGCACAGATTGCAGACTCCTTTGCAGCCAACAGGATGTCAGAGGCCAAGGGAGGAACAACACTGCAGAGATCTCCAAGCTGGAAGGAGAGGCAAGGCAGGAGTTCACCACAGCCTCCTGTCTTCAAGTCGGGTAAGACAAACTCTCTCCCGAGTGGCCCCTCTACTTCCTTTGTCCCATAAACTCTGGGCACCCATGCGACCCCCTCCAAGCCCCAAGGAGAGGTCCGACAGTGTCACGCCTGTAACCAGCCAGGACATTTCAAGGCGGACTGCCCTAACCGCCCGAAGAATGCAGCTGCTTCCCAGGCCACAGCAGCTGGCTCATCTGTGTATTTGGTTGGGAGGGTGGGGGCTCAATCCAATGCCAACCGTCAACAGGTCACTGTGGGGAATAAAGTGGTTGTGGGATTTTGGAACACTGGGGCGGATGTTACTCTGGTGCAACCTGATTTGGTCCCTCTGGAAAATATTATCCCTGGGAAAACTCTGACCCTGAGGGGTATTGAACAAGAACACTTAACTGTGCCCATGGCTTGTGTCCATCTGGACTGGGGTGCGGGAAAAGGAATGCGGGATGTGGGGCTAATGTCTGATCTGCCTGCTAATGTACTATTGGGGACAGACTTGAAGCCCCTTGTGTACCAATATGGGGCGAGAGGAACCCCAACTTTCTGTGGTAAATTATCTACTAATGATGATGAATTTGATGTTGTACTAAAGCCTTTCACACAGGCAGAGGGGGAAGTCCAACCCCTGCCCTCTGATATGTCCACGTTGAAGAGTACAATGAGAATGTTAATGATGTTCTGTTTACTCCTGTGAGAGATGGTAGTGCTGACCTGGCTGTAGACACGCCCACACCTGCAAGGGATTATAACCCCCTCAGTGTGACCTTGTCTGAGCAGTGCACTACTGTGGCTCACTAGAAACTTATAATTGCTAATGACTGTATTGACAATGTAATTGCTAATACTTGCTGTGAAAATGTACAGGGTATCTCCTCTGAGATACTGGGGCAACCCCAACCACTTCACCCAGTACCTCAGATAAGCACCCAACTGCTGACTATGTGCAAGGTGGTCAAGTAGCTCATGGGGATCCCAGGGTCGAGCCGGGTGAGGAACGGACTACTGGTATCGTGGTGGTCACCCGCAGCTAGAGTGATAAAGGGGTGGAAGGCGTTCCGACCCTTGAGCCGTTCCCACCTGGAGAGGGTACTGAGACCGCCATGACTAGCCTCATTGCACCGGAGCCGGAGGGGTCCGGCGAGTATGAGACATAAACGTCTCTTCTGTCTAGTTCCAGTCAGGAGTTCCGGGACGCTGTCCAAGCTGACCGCAGGCTGGACGCATTGAAGGAGTGTGCCGCTCAGCATCCCTTGGAGTCGGACAAGGACCGCGTGTACAGTGAGCAAGGGAGGCTGTACCTGGAAACGATCCCCACTGAGGGACAGGAAGGTTGGCTCAGGGAGAAACACTTAGTTGTACCCCAACCCTATCGGGTGGAATTGTTGTGGATTGCTCATGATATTCCACTGGCAGGCCACCTGGGGATTGCTAAGACCAAGGCTCGCCTCAGCCCCTTATTCTACTGGCCTAAGATGGGGAGATGTAGCTAGATACTGCCGTTTATGTGTCACTTGTCAGAAGATGGGCAAGGTGGGGCAGTGCTCCAAAGCCCCAATGATACCTATGCCCATCACAACCGAGCCTTTCCAGCCTTTCAAGCTTCAGGCGAAATGGACCAGTCCATATGTAGTGCACCAGCAGGTCAACAGCGTCAACTACCTGTCCGGAACAGGCATAAGGTCTTCCATGTCAACATGATGAAGGCTCATCATGACTGGGAAGCTGGTGCCTTTCCGGGAAGACCTTGTTGACTTGCTTGCTCATTTTAGAGAGGGGGGGTCGAACAAGGAGGCACAGGTGAACCCCCTGCTGGCTGAGACCCAAGGACCGCCGCACCACCTGGTTCTGTGTAGACTACTGGGATCTTAATGAGGTTACCAATGACGACCTGCTCAACAGGTTAGGCAAGGCTCAGTACTTGTCCATCATGGACTTGAGCCGAGGATACTGGCAGATTCCCCTGTCCCCTCAGGCACAGGAGCGATCGGCCTTTATCACCCCTTTCGGACTGTATGAGTCCACTGTCATGCCATTTGGCATGAAGAATGCCCCTGCCACTTTCCAGCGGATGGTCAACTCCCTGCTGTTGGGATGCGAAGGGTTTGCCACTGCAAATCTGGATAACATTGCCGTCTTCAGCTTCACTTGGGTGGAACACCTACAGCACCTGGCACAGGTGCTGGGGTGGATCCACCACGCGGGCTTGACCATCAAACTGGAAAATTGTCAGCTGGTCATGTGCAAGGTCTAATACCTGGGACACTGGGTAGGTGGAGGATCTCTGAAACCAGAACTTGAAAAGTTCCTGGCCAACACCCTAGACCAAGCGACAGGTGATGTCTTTCCTGGGCACGGCAGGGTACTATAGGAAGTTCGTACCGAACTATAGTGCTCTTGCTACTCCCTTGACAGACCTCACCAAGAAGAAGTTGCCGCAAAACCATCTAGTGGCTGCCTGCGAGCACTCCTTCCAGGCCCTGAAAGCGGCCCTGGCAAACGCACCTGTACTTCAAGTGTAGGATGAATCACATCCACTTGTTCTAGAGACGGACGCCAGCACCTATGGTGTCGGTACGGTGCTGAGCCAGCTTGACTAAGCGGGGCAAGAGCACCCGTGCAGTACCTCAGTCAGAAGCTTCCGCTGTGGGAAGTGGCCTATGCCATGGTGGAGAAGGAATGCCTAGCAATTGTTTGGGCCCTGCACCTTACTTGAATGGGCACCACTTCACCGTGGTGACGGATCACAACCCTCTGATCTGGATAAAACGTGTAGCAGGTCAGAATGGGCGGTTGTTACGTTGGAGCCTGGTGCTTTAGCAAGGTGCGTGAGGAAGATGAACGTAGGGTCCTCCTTCCTCCCAGCATGCTCTAAATTGGGGAGGTGTGGTACAGGATCTACCCAGGGGGATTAATTTCAGCAGAGGAGATCCTGGAGAATGTGTATTCTAACATTTCTAAGTAGACGAAATGGCTCCGGTAGAACTTAAAAGGAAATATGGTATTATGATGATATTTTCCAAGGGGAGCATCCTACAGTCACACTGATAAATTCCTCGGGTGCGCAAGACTGGACCGAACACACCAAGTGCAAACACGGTGCTGTTGGGAGCAGGGAAAAGGTCCAGACACTGAACTCCCTAACCAAGGGGATCTGGGGGGCCACTCCTGGTGTCTATGTGATGGGAACATCACTACAAACCTCGTCATACCCCTCGCCTGATGCTACAGTCATCCTACAAGGAGTTATGGTTGTATATAATTATCTGGTCTTAGGATGTGGGGCTGGCCTCTTCTCCTGGTGACATCACACAGGGAGGAGACTAGTATAGTTATATGGTCTCAGACCAGGGAGAGGGGCTAGTTCTTATCCTGGGAGAGATGTGAAGACACATGTCGTGTTGCTGACTTAAGGAAGTGCCCTGGGGCCTAGCAGTGATGCCTCAGAAAACCAGGCTGCAGATCCGTTTGGTATTCATTTTTCTCTTTTAATCCCATTTTATTTTCTGTACTGTATTCCTAGTTTTTACCTGTATTTGCTTGACCATCTTCTGATGTGTATTTTGTATACATTAGCAGCTAGTACCGACCCACTGGGGTTAATTAATACATAAAATTTATAAAGCTCGTTTCATATCATACCATGAACCCAGGCACTCACGGGTTGTGAGTGGAAGGTAAAAGGGGTGACCGCAGATAGGCCAAGCGGCTTGGCAAAGCGGTATCCTTCAGTGTCCATACACAACTTCTGCAAAAAAGGGAAGTTTATTGGATTTATAAAATGCAAGCAATCAATCCAAATGGATTGAATGATCTCAGAAACTATTATAGAAGACTGATACAGAACCTGTATCAAAGGATTTTTCACACTAAATTGCTATATAACATTTTATATCCATACATACTTATATATTGAATTGATTTTTTTTTTTATTCAAATATTTATTGCATTTTTATAAGAATACAAGGTCCAAAATAGACCAATTACACAAAAACAAACACATAGTAAAATAAACAATTCGGACCGGGACCACCCGGAGAACCCCCCCCAGATGGACCCAGCCAGCAAGGCAACAGGAGTATAGAAGAAGAAGAAGAAAAGGGAGAACGAGTGGAGGTAGTAGGAAGAGAAAGAGGGGGAGGAGAAAAAGCGACAAAAGCAGAGAAGAGAAGAGAGGAAGAGGAGGGAAGTGAAGAAGAAAAAAAAAAAAAAACGAGGGGGGGGAGGGGAGGGCAGCTAAGGGGGTGTGAATAGGGACGAACAGAAAGACATACCAGATAAGAGTCCCAAATAGGGTTCAGAGAACCATCCATGTCAGGTCCTCAGCAGCTGGACCCGCAATCCCCAACATAGGGCAGATATTAACATATATGCAGTTATAGTACCGAGGCCAATGGCAGAAACCATGTACAAAGTACCATGCCCAGGACTAATAGAAAGGCCCAGATCCCAGAAGCTCCTGATACTCTCCAGAGTGTTGGAATTCCAACCAGTAGAACCAAGTTTTGTTAAAGACTTCAACTGTGTCATGCAGGAAGGAAGTGAAGTTTTCCATGTGCATAATCTCATTGACCTTTAGAATCCAGAGGGAGAGAGGAGGAGGTTCTACTCGCCTCCAGTACTGCAGAATGCAGGCACGGGCAGCGAGGACCAAAAAGCAGAGAAGTGAGTGCTTGTAAGTTCGCACCAAAGACTCGCAGTGGTGGAGAAGAAACAGAGCTGTGCCCAAATGATGAGATGTCTCAGTAAGATGCAAAATGATTCGTTTAACGCTATCCCAAAACCGGGACAGGGCAGAACAGGACTAGAAGACATGAAGCATGTCACCTTCCTCTCACCCACACCTCCAGCATATCGGAGACACCTGCGGGAAAAACATGTGCAACCTTGTGGGGACTCTATACCAACGGGACAGGATCTTGAAACTAGCCTCCTGGTAGTGGGAGCTGATGGAGGCCTCGTGCGAGAGGCGGAAAATACATCTCCTCTTCTCATGGGAGAGGGAAAGGGAAAGGCATAGGTCCACCTCCCACTTCATATATTGAATTGTTAGTGTTCATTTTTATTTATATCTAGTAGAAGGACCCGGCTTTGCACGGGTATTTTTAATTTTTTGTTTGTGTAGTGGCCCCATAAGAATTGGCACTGGTCTATTTTGTATGTCATTTGTGTGTAGTTTAAATGCGTTTCAATTTATAAGAATGCTGACATCCAGTATGGCAGTCCAGTATAGGTACAGTCTATTTATGGCTGTGTTGTTATGGAAACCTGGTAAATTAAAAGTGAAGTTATATTGGCTGATTTACGTCATAAGACTGAATATTTAAGGACCTGCGAACTGCTATTGACTAACACAGGTCTGTGACAACTTAGGGGGACTAGTCTTAAAATGGCCTCAGACTCCTGATCTGGACAGCAGTGGTTCATGGTACTGGGCGCCAGATAGATAGCGTTCAGACGATCCAAGTGTAAAAATAAACGGGCTTTATTCAGCTTACGTGCAACATAACAAAACAACAAAAATCTAGGGCACTAACTGACTCCTTGAGCCCCTAACTAACCTGACTACTGCTCAGCTCCAGCAACAGTCCCCTGTGGACCCCAGCCCTTCTGGGACAGACCGTCTCTTTCTGTCCTTGGTTGGTCCACCATTTCCTGCTCCATGCAGGTTTCTCCAGCCTTCTGGAGATACGCGCCCCACCCAAAGGTGTGGTTGAGGGCCTTTTCAGGGCTGGCCTGGGTCGCTCCCTAGCGCCCTCTAGGTTCACATACTCACATACCCTCCCCCTCAGCTCACTACCCATGGGGTGAGCTACAATGGGACGAGACATCCTATGACAAAGTCCCTCTTCAACCATGTATGCCTGTCCAGTGTCTCTCAAGAAGTCCCAATCTGGCGGTCTTTTCTTCCAAATTCCGCTCCGTCAAGTTTTCCGTTTTCTCATCACTTTAAATGCTATGCCAAGATCCTGGCCATTCTGTGCAAAGGCAAGTTTTACTTCATCACCTTCACAATTCGCCATACAGGAGATCACATCATTTTCATCACATTTCTCGCCATTGTCTTCAGCCATCCCATTGCATGACTTTGATTCCTTTAGTGAATAGCCGTAAGAATCTTCATCTTCTCCTATCATGAATCCACAGGAGCTCAGAGACCAACTAACACGTACTTCATGCACATCAATGTCTTTAGAGTATAACCGTTTCACGGGTACTTTTTCCGTAACCTTCATCTCAAAGCAAACTTTGCCATCACCATCAAGGCTTAGAAGTTTAGGAGACATAAGCTGTTTGCTCTCCTCTTTGTTTGAGATACACAAGCTCTGTACTGCAATATCTTCTCCTTCTGCACGAGGACCATACAGTACACCCTCACCAAATAGATCACGCTGAACTACATTTTCTGATATGTCTTTAACAACTGCCACATCATATATTGGAATGGTTTCTGTATAATTCCTCCACACCTGTACGGCAGCAGGAGAACCACTTCCACACTCTAGACTAACCTCCTCTTTCTCATACGTATAACTTTCTGGAGGCATATTGCAGTACTGTAATAGCTTGCAAGAATTTTCGTGCCAACCCCTTTCTGACAGTACAGGTGTTGGTGATATCGTCATCTCAACATTCTTCAAGTTATTTTCATTCCCTGTGCTAACACCGGAGGACTGGGATACCAAGTTTTCAACATCACAGTTTTTTCTGTCAGTACCCAGATGCTTTTTGGTTACACGTTCTGGTTGCCTTAATGTCTCGGCTTTCTCTGTCTCTATGCTGGCAGCTTTCTCCAATTCTAACGCCTTCTGTAGCGCACAAATCTCTGATTCCAGCTCCAGAACTTTCTTCATTGCCACATTTTTCTGAGCAGCTTCCATCTCAGTTTTTACTATTGCAACTAGCAGAACTTCCTCAATCTTCCTGACATCTTCTATGGCAGCAAATGTAAATGCCATCTCTTTATCCACTATGCCTCCTAATTCTAGGATATTCTGCAGTGTTCTTCTAACATTTGTCAGGTCAGCATCCTGGATGATATTTTCTGCTTCCCTCACTGTTCCCTGAACTATATTGAACTGACCCTCCAACATCTTCTGATAAAGCTTCTGCTCATCTGCAGACTTTTTGTCAAGTCTTTCATTCAAGTCCCGTATCTCACCGGCTCTCTTATCTTGCTCTTGGTTGAATAAAGACTCTGTTTCTTGAATCACATTTTTCAGGAATAACAGCTCTGATTCTTTAGAGGTTAACAGGCTCCGCAGCGAGTCCTTCTCAGCTTCTAGTGCTGCCAGCTTTGAAGATAGTGCAGATGCCGACTGTTCAGTATTGGATAAAGACTGCTGCAATCGATCTAATTCTTCTCTTTTAGATTCCACTTCGGTTTTTAACTGTTCTATCTGAAAAGTATACTCTTCCAACTTTATTTCTGACTCACACTTCACTTGATCCATCTGAAACTCCAGCTGTTCCTTGATGCGTGCAATTTCCTCCTGCTTGTTCACTTGCACCTTTAGTTTAGCAACAAGCATTTTTAGATTTACAATCTCAGTAGATAAATTAGGTTTCCCTCAAACTGAATCTTCATATCTTCTATCTGGAGGTCCAATTCTCTCTTGGCCTTTTCCAGCTTGTCATAAGCATTAGCTTTGTTCTCATACAATATCTGCACAGATTCCAGGTTTTTCTCAACTTTATCCTTGGAGCTAACCAAATCCTCCATTTCAGTGCGCAGTTGCTTGTTGAGCCTCTCTAACTCGGCCTTCAATTCAAGGACCTCTTCTAGGGAGCGAGCCAAGGCAAGAGCTTTGGTCTCTTTTCCACGAGCCTCTGCTTCAGCACAGTCACGTTCTTCTGCATATCTAGCAGAAAGAGTCTTCTCTTCACCAAGCAGCTGATCAAACTTTTTCTGCTTCTTTTCCAAATTTGACACCATCCGACGTTGATGATCAAGATCTATACCTTTATCTTCTAGTTCCTGCTGAAGTCTAATTTTCGTCTTCTCAAGTTTGTCATAAGCAGCAACCTTCTCCTCAAACCGTTGATTTGTAGCTTCTAGCTCCTTTTGCAACTTTTCCTTTAGTTCTTCAACAGAGTCCAAGGACCCAATACTATACATTTTTTCCTTCATATCAGTCGCCTGAGCCTGTCGTGTTGAAATCTGCTTTGTCAAATCTCTTTTTGCTATCTCCTCTTCCTCTAGTTGCTCAAGGAAACCATTTTTCTCATCTTGCATTTGTTTTAGTTTTGTACTAAGGTCAAGCTTCTGACGAGTTTCTTCTTGCAAAAGTTCCTGAGTGTCCTGAAGCTGAGATTCTACTGTAGAAAAATCTTTGGAAAGTTTGATAAACTTGCTGTCTGCTTGAGAAAGAAGCCCTGTGACATTATTCAATTCCACCTGTAGTCCGTTTGCCTTGGTTGGGTTGTTATGGAAACCCGGAGTAAAGCTGTGTGTATGTGACCTTGTGTAACAGTGGGAATACTGTATCTCAGGAATGGTACATCCTAGAGAGCTGAGACCCAGCCTAAAGCCTCTTTGGACACCTGATGTACCTGTGTGCCAAATTTGGTGAAGATCGGTCTAGTCGTTTGGTCACGTATGAAGAACAGACAGACAGAAACTCATTTTTATATACAGTATATAAGAGACACACTAAATATATATATATATATATATAAGATAGATAGATAAAGTTGAAACCAGAAGTTTACATACACTATATACAAAGACACATATGCATATTTTTCTCACTATCTGACATGAAATCAGAATAAACCTTTCCCGTTTTAGGTCAATTAGGATTACCAAAATTATTTATATTTGTAAAATGCCAGAATAAGAGAGAGAATTTTTAAGGCATTTTTATTACTTTCTGCAAAGTCAAAAGTTTACATACGCTAAGATTACTATGCCTTTAAACAATTTGGGACAGCCCATATGATGATGTCATGTCTTCAGAAGCTTCTGATTTATTGCTTTATAGATTTATTGGTAACATCTGAGTTAATTAGAGACACACCTGTGGATGTATTTTAAGGCACACCTGAAACACACTGCTTCTTTGTGTAACATCATGGGAAAGTCTAAAGAAATCAGCCAAGATATCAGGAAGAGAACTGTGGACTTGCACAAGTCTGGTTCATTATTGGGTGCAATTTCCAGATACCGTGAAGGTGCCTTGTTCATCTGTACAAACAATTATACGCAAGTACAAACAAGATGGGAATGTCCAGCCATCATACCGCTCAGGAAGGAGACGGGTTCTGTGTCCCAGAGATGAACATGCTTTGGTACGAAATGTGCATATCAACCCAAGAACAAAAGCAAAAGACCTTGTAAAGATGCTGACTAAAGCTGGTAAGAGCGTGTCATTATCCACAGTGAAATGAGTACTGTATCGACATGGGCTGAAAGGCCACTCTGCCAGGAAGAAGCCATTACTCCAAAAGAAACATAAAAAAGCCAGAATAATAATAATAATAATAATAATAGTCCCACCACGGGGAAATTGGGTGTGTTACAGCAGCAAGGATATGCAATGCAAGATAAGAAATACAAATACACATACAATATATACAAAACGTTCCAAGGTAGAGGCATCCCATTGGTAGTAGACAGACAGGCAGAAAGGTACAGGTAAAGAAGTAGCAGGGGGGGGGGGGGGGGGATATCACAGCAGAAAGAAATTTCAGTTCTCTGTGTGGAATGATCTCCGCTTAGGTCGGTGTTGGTTGTACAGCCTGACCGCAGCGAGGAGAAAAGACTTCCGATAGCACTCCTTCTCACACTTAGGGTGAAGTAGTCGGTCACTGACAGTACTTCCTAGCGCTAACACAGTCTCAGGCATGGGATGGGACTTATTCTCCCACATGGAGCTCACAACGGACGGTATCCTTCAGTCACTCAACACCTACACTGGGTCCAGGGGGCTCCCCAGAACAGAGCTGGCCCTAATGTTTGCAAATGCGCACAGGAACAAAGACCTTAATTTTTGTAGACCTGTCCTGTGGTCTAACGAAACTAGAATTGCGCTGTTTGGCCATAATGACCATCGTTACGTTTGGAGGAAAAAAGGGAGAAGCTTGCAAGTTTAAGAACACCATCCCAACTGGTGGCAGCATCATGTTGTGGGGTTGTTTTGCTGCAGGAGGGACTGGTGCACTTCACAAAATAGATGGCATCATGAGGAAAGAACATTATGTGTCAATACTGAGGCAACATCTCAAGACATCAGCCAGGAAGTTAAAGCTTGGGCGCAAATGGGTCTTCCAAATGGACAATGACCTGAAGCATACTGCCAAACTGGTTACAAAGTGGCTTAAAGATAACAAAGTCAATGTTTTGGAGGGGGCATCACAAACCTCTGATACAGTGGCGTAACTAGGAATGGATGGGCCCCAAGGCGAACATTTGACATGGAGTCCTCCCCGAACCGTCGTTCCCAACCTCCCCTGGACCGACCCCTCCCCCGCACAAAACGCATTCCTGCGCACACTATTATGTGCCATAGTGGCCCCTACACACACTATTATGCCCTATAGTGGCCCCTGCACACAGTATTATTCCCCATAGTGGCCCCTGCACACAATATTATGTCCCATAGTGGCCCCTGCACACAATATTATGCCCCATATTGGCCCCTGCACACAGTGTTATATCCCATAGTGGCCCCTGCATACAGTATTATGCCCCATATTGGCCCCTGCACACAGTATTATGCCCCATTGTGGACCACCCATGAACAATTATTATGCTCTGGGATCTTTTCAGACCCCAGAGTATAATGATCGGAGACCCAGGGGAGGATGCAAACAAAAAAAAAAACAATGTTACCTACCTCTCCCTGGCTCCGGCGCACTCCCCGCTACTTTGGCCATCTTCAATGTTGGACCAAATCTCGCGTGAGATGGGCCGGCGTCACAACGCATAATGACGCAGGCCCGGCCCACGTGACATAACCAAACAGGCCTGAAGCCTGTGGAGCATAGCAGAGGTAAGTAACAGTGTTTTTTATGTTCACACACCTCTCCTGGTCCTCCGATCATTATACTCGGGGGTCTGAAAAGACTCCCGAGTATAATGATGGGAGTGTTTGTGGGGTTCGCCTCACTTACCGATCCCCACTCCTGCTCACAGTCACCTCTGCCTTCGCAGAATGGGAAGCGCAGGCAGCCGTGGGCAGGAGCGGGGATTGTTAAGTAAATAGGGCCCATTACCTGCTGGTGTTACACCAGCAGGTAACGGCTTATTTAAAAAAAAAAAAAAGCATCCCGTGTTGACGGGCCGCCATTTTACGGTAGTTTTTCACAAGAGGCGCTGTACGGACCACTGGAAAATGGCGTCCGTCATGCGCAGTCGCTGCCGTCCAGCGCTGCGTCAGAGGAAGTAGAAGAAAGAAGATACAGAGAAGACCAAGATGGGAGTGACCACAACAGCCTAATGGGCGGTGACAAGCGATGACGTGGTGGGTGCTCAGTGTCAATGCGGAACGCCCCGGGTTCTCCGTGAGGATCATTTCCATAATTGAAGAAATGGATTTTTACAGAAACGGCTGGGAGAAGACAACAATGAAATTAGCAGAAGAATGGCCTTTTTAAGGCCCATTCCAACGTGCCATTAGTTTAAAAGTTGTTTTTTAATGATAGATTCCCTTTAAGCTCCTTTTCAGCTAATTTGCATAACAATAAAATTCTGATTTTCATGAACATGGAGCTGCGATGCACATGGGAAGATCAGAAGCCCTACAAGGTACTGTCATTAGTTTGCTACCAGTTTTGCTGCTGAAAGAATCCCTTTAAGCTCTGTAATGTCAGAAGTGCAGTGTCAGACGGGGGGTGTGATTCAGAGCTACAATCAGAGGCAGCCAGTGTCAGAACTCAGAATCACAACCCTTGCCTGCTCCTGCCTCACACCGCCCTACTGACAGTACAGAGGCTAAATAGTATATCAGGGACCAAAACTAACAGCAATAATTGCTTGAGAATGGTGGTGGCTAGAGAAAAATATTCAAGAATCAGTGAAGCAGCACCTATTAAATGAGGTAAGGAGTTGTTGGAGGTGGTGAAAGGTCATCTTTAAATGTTGAAGTTGTCTCAGTTCTAAGGTCAGGCATCCTGATAAATTTGAATGTCGCTACCATCATGTTCTGTTTCTTTCATATATCTGGCCTTTTGGATAATTTCCTCTTTTACTATGAGCTCTGAATTCAGCATAGAATTAAAGGGATTTTCCGGGCAAAAATTATTTTTTTTAAAAAAGGTCTGTTAGTGCTATTAATGAGTTAATAAGTGCACCCAAATACCTTTCAGCAGTGTTTTGATTGATTTATGGCTTTCTCTGGGAGCTCCTGGCATATTCTGCATTTGTTTACATGGTGTAACTTCCTGCATTTCTATCCTACAACTACCATAATGCTTTGCAATCTCCACATCCCTCTCTCACTCACATGACCTACATATATTACTGAAAAACTATATAATATTGAAAATAAAGATATATTAGAAAATTGGAGGGGGGGGGCATGGGCGACTTAGTCAGAGATTGTTCATTTATCCTGGACAACACCTTTAAGTGTTCTATGTACTCTCTTCAATCCCACCTCATTTGATTCTTCTTTACCTCAAAGCTCATTGATAGTCTGCTTTAAGATTCCTGGTATATTTTTATCTTGTACTGTTTCAAGTAGCCTTCTAATCCGGAAATTATTTCTTCCGGATCTATTTTCCAGATCATCTATGTGCAGTCTTTGATTATAAATCTCTTTCTGTTTTTGCAGGCAAGTCCTTCCAAAGTTTGAACTCTGTCTCCATCCACAACTGCGAAATATCTAATATATCTGTCTGAACTCCTTGAACATGTAGGTTATGCAATTTGTTGTGAGAAGAGCTTAAAGGTATTCTCTGATATCTGATACATCCGATCTCTACTCTTCATCTATCTCACTGTCCAAATAGTCTTGGGCTGCAAGGCCATCCAACTGCTTAGGGTGGGTTCACATTTGCGGCCGCACTCCGTCCGCCACAAATCCGACCTAAATGTCGGAAAACTGGATAGGCACTGGATAGGGAAAAGTTTGTGATGCTTTGCTTAAAAACCCATTCAGCAATGTGTGGGTGTGCGCTTATACCCTCTGCGCCGCAGAGCCGTTTTTTTTTCGTCGGAAACAAAGTCGGACATGCAGGACTTTGTGTCCGACAAAAAAATCCGGCTTCGCAGTGCAGAGTGTGTAAGCGCACACCCGCCCATTGCTTTAAAAACCCATTCAAGTGAATGGCTTTTTAAGCAAAGCATCGCAAACCTTTCCCTATCCAGTGCCTATCCAGTTTTCCGACATTTAGGTCGGATTTGTGGCAGACTGAGTGCCGCCCTCTCCCCCTGGAACTGCCATTTTTAGAGGGTCACAGTGAATGACTCCTATTTTGCAGTCGCAGCTCCCGTGCTCCGGCCACCTTCCTTCCATCCTCCAGAATTGTACCTTACTTTGGGGCCCCATTCCTAGCTCCTGGTGCCCCCCTCCCCACACCCCTACGTTTTATATATGTGTCTGCTGTAATAAAAAGTTACCATGTGGCCAGCCTAAGCCAATCTGCTCTCTCTGTCTTCCGCCTAAGCCAGCTCAGAACCCTCCCGGCCCACCTCTGGTGGTTTCTCCGGACTGGGTGGCTTCCCTTACCTGGGCCATAGGCAAGACTTGCCAGACTTAACCAGTCTGTGGTCACTTTTAGGCCCCTTCCCCGCTCCTATTCCAGCTCCAGGAGCCGTCCTCACAAAAGGACTAAGAAACCTTCCCAGAGGTTTATTTGTTCCCTCCTCTTCTCCTTCGGTTTCTTGAGAAACTCAAGACCGAGATGATACCAGCCATCCTGGTGGCTCCCAATTGGACTCTCGGGCCTGGTACACGGATCTCATGTTCTAGCTGGCGGAAGCTTCTTGACCTCTCCCTCTGTAAGTCAAACTTCAGTCTCAAGGGACGCTGTTCCACTCCGCTTTACCTCAGCTGCGTTTAGTGGCATGACTATTGAAGCCGAGGTTCTGAGGCGTTGCGGCTTTTCAGAGCCTGTTATCCAGCACATGCTCAATCCCCGGAAACCCCAGTCGGCCAAAATCTATCATTGCATGTATGTACACACATGTACAGCCTATGTGCAGTGGTGTGAAAGTAATGACTCTCTTTTTCATTTCCTAGGATCCTGGCTTTCCTCTAGTCTGGCCTGGACCAAGGCCTTGGTCTTTCTTCTCTTAAGGGGATTTCTACCCTTCCCACTCTTTTTCAGAAGAGCCTGGCCTTCCGGCCTCAGATGAAGACATTCCTGCAGGGAGTGGCACACTGTACTCCTCCCTACCATCCTCCCTTGGAACCCGTGGGACTTTCATCTCGTCCTTGATGTACTTCAGGCTCACCCCTTTGAGCCTTTCCATGAGATCTCCCTTAGCCTTCTGTCCTGGAAGGTTGCCTTCCTGATGGCAATTATTTCCATCCCCAGCTGCCTTATCTCGGAAGCTTCCCTTTCTTGTTCTCCACAAGGAAAAGGTTGTCCTTTGTCCGCCACCTTCTTTTTTGCCTAAGGTGGTTTCTTCCTTTTACATCAACGAGGACATTGTCTTACAGTCTTTCTGCCCAGATCCCAAGCATCCGCTTGAGTGCTCTCTTTACTGCCTGGATGTGGTCCGAGTGATATTTGTCTTTCACTGAATTCTTCTGTCATTCAGATGCCTTGTTCGTTCTCCTTGAGGGCCCTCGCAAAGGTCTGGCTGCTTCCAAAGATTCCATCTTAAGATGGCTTCAGTCTGCTATCAGAGAGGCCTATCGGCTCAAGGATAGGCCGCTGCCTCTCCATCTGACTGCTCCACTAGGGCTATCGGGACCTCCTGAGCTGTTCGACTTCAGGCTTCTGCCACCCAGGTCTGCAAAGCTGCCACCTGGGCCTCGGTCCACACCTTCACCAGGTTCTATTAGATCCATTATGTGGCCTCTGCCGATGCCAGCTTGGGTCGCAAGGTTCTGCAAGCGGCTGTGTGCTAGGTTTCTCGCATGGCTGTGTAATTACCACACTTTGGGACTGCTTTGGAACATCCCATAGTATTTTGACCCCCAATGAAATAAGCGAGAAAATTGGATTTTTGCACTCACTGTAAAATCTTTTTCTCGTTGTAGTCATTGGGGGACACATATCCCATTTTCAGGTTTCCGACATGTTGGTGGTTGTTGGTTCTGAGTTCTTTTTTGTTTAGTTGTGTCTCTGCACCTGCTCGTGTAAGAAGAAATCCACGGAGCATGTGCTGTAAACTTGACCCGCCGAAGTGGCTGAGCGTACAGTGCATGCTCCGTGCGCCATCTTGGATTTCTTTTTACATGAGCAGGCGCAGTATGCCTGCTCATGTAAGAAGGAAGTAAAGAAGAGGAGGAGGAGGTGTCAACTACAATCAAGAAGGGCTGGATGCAGGTCCAGGAACACCCCCTGTGCTCCATGAACATTAATTTGCAACATAATTGAATCAAAAGGTATGCCTACAATAGCCTTTCTAAAGGCTACATGAAGATAGGTTTAGTTAAAATTAAAAAATACCAATGATAGACTCCCTTTAAAATATAAAATTTTTGCCTGGAGCACCCCTTTAAGTCTGTTGTTCTCATCTGTCATAGGATGGGAACAACTAACTATAATGATGGTAGGAGTCTGTCACCAGAACCCAGTCCCACAATTAGATAAGTTAGGGTTACCTGAATCAAACTATGTTGTCCCCTTGTGAATCGATGCCTCCGTTGCCAAGATGTCAGCGTTTTTGTCAATATACAAATAAGATCTTTGGAGCAATGAGGGTGTCGCTACTTGACATCTCTGCAACAGGGACACAGATTCACAAGGGGGAAAGCACCATTTGATGCAAATGGCCCTTACCTTTCTGTATGCTGGTCTGGGTGGGTATGCTGGGTTTTGGTAACAGACTCCCTTTAATAATTGTATAGACAGGCCCACGATGTTGTCACAAACCGAACAATATACACTGCATCTCCCAATAAAGGCCAGGTGAATGAACATAAAAAAGTGTTACTTACCTCTCCTGGGCTCCAGCACAATTCCAATCACATTTAATCATCATTTTGGCACCTCCAATCATTATACTCTGAGGTCTGAAAAGACTCCAGAGTATAATAATCATTTGTGGGTGTGAACCCCCAAAATTTTGCGATATGTGTAACAAACACTGTAGGGGTCACTATGGGACATTATACTGTGTGAAGTGGCCACTGTAGGACATTATACTGTGTGAAGGGGCCACTGTAGGACATTATGCTGTGTGGAGGGGTCGCTATGGGACATTATACTGTGTGGAGGGGCCTCTATGTGATATTATACTGTGTGGAGGTGTCGCTATGTATGTGTGTATATATTTCACCACCGAAAGCTGGGGACTGAAAATAAAGAGGAATCCGAGGCAGATGTCTGCCTCAAATCCCTTTTTACTTTCTATCGTCTGAACAGGTTCTATCTACTTGTATGATATGGACTGAATCCACTCCAATAGGTCTGCCTCAGCAAAAAGCACCCAATTTCGGTTGTTTTTATTATGCTGCGGTGCACCTAAGTTGCTCCAAAAGGGGCCCACACAAACATGGACCCGGCCCTGCTGTCAGTGCTTTTGTTTAAAAAATAAATAAAATGGGAGTTACATTGTTGTGGGGAGGGTTGTGAACATTTTTGTAATATACTTTATTTACCTATCAAACTTCCTTTTAATAGAAAACAGGCTGTAAAGTTCCTATTAGCAATGCTCTAAATAAGCAATGCCAGATACTCTGCCCCTACATCTGTACTCAAAGCAGCATGTAGAGCTGAAGCATTTACCAGAAGGGACTGCTCACTTCAAATGTTTCTGGTATCATAAGAAAGCTGAGATTCTCTTTATCTCTGCATATTAACAGCTCAGTTAAATGGTTGCTAAAGAGAATGTTACAGCCAGTTGTGTAATAAAAAGGAAGTGATAGCTTAATGCATATTACAAATTGGTCACCAAACACAATCACAATCACACATACAAACATACTAATTACTGAATTTTGCTTATTACTGGCCATGCAGTTTAGAAGTTTACAGGATGGTCAGTAATAAGGGAAAGTTGGTAATCAGTTATTGCTTTCACTTACATAAAGGGGTTTTCCCAACATACAACTTTAAGAAAAAAAGAATAACCATGCAGATAAACCATCTGTACAGTAATTGTGAAGAGAGGACACACAGGAGACCGGGAAAGTAAAAGATATGCTCTACCATAGTTTCATTACATTCTCATCCTACATATAGCCAGAGAGGCTATCCCTACAGTGGAGACTGTCTATTTCACTGGAGAAATTTATATTTCTTTGGTGCACCTTATGTTAGGTTCACATTAGTGTTGCCTCTCTGTTGTTTGGGTCCGTTGGGGGATGTGAACAACTGAGAGGCAGACCTCTGGAACAGTTACACATGGAGCTCAGTAGACCCATTTGACTATAATGAGGTCTGTCGGTTGTCCATCAGTTTAAACTACAGTGAATAATTTGAAAGGTAAGTTCAATGACAAAAAACGGAAAAGAGGACGAAAAAAAATATATGTCAAAATATTACATAGATTAGGACTAGCATATTCAGATATACTATGGATGCCACCTAATAATTGCTACTCAATAATAGCAGTACATCATACATGTCATAGGCAAGTAAGGAATATAAGTGATCATCCTGTTTAAATATAAGAGAATCTGAAAGGTTCCCCATGCGTATCGCCCACCAACTGGGCTTCCTCAGGGGTAAATAAGTCTGTGTGTTAGATTTCTTTATATATTAACCAATTCACAGACACATTTTATTGGAGATATAAACATCTAAAACTTCACTTTTATTAGTGTTTATTTAAAAATAAAAATTCCACAAAACACCCTATCAGGGCTAAATATATTAAAATCCACTAATACCATCCAACAAGAGTAAATCCATAAATAGCTACGCAGTCTAAACCATGCATTGACTATGCATTAACCATAGATCCCTCATATCAATGAGACCAAACTTGAATCTCCTATACAGTGGGGAAAAAAAGTATTTAGTCAGCCACCAGTTGTGCAAGTTCTCCCACTTAAAAAGATGAGCCCGGCATGTAATTGTCATCATAGGTAGAGCTCAACTATGAGAGACAAAATGAGAAAACAAATCCAGAAAATCACATTGTCTGATTTTTAAAGAATGTATTTGCAAATTATGGTGGAATATAAGTATTTGGTCAATAACAAAAGTTCATCTCAATACTTTGTTATATATCCTTTGTTGGCAATGACAGAGGTCAAACGTTTTCTGTAAGTCTTCACAAGGTTGGCACACACTGTTGCTGGTATGTTGGCCCATTCCTCCATGCAGATCTCCTCTACAGCAGTGATGTTTTGGGGCTGTCGCTGGGCAACACGGACTTTCAACTCCCTCCAAAGGTTTTCTATGGGGTTGATATCTGGAGACTGGGTAGGCCACTCCAGGACCTTGAAATGCTTCTTACGAAGCCACTCCTTCGTTGCCCTGGCTGTGTGCTTCGGATCATTGTCATGCTGAAAGACCCAGCCACGTTTCATCTTCAATGCCCTTGCTGATGGAAGGAGGTTTGCACTCAAAATCTCGCGATACATAGCCCCATTCATTCTTTCATGTACCCGGATCAGTCGTCCTGGGCCCTTTGCAGAGAAACAGCCCCAAAGCATGATGTTGCCACCCCCATGCCTCACAGTAGGTATGGTGTTCTTTGGATGCAACTCAGCATTCACTCTCCTCCAAACACGACGAGTTGTGTTTCTATCAAATAGTTCCACTTTGGTTTCATCTGACCATATGACATTCTCCCAATACTCTTTTGGAACATCCAAATGCTCTCTAGCAAACATCAGACGGGATCGGATATGTACTGGCTTAAGCAGGAGGACACGTCTGGCACTGCAGGATCTGAGTCCCTGATGGCGTAGTGTGTTACTGACGGTAGCCTTTGTTACGTTAGTCCCAGCTTTCTGCAGGTCATTCACTAGTTCCCGCCGTGTGGTTCTGGGATTTTTGCTCACCGTTCCTGTGATCATTTTGACCCCACGGGGTGAGATCTTGTGTGGAGCCCCTGATCGAAGGAGATTATCAATGGTCTTGTATGTCTTCCATTTTCTAATTATTGCTCCCACAGTTGATTTCTTCACACCAAGCTGCTTGCCTTTTGCAGATTCAGTCTTCCCAGCCTGGTGCAGGTCTACAGTTTTGTTTCTGGTGTCCTTCCACAGCTCTTTGGTCTTCACCATAGTGGAGTTTGGAGTGTGACTGTTTCAGGTTGTGGACAGGTGTCTTTTATACTGATAACAATGTCAAACAGGTGCCATTACTACAGATAATGAGCGGAGGACAGAGGAGCCTCTTAAAGAAGAAGTTACAGGTCTGTGAGAGCCAGAAATCTTGCTTGTTTGTAGGTGACCAAATACTTATTTTCCACCATAATTTGCAAATAAATTCTTAAAAAATCAGACAATGTGATTTTCTAGATATGTTTTCTCATTTTGTCTCTCATAGTTGAGGTCTACCTATGATGTCAATTACAGGCCTCTCTCATCTTTTTAAGTGGGAGAACTTGCACAATTGGTGGCTGACTTAATACTTTTTTCCCCACTGTACAAAATAGTCCCATAAATGTCTTACATTAGAACCTATGGGATCTAACTAAATTTCTAAATAAAATAAAGACAGTCTACAGGTTGAATTAGTTGCCAAAATGCTGTCTCAGATGAAATACTTTATAGAACCCCGTGCTCCTCATCTATCCTGAGACTACTGGCCTAATGCCACGCCAACATGATTCAGAGAAAGTCAGGTATTCCACTAAAAGGCAAACTATGTTTCAACACTGCAACTGGCTTAGATATCTAGCTCCTCTAATCATAAATCAACTGTCCAAAGCGTTTCCTCTATTAGATTCATCAGGGGCAAATACCAGATTTCTTTTTTGAGCAGTTAAAACTGCCGTTCACAAAATGTTTTAGCAGAAATTATCGGCGTGACCGTTAGATTAGGACTAGCACATATTCAGATATACTATGGATGCCACCTAATAATTGCTACTCAATAATAGCAGTACATCATACATGTCATTGGCAAGTAAGGAATATAAGCGATCATCCTGTTTAAATAGAAAGAGAATCTTAAAGGTTACCCACGCGTATCGCCCACCAATTGGGCTTCCTCAGGGGTAGATAAGTCTGTGTGTTAGATTTCTTTATATATTACCTGAAACATACCTCCCAACCGTCCCGGATTCAGTGGGACAGTCCCAGATTCCAGGTCCTGTCCCGCTGTCATGGTCAGCGGGAGGCATGTCCCGGTTTCAACTCATCTGTGTTTAGAGGACACAGATGAGTTGAACACAATGGTGAAGCAGGAGCTGCCTGTGGACAGCTCCTGCTTCACCACTCTGCCCCCTGTGTGCTTTCGTCCTTGGAGCTGTAAGTGCGATTTGATGACGTCACTCACATTGCGCCTGCAGATCCCTGAAGCCTCCAGGAGTAGAGACAGCAGACAGAGCAGCAGGGGAGCGAGGAGAGGTATCAGTGTTTTTTATGTTTGTTTGTTACCAGTAGGGGGACTTTAAACTATGGTGGCAGATGGAGGAAGACATTAAGCTGTTGGGGAAAATAGAGGGGGACACTAAACTGGAGGGCAGATGAGGGGAACAATAAACTTTGG
The DNA here is from genome assembly GCA_947044405.1 of Leptodactylus fallax. NCBI lineage: Eukaryota > Metazoa > Chordata > Amphibia > Anura > Leptodactylidae > Leptodactylus > Leptodactylus fallax. Next base: position 1,802,964 of record CAMRHE010000294.1, on the reverse strand, counting down.
GGGCAGCTGGCAGGGGACATTAAACTATGGGGCAGATGGAAGGGGGACATTAAACTGGGGCAACTGGAGGGGGACATTAGCCTTTAGGGATGGCTGGAGGGGGACATTAAACTGTGGGAGCATATCATGTTAGGGTGACTAGGGGCGTTATACTGTGTGGAGGCACAAAGAAATGTATGGGAATCAGCGGAATAAAAGTAGAAGTGGGTGTGGCTACATTCGCCATATTCCGTCCCTCTTTCTGTTCTTTGAAAGTTGGGAGGTATGCCTGAAATGATTAAGGACCCAATTCAGCTGACGGCCAGTGTTATGCGCATGTGTGGTACAAGCTATCTCTCGCGACATTTATCATGATGCTATAGTGGTGTGCGTGCGTAAACTGACGCATGGCTCACAGTTGTTACCAAGATATTTGGTGAGAGTGCATGCATGAAATTCCACTTTATGCACAAGTGCTTCATGCTATTAATTAGACATGATGCTGCCAATACAATAGGATAAAGTAAACACTTCTGCCAGCTTGCCAAATAAGTTCTAGTTCTAGCAACTACATATTTCCATGTTTTAGGCCATATTAGAGTGCCCCCTATGTAAATACCGGATCCGAAGCAGGAAAACAAAAATTATACATAATATATATAACGCAATAATTGCATTGACATTTTTTCCATATAAACACATTATGATATATAGACACTTACATACAGGGCCTTGGTAAATATACTAGCCGATGATAGCCATCAATTATTGGGTTGTAATGTCCATAAGTTTGTAAAAAGAATACAGCAAATGCTCTACCTAAAAAAAAAAAAAAAAAAACTGACATGAAGTGTACAAACTTTAGTTGACACTTTTAAATGTCATATACTTATAACGTAGACAAATGGAGGTATGCCACTGATTCATCTCTCCAAGGAATAAAGTAGTATTCTCTTGTATGATAAAATAATATAATAAGCGTCCTAGTTGAGAAAATGTCTCTTTGATAGATCAAAATATGATCATCCATAATATACAGTCATATGAAAAAGTTTGGGAACCCCTATTAATCTTAATCATTTTTAGTTCTAAATATTTGGGTGTTTGCAACAGCCATTTCAATTTGATATATCTAATAACTGATGGACACAGTAATATTTCAGGATTGAAATGAGGTTTATTGTATTAACAGAAAATGTGCAATATGCATTAAACCAAAATTTGACCGGTGCAAAAATTTGGGTACCCTTATCATTTTATTGATTTGAATACTCCTAACTACTTTTTACTGACTTACTGAAGCCCAAAATTGGTTTTGTAACCTCACTGAGCTTTGAACTTCATAGCCAGGTGTATCCAATCATGAGAAAAGGTATTTAAGGTGGCCAATTGCAAGTTGTTCTCCTATTTGAATCTCCTCTGAAGAGTGGCATCATGGGCTCCTCAAAACAACTCTCAAATGATCTGAAAACAAAGATTGTTCAACATAGTTGTTCAGGGGAAGGATACAAAAAGTTGTCTCAGAGATTTAACCTGTCAGTTTCCACTGTGAGGAACATAGTAAGGAAATGGAAGACCACAGGGACAGTTCTTGTTAAGCCCAGAAGTGGCAGGCCAAGAAAAATATCAGAAAGGCAGAGAAGAAGAATGGTGAGAAAAGTCAAGGACAATCCACAGACCACCTCCAAAGAGCTGCAGCATCATCTTGCTGCAGATGGTGTCACTGTGCATCGGTCAACAATACAGCACACTTTGTACAAGGAGAAGCTGTATGGGAGAGTGATGCGAAAGAAGCCGTTTCTGAAAGCACGCCACAAACAGAGTCGCCTGAGGTATGCAAAAGCACATTTGGACAAGCCAGCTTCATTTTGGAAGAAGGTCCTGTGGACTGATGAAACAAAGATTGAGTTGTTTGGTCATACAAAAAGGCGTTATGCATGGCGTCAAAAAAACACAGCATTCCAAGAAAAACACTTGCTACCCACTGTAAAATTTGGTGGAGGTTCCATCATGCTTTGGGGCTGTGTGGCCAATTCCGGCACCGGGAATCTTGTTAAAGTTGAGGGTCGCATGGATTCAACTCAGTATCAGCAGATTCTTGAGAATAATGTACAAGAATCAGTGACGAATTTGAAGTTACGCCGGGGATGGATATTTCAGCAAGACAATGATCCAAAACACAGCTCCAAATCTACTCAGGCATTCATGCAGAGGAACAATTACAATATTCTGGAATGGCCATCCCAGTCCCCAGACCTGAATATCATTGAACATCTGTGGGATAATTTGAAGCGGGCTGTCCATGCTCGGCGACCATCAAACTTAACTGAACTGGAATTGTTTTGTAAAGAGGAATGGTCAAAAATACCTTCATCCAGGATCCAGGAACTGATTAAAAGCTACAGGAAGCGACTAGAGGCTGTTATTTTTGCAAAAGGAGGATCTACTAAATATTAATGTCACTTTTCTGTTGAGGTGTCCATACTTTTGCACCGGTCAAATTTTGGTTTAATGCATATTGCACATTTTCTGTTAGTACAATAAACCTCATTTCAATCCTGAAATATTACTGTGTCCATCAGTTATTAGATATATCAAATTGAAATGGCTGTTGCAAACACCCAAATATTTAGAACTAAAAATGATTAAGATTAATAGGGGTGCCCAAACTTTTTCATATGACTGTACCATGTAAGGATATAAATGCTGTTACAGGTCTGTTTCTCCTATGGCTAAGATGATGTTTTTTATGTCCATCCTTATATAATTAGTCGTAGATTTATCTTGTTTTTAAGATAAATTGTAGATTAAGGTAAGGAATCTGAATGGCTTTCATGGCCCATAATACATCTACACTACATCTAAAAGAAATAAAGACAATTAGTGAGAAAAAAAGAAACAAAAACACAAAAAACGTTTGTGGGCGTGAAAGTGGTGAAGTCAATGCTGTTAGTGAATAAGAGGAGTAGTGAAAAGTGCTGGAAG